>JACDOX010000601.1:8874-29169 GCA_014549065.1 Cardinalis cardinalis
GGRMYYCMWKGGSYKGGRRGGSYTTTYCMRSCTCAGGGATCCTGGGATGGTGTAGAGCAGAAAACAAGCACAGATAAAGCACCAGGCCTGGCTGCTCAGCACCCACACTTGAGGGCTGGGGTGGTGAGGAACCTTCCTCAGTGGTACAGATCATCTGAGTGGGCACAGACACCTCCAGCCTTCCCTTTCCATCCTTCTTATCCAGCTGGGATAAGAAGGGAATGCCAGGAGGGARTGTTTCAACGAGGATGAGGGAGAGTGTGTGGGATTCCTTGAAGGAGAGAATCTTTGCCTGGTGATGAGCGCAGCTCCGTGCCCAGCCCGAGTCAGGAGCTGTGTTATCACGACTGGAGGGCAGAGTTTTCCAAGGGCAGGGCTTTTCCAAGGGCAGGGCTTTCCAAGGGCTGCTCATGAGCGTGGAGCCCAGAGCATTTTCCAGCCCCTGCTCTTGCCCTGTCCCTCTGCCAGGCTGCAGGAGCAGCTGCAGGAGGCAGTGGCAGCCAGGAGGAAGGCAGGCAGACAGCTGTCAGCCTGTGAATCAGAGCCTGCACCCTGCTCTGGGGGGGAACTCTGGGCTCCCACTGCACAACAAAGAGCAGCTGCTTCTGACACTTGCAGCTTCGCTCTGGTGAGGCACTGGGGYTTGCAATTACAGATCCCGTGTAGGGAAACTGAACTCAAACAATCTGTGCAAAATATTCTCTCCTGCCTTCTTTTCATTGATCAGCTCACTGTGAAAATAGACCCACTGAGAAAATGAATCCTCTGGGAAAATAAACCCTAATTCTCTATAAAAGGAGAGCCAAAACCATTCCTGATGGCAGCTGCAGGGGGGCATTGCTGGATTTARARRKGCTGCCAGGAGTAGAGTTGTACCAAAAGGTTTGGTTCTCTTACACAGGRTGACAGGGAGAAACATCCCAAGCTTTAGACTGATTTATTTAAAATGAACACAAAAATGCATTTTCACAGAACCCAGGAGCTCTAGTTCTTGGGGTTCCAAAGGTGTCTCAGGAAGGTATGGGATCAAATTTGTTTTGATTTGATTTGCTTTCCAAAATTTTTAGTGTAAATATTGGTGTAAAGTTCTGGAGGAGATTACACCTCCAGGGAGCTGCAAAGGAAATTTTCTACCTGCAAACCCCAGCAGAGCCTCTCACCACCAGGAGGACATTCCACAGCTGGACACAGCATCCAGCTGACATTCTTCAGCTCTCTTCCAAGTTTCCCACATTTAAATATATCCCAGACAAATCTTACAGAAACTGCAGTGGGATTTCTTAACTCTTTCCTTAACTCTTTCCTCATTAAGAAATAGTTGGAAAGTTTTTCTCTGGGCTTCACCAGCACTCAAAGTWAACCCTAAACCACCTTTGGGAATCACCTAAATCACCCTAAACCATCCTAAACCACTCTAAACCATCCTAAACTACCCTAAACCACCCTAAACCACGTTTGGGAATCACCTTGATGATTCCCAAACTGGTGTGACACCCACAGTGATAAAAGAGGAAAAAACCACACAGGTTTTAATGAAGGAACGACTGAGGATGGAGGAATTTTAAAAAAATAAATGTATATGGGTCATGAATTTCTTTGCATTAATTTAAATATCAAGCACYGAAACTTTTCTTTCTTCTGCTATTTATATACACAGGGAGAGTATTTATAGACAAAGTTTTGCTTTTAGATTTTGTATTAATATTGTATTGATGGTGGTATAGAATATATTACAATTACATTGTTTATGGCCTTGAGAATGATCCCAAGAACAATCCCAAAAATGATGGATTTAAACGGAAGGAATGCAGTGAAAAGCCTTTCATTGGGATTTTTTTTTAAGAAACTGTAATCTCATTCAGAAAAAATTACTTGGAGTGAAGGGTAGGGAAAGGAGTGCAGGGAAAGAGGGAGTGGGAGAATTAAAAATAAAAATAACTAAAAAAACCTAAAAATAGCTGCTGTGAATTGAATTTACTATTGGAATTTATTTTGGAGGAAACCTGGGAATGGAAGAAGAACTATTTAACCTAAAAAAAGGAAAAAGCCTGACAATAAAATCATCCCCATCCCATCCCATCCCATTGAATTTACTATTGGAATTTATTTTGGAGGAAACCTGGGAATGGAAGAAGAACTATTTAACCTAAAAAAAGGAAAAAGCCTGACAATAAAATCATCCCCATCCCATCCCATCCCATCCCATCCCATCCCATCCCATCCCATCCCATCCCATCCCATCCCGTTAAATCTAGGCTAAAAAGCTGAAGATAATTTCAAACCAGTAGTTGGGATAAGTTTTAGAACAGCCAAGAGAAGAGCACCTGGTTTATTCTGGATATTTGAGGAGGAACTTGGACTTGATGTTCTTTAAAAAGAGGCCATGTCCACCTCTCTTATCTTTATCCCATTTTAAACCAATTTGATTTTATTTTAAACTTTTTTCCATAAACTGTGGTACAAGTTGAAGGGYTGTCCCAGGACCTCCATGGAGAACTTCAGAGCCCTCAGATACCAACCAAATGGCAGAAATAATCAGCAGTATTGATAATGATGATGATTAATCATTATTAATAATGATTTGTCATTCATCCATAATGATATCATCATTATTATTAATGACCATTATTAATAAGTGATCATTAGATATATCAATGGCAGAAATAATCATGAATTATTCCTGCTGGATGCTCAAACCTTCCTTCCCCAGAACATCTGGCATTAACTCAATCTGTCCTGCTGCAACCTCAGCTTATTTCTTCTTTTKCCTTTAGCAATTTAACACATTTTTTAGTGCCTCTTCATAGCAGGAAAATTATGTTGCAACTTTAATTGTCTCTTGTTTTAGGTCTCCTTCAAAACCACCAGGCTGCTCTTTCCATCCTTCCTGCAGCTCATATTTTCCAGACTCTGGGGTCATTCTCACTCCTGCCCCTGCTCCTTTCCCAGGTGTCCTGCCTCCTTCTGTGTGGGGATTTTAGAAGGAATTTTGGATAAGTTACAGACGACACTTTTGACTTTTTAGACGATGCAATTTATTTTTWAAATCTTTTATAAAGCTAGGAAGAGTAAGTTCAGCTCACATTTTTATCACATAGCTCAGAAAGYCACAAGACCTCTRGTTACAAGACCTTTTAAAAATTCATTGACCAATAAAAYACTGCTAACAAAGATATTTATGKTTTTGACTTAATGTTGAAATATTTCATCTTACAGACTCATACTACAGTGTAGTTGATTAAGTTTTGTCCATGATTAAGTTTTCTTAATCATGTTGTGACACACAAACCTACAGTGCTGCATTCTAAACTCCTTGTTTACTTTTRTAACTACTGTTATTTTTTCTATATCTTAAACTCTAAAACTCTTAACTTTCTCCTTCTTAACTTGATGTGTTTTTTGKTTCAATCCATAAATCCACATTCTCACTTTTAACACCTAAGTTTAGARGCCCTTTTCTAAAGTTTCAGATCAAATTTTGTGTTTAATCCTGAACTTTAGCTTACAGACCCCAAGCTCTGAGAATTCCCTGCATTTCAGATTCCAACACTTCTGGAAGGGCCACACCAAGAAGGGAACATGGAGCTCCAACCAAGGCTGGGCCCTGTTGATGGATGTTTATGGATATCTTGTTGTTTAGACATAAGATTTCTAAATTTTTCACACATTTGTTGTACTTAAGGAAAGGCAGGAGAATTTTTAATGATATTTCCCAACTTTTTCTGTCCCTTATAGGCTCCAGATGATGCAATTTCAGAAGAATTTGATAACGTGAGAACTTCTTGGCCAATGATGTTGCTATTTACTGTCCCAGGGTTAAGTTRATCTTTCAGGGAGGATTTTCTCTTAGAACTAAATATTTTTAAACCTTCTCTCCTTTGTCTTGTAGTTGAATTCTCCTTGAAACCGGTTCCCATTTTTATCAGCAACATCAATGAGAGACAAGAATGGACCATTGTGTGTAGTGGTGCTTTGGTTTAGAAAAAGCAAACAAAAACCTTCATGTGAAAGCTGAACAAACCCCAAACATTTGGGATTATTAAGAGCAGATGTGAGCACAGAAGAATGGATTCACTCATAAAAAACCTGAACTTTTGCCAAGTGCAAATATTTGGAGTCCTATAGTGACAGTTGCTCTCCAGAAAAGAGATGAACCTATCAACATTTAAAATGTATATAATGGATAGGTATAAAATAGATATAACATTAACAAATGGCTCAGGGATGTCCTTCTGGGTTTCCATTTTAAAACTGCAGAAATCCAGTCAAAAAGGACAAAATGCTGTAAACAGAGCCTGTGGCACTGAGGAATAGGTAATGGGRTAGGGGGGTGCCAAGACAAACAGGCTCCAAGGATTGCCAAGAAACTCTGAAAATTAAAAACAACTCGCAGCTCCAGCCAAGGCAAAGCCAACGGCAACAGCTTGGGGGCTTTATGAAAATATGAATGTTCAAGTGCAAAATTAATGTATGCAAAGGGTCACATGTACAGAATTTAGGCCTTTGGCAGCACAGGTAGGAGATGTGAGATTTGTCCCTTGGGTATTAAATAGACACCAAAGAATCAGAGGTTTAAAAATTATGTCCTTTCACAATATGTATTATATATTTCTTCTTTCTTTATATATCCTCTATCTATAAATATATATTATTATAAATATTTATTTGCTGCTGGAGAAATGTCCTTTAGGAATAAGTCAGGTTTTGAAAGCACCTCTTTCACTTAAAGTGACTTTGACAAGGAGATGCCTTAAGCAGGAAAATGCATCCAAAATGAAAGCACCCAATGGGATTTGGCAGGCCTAATGTAATATAYATTTATATAACATATATTATGKTTTTATATAWATACACATAAAAATATTACTGCCTGGCAGATGTACATGAAACATCTGGGATTTACGTTGCAGGAATTTTTAAAGCATTTTATATTAATTATTTTCACAGTGCTGAAAAGAAGGTTGGAGTTGAAGCACTGGTGAGCATTCAGGCTCATGGATACAATTTTTGGGAAAAATACTCTCTGTTCAAGGAGTTTGGGGGAATCAATATTCCTGTAAGCTCTCAAGCTTTAGAAATAGGGAATTCTCAGAAATCCTCCCATGTRTGAAATAGTAGAGATAATTATTTGTGCCAACAAAGGCATAAATAAACTGCAAGGAATAATCACTTCTGGGAAAGGAATCATGACTATTCCATTCATCCTCTAAGCTGTGCGTCAGCAGGTTGAGAGTTTTCAGAAGCAAAATATTGCCATGAGTTTGGGAAGGAGGAAYTGAGAAAATGATATTTTTAGGAATGATAATTGAGGAAATTTAGACAGGTCCATGAATACTTTGGAAAATTTGGTCTTTTTAACCATCATCCAAATGTCTCCTGCTCTGTGTTCTTGATGTGTTGTTCCTGATTAACATTCCTGGTAGATGGATTAAAAAAGGAATGTATTAGCCCCAGGATGGAAGTTTCCCCCACTCCCCACTTTGTGTGGTATTCCAAAGCTTGTGGCTGAATCCAGAGATCCTCCACAAGGATAATCCAGATATTACCTTATCACCCTGGACACTGATATGGTGGTGGTGGAATCTGTCCTTGCACAAGGTCAGCTCAAGGGCAGAACCTCCCGCTCCAGAAAAATCAAGTTCACACATTGATCTGCTTTGAAGTTTCAGTCTAAACTCCTCCTGAATCCCAGCGAGATGGATTCGGGGATATCACACTGGGACTGGTCTCAGCAGCATTGCCTAGGATGTCCCTTCATGTCTGCACACTCATTTAAGAGGATGTTCACAGCTTAGGACAAACCCCTCCCTGGGTCCTGGTCTCCCAGCAGGTTCCTCCACTCCTCGCTTTGTGTGGTATTCCAAAGCTTGTGGCTGAATCCAGGGATCCTCCACAGGGATAATCCAGATATTCATTTATCACTCTGGACACTGCTATGGTGGTGGTGGAATCTTGTACAAGGGCAGAACCTCCAGCTCCACAGAAATCAAGTTCACACACTGATGTGTTTGCAGTTTAAAGTCCTCCTGAATGCCAGCGAGATGGATTTGGGGATATCACACTGGGACTGGTCTCAGCAGCATTGCCTAGGATGTCCCTTCATGTCTGCACACTCATTTCCCGCCCCCTGCCCGTGGATTTTCTCTCCTCCCTCCAGCTGTCTGCTCCAGCTGCAGAGGAAATGAACTTTCTGCCTTTTCCTAATGACTCAAGGTTTTATCAGCTTTTTTTGGGGTACTCTTAATTTATTTATTATAGTGCGATGTATGAGATCTCTGTCAGCATTGCCCAACTTCTGTGAAGGGTTGGGCTGTGGGTTTCCTYGTAGCCATGGGCATGGCTCCCACCCCGTGGGCTCGGGAGGAGCCAGCTGCTGTCTCTGGCATGGCCTCCCACACAGAATTCCACGATTGCAGCATCCAGTGGTGCCAACTCATGCTCCTGGTGTTGCCTCCTAATCCTGGAAATCCCTGCTTGCACAACTCKGCTGGAAATGGGTTTATGAAGTCTGGATTCTTCCATCTTCTTCTGAAACAATGCTTGGAGTTTCTCCTCTAGGGGGTCCCACTCAGCATCTTCCCCAGGGAATGCCCTGCTGGAGGTCTGGGCTTCCAAAGGAGGCAATGCCAGCTTTCCAGCCTGATGATTTACTGAGTAAATTATTTGCTGTGGGTAGCTCACACTTTCCTCTTCTCATCATCCTGYGCTTCAGACATTTCTCTATTTCCTGCGCCTGTGAGCCACTGTCTCCTTCCCAGATTATCCTGGCTGCGTGGGYTTTTTATGGAGTGGGAATTCCCCTTCCTTTACTTCTTTTTTAAAGTCTATTTTCTCTCCTATGTGTCTGAGTGGGAAATAAAATGGAATATCCTATCCCATGGTAACATCACTCCATTAAAGTAATTTTTACATGACTGTGGCCTCAACCTCCTCTTTACACATTTATAAAAATTCCCCTTTGCTTTATTCACACACTTGGCAGGCTGTGACTGATCACATTTTATTTTTATAACATTAATTTGTCTTTATTTTTCATGCTCTGCCTGTGCTTCTCTTAATCTGCCAGCTTGAGAGCCATTAGAACACTTCACTCCTAAATAACAATTCCAAAGGCAAACCAATCCCCTTCAGTGAGATTAATTCCATTGTACAAATACATCCATGAACTCAAGTTCTTTTAAATCAACACCACATCCAAAGTGTCAAAAATGGATCAAAATAACCCAGCTAATTGCTCTTAAACATTCCCACTCATTCTGAGGCTTCATTTGTGAATGGAAAACACAACTTCCCTGTTATTTACAATAGAAGTGATTAATATTCCTCTGATATTTATCTGGCCCCAGAGTAAATATTATTAAACATCCCTCCAGGCACAGTGGAAAAAAATATCCGTGGGATAATTAATGGAAAATTATATTTCTTGCCAGTTATAGATGAAAAGGTACAACAAGAATTCTTGCAGCTCCCACAAAATAAGTGAAAAGGATTTCTCTTCTCAGTGTGAGGAGTTTTTAAGCAGCACCAAAGTGCCCCGCTGGGGTACGAATTACTGCATTTAAAGATAGATATTCACGAGTTGACAATTGTAGGCAAATTTTGCACTATCACAAACCCAGTGTGGCTGCCTCAAGTGACAAACTGGGGTTTGCATCCAGGCCAAAAGCAGGATGGAACTTCAGCCTGAACTCAGGACCTTGGAAMAAGAGGATCTTTAAGGTCCCTTCCAACCCAAGCCTTTCTATGATTCCATCACCTCAAAATATTCAAATTCAGCTGTAGAAAAACTGATCATCAAAGCTTTCCTTGATATCATTGCCCCAATGGACTATCCTAATGAAAATTAGATTAATTTTTGCTTCCGTTTTACTCCAGTTTTCCYATTTTTTTTCATGTTCATGCTTCCATGTTGGTGGAACATGTGTGGAGTTTGATATCCAGTGGTTTGCAGACCAGATCCAGGGTTTTTCCARGAATCCCAGTCCAACTTGAGCAGATTTCCAAAGCTCCCCAGCTGGCAGTGTCACCCCAGAAACTCCATTCTCTCTCGTCCCTGAATAGCAGCAGCTGCATCCCATTAAATAAATCAATATCCCAAATTTAGAGCAGGGTGATGAGAGCACAGTGAATCATCTTTCCCCAAAAGCTGGTGATACAAATTTACCGAAATTTACCGCCTGTGGAATATCCGAGGCTTTGATGCAGGATTCCTCCTGCCAGCACACTCATCCCAGGAAAGGTAATTCCTGAGGAATTCAATAGATTTCAATATATCTTCTTTCTTTCCATAACTGCTTTTTACCCAACTTTTTAAAAAGTTTTCTTCTCCCTAAAACTTATTCAGTTTTGTGCGGTGAAATAATAAAAGCACAAATTCGTTCAGTGTATTTAAAGGCTGTGAATAACATCAGAGTAGATGCTTAATGTTGAATTARTGTGAAACTTGTCAGACCTAAACCAGAAAATTAAGGATTAGGAGCCACTTCTTTTAAAGCTGGACACAGGAAAGTATCTTCAGCCAGAATCAGTGCCAGGAAAAAACAGAGTTTAAAAAAATCCTGTAAAAATGAAACAGTTTTGGTAACACTTGGAAATGCGCTGGGCTGAGAGCTGTTGGTGCTTTATTCTCAGAAGGTGCTTTATGTACAAGAGTGAAGGGGAGAAAGTGAAATATGAATGCATCCAAAACAGTTCAGCTCTGGGTTATTTTGGGAAAAAATGGGAAAAAATAGAATGGGAAAGGGAAAAGAGGAAAGGGAAAGGAGAAAAGGGAAAAGGAAAAGAGGAAAAGGGAAAGGAGAAAAGGGAAAAGGAAAAGAGGAAAAGGGAAAGGAGAAAAGGGAAAAGAAGAAGGGGAAGCTGCAAGGAGGAGCTGCATGCCCTGAACTCGGGAGCTTCTCGCTGCCAGCGCTCCCAGTCAGGGTTGGTAAGGTGGGAGATGAGTCTGGAATGAGATSCCCGGGTTTGTCAGGACTGGGGAGCAGGATGAACTAAACCAGAGGTGTTAATGAACCAACCCAGCACACCCAGCTCTCATTAGCAGCTTCTCAGAAATGACCTTGCCTCACCACTCACAGTTTTTCCAGGAACGTGTCAAGGACAAAGCTCTGGATCACTGGGATTACTCTCCTTCCTAGAAATATCTACACAAGCAATTCCCATGTTTTAACTTGCACACATTCACTTTTTAATTCATCTCGGCTGTACCATGGCTTTCCATTCAGGACTTTCTCTTTGCTTGACACTCAGTGAATGTTTCTTTCAACTAGAATGGATGATATAAAATAATTTTGGGGAAAAAATAAGGGGAGGGGGGAGGAAGCATCACAACTGCTTTCAAAAAATCATTTCTGGAGACTGAGGCACTTCTTTAAATACTACCAAAAAGATTATCTTGGTAGTTTTCATTCAAAGTTATAATCTTTCAGAAATCCTGYTGACTACAAATTTTGGCAACAAACAGAAAATGTGGGTTTTTTTTTTTTTAAATAGGATCATGGAATTCCAGAGTGGCTTGGGTTGAAAAGGACATTGAAGACCATGGGCAGGGACATCTTCCACTATCCCAGGCTGCTCCAAGCACTGTCCAACCTGGCCTGGGACACTTCCAGGGATCCAGGAGCAGCCACAGCTTCTCTGGGAATTCCATCCCAGCCCCTCCCCACCCTGCCAGCCAGGAATTCCTTCCCAATATCCCATCCATGCCTGCCCTCTGCCAGTGGGAAGCCATTCCCTGTGTCCCACAGAACGMTAATTTTGTCAGGCACATCTCCACACCTGTTCTCCTGCTTTCCCTGCCCTCTCATTTCCATCTTCTCAGCACAAMACTGGGCTGCACTTSGAATTTATTCTGCCTCAAYAAGCCACTAATCCTCCCTGCARCAGCAGCAGTGCCTTTTGCAGTGAGTTTAATTCATTATTTCATTAACATGCAGTGATTTTCYGAAGAACAGGAACGGGATTCAGGCCTGCCAATGTGCATCTCCCAGGATTCCTGCGGCATTGTTTGCTTTCAGCAGCCGAGCTGGGATTCATTCCTAGCCCAGGGCATTGCCTCACAGCGCTGCTTCCCTGGAAGCACACAGCCCAGGGAAGCTGGAACACCCCCAGCTCCTGCTGGAATCCTTCCTGGGAACTACAGAGATTGGTAAAGAGCGTTCATTTCATCCTTCTGCTTGTGTTGGGAAGGCAAKTGCAATTTATGAGGCAGAATAAATTCACCTAAACTCGGGGTGTTCCTTGTCAGGTCTATTTTCCTCCTTTGCCTTGCTAGAAATAAAAAGGGTTGAAAAAAGGATTGGGTTTGTGCTGCCTACAATGTTGGCACCTTAAAACAATCTGGAACCTGGGCTGGGTCCCCTGTCCCTCCTCAGARGAGACTGAAGCCCTGTCACCCTGAACTAAGTCATCCTTCACCCTCACTGAGCTGACCCTGCTGCACGTCACCAGGATGAGCTGGAGTGGAGAAACCAGCCAGCTAAACCCAGCTTGATTCTGGGTTAACTCTGAGTCTGGTTCATTTCCCAGCCTGGACTGGCTGCATGAACACTCAGGAGAAACAGGGAGTTGAAGGATTGGAAACTTCTTGAGGGATCCATGCGTTTTTAGAGTCTCRTTGACATCAAGGTGTGATAACTCCAGATTTTGGTGCCTCAGCAGTGAGATCCAGAACTCATATCCTGATGGATTTTCATGCTGCTTTCTGAAGGCTTAGTTATCAGCTACAGAACACAATAAATGGAAGATCCCAATCTGCTCCTCAACACTGCAACAGCACCAAGGACAGAAAGATTTCTTTGCTTGCCTGAGGTCTGCAGGGTTTTTTCTCAGTAATTCAGCTGGGATTCCTGAGGATGGCAGGTGGTACAGCAGTCACCACAATTGTGTCCTGCCTGTGTGACAACGTGCAGCTCCTTAAAGAAGAACCTGGACATTTATTTCCTTTTTCCCAGGTACTAATAAAATACAAAAGCACCACAAACTACAAAAGGCCCATTTTCCAGACTCTGAAAATCCCGGAGCTAAGCAGGGAAGACACCACTAATCTCCAAGCATCTAATTTCCATTTACTTCCCTCTTTGAATCTGTTGTAACTTTAAAAGAACCCAAATTTTCTCCCTCTGAAGGTAACTCCATGAGATTCTTAACTGAGCTACGGTGAAACAGTTTTGGTACCAACAAAAGGTACCTTATGGCTGTGAAACTTCCTCCAGCTTAATCAGTTTCCTTGCTGCAGATGAGTCCTGATCATGATTTTCTTCTCAAGTTTCCAGTTCAGCTTCCTGAGCTCGTCCAAAATTTTTCAGGCTCCTGAAGAGCAAGTTTGGAATCAATGCAGGCAGCTCAGAGAGCTGTAAAGCTTCTTGTACTCCATGCTGTATTTTACTCCTCGATTTTCCCCTTTGGCAAAACTCCTCAGAGTTGTGAAATCCACACTTTACTCTGCTTCACATGTGGTTAACACCATAAATCCACAACACCCAGAAATGCACTAAGATATCAACTCCAAGGCAACCCCATTTCTGCTAAGGAACTTGGCGCAGGTCAGCATCTCCAATAAATTTCCTTTACCAAACAAGCACAAACACATTGTTCAGCTCAAATCCCAAAGCTGGCCGTGTAACCAGGCTGACGTTGCTCGTTCCCTGGAGTTCAGGGAAATAAAGCTCCTTCAGATCCCAACATGAGCACGGTCACTGGAGAGCAGCCCACCACTGTGACATTTGAATCTGAAAATCTGCGGGGCTTAGGTCATAACAGAACCACCTCCTCCTCCCTGGCTACTCCAGCAAACCTCTCCCTTTTACTCATTGGTAACCAGCTTTGTGTTTATAAAGCAATAGTAAACATTGTTAGCCATTGTCAAGGCAGAAAATAATAACAAAAAACAATAATAATAAACCCTCAAAGGCAGGGTCAGATTTTCATCCACTTATCTGGAAAAACAGATAAGGACTTTTGAAGCTGCCATAACAATCAYGCTGTGGGTAAAATTCCTAGTGAATCTGGTGGCATGAGGTGATCGCTATCCAAGCAGGGGCAATCGAAGATCCCCTTTGTGGAGCCAGTGAAAACAAAAATTCTGAAGCCCTTAATCAGGCTACTCCAGCCCAGACCTCTTTGAGTGTGCTCCCAGAGCCCAACCAGTTCCACCATAGAGCTCCGTTGTTATCCAGCTCCGTCTGCTTTTCCTCCCAAAGCAGAGTCCACATCTGCAAAGTGACAAAGTCAGCGTTTACACTTGCCCCAGCTATTTGGCATATTTTAAATTTTTGAGGATTAATTTCATGAACAGTCAGCACTGTTTGACTGCAACGCAGACAAAATCCTTCGGCCTCTGAGTACAAGTCTGTTTGCAATTCTGAGGGGTACTCTAAAAGATGCGTCAGCTTAGTTTGAAAGGAAACCTGAAAGTAATATACTTCATTTTTCTTAGTCTAGGCTATGGACTCTTTCTTTCAGTTATCTGTGTGGAATCATGGAATGGGTTGGATTGGAAGGGACTTAAAGATCCCATTTCATCCCTGCCATGRCGGGGACACTTTCCGCTGTCCCAGGCTGCTCCAAACCCCATCCAGCCTGGCTTTCGACACTGCCAGGGATCCAGGGACAGCCCCAGCTGCTCTGGGAATTCCAGCCCAGCCAGGAATTCCCAATCCCAATCTCCCATCCATCCCTGCCCTCTGGGATTGCCGGTGTCCTGTCCCTCCATCCCTTGTCCCCAGTCCCTCTGCAGCCTTTCACACGCCCTTGGATGAGAACCCAGGGCTTYCTCTTCCTCAAAATGATCATCCCTGAAATCCAAGTGGGTTGATTTTTCCCACAAACCTCTTTAGAGGTCACATTTCGGTGACAAGCCGACACTCGCTTCTCCAGAATTCTTCTATACGTTAATTTATTGGAACGCGGCATCTCCACCCGCAAGGGCTCTTTCTGTCTGGGATGCTTTTTGCCACAGAAGGAAACCACTTTCCTTATAATACACCACGTAATCCCAGAGAATTACAAGTAAATAAATAAATAAATAAATACACAGACAAATTCAGCAGAGTCCGCTAAGTTTGTGTTATTTGATTTCGCAGCCGGGACGGGCGAGCAGCGGCTCCGCCGTGAGGCGACGGCCGCCCTCACCCCACCCTACGGGCGCTGCCCCAGCGCCCTTTCCCCGCCTCTTCCAGGAATTTCCCCGTTTTCTCCACATTTGTGCCCGTTAGCCTCATCACAGGGCTCGGCTGAGGGGCGGCTCCTCCCTCAGCCCACACGAGCAGAGCCAGAGCCGCCCCGGTACCCCGGCGGCTCCCCGGTGTCTGAGGGGGCCGGCCGGGCCGCGGCCCCTCCCTCCCCCGGGCCGGGAAGCGAAAGCGAAAGGCGGCCCCGGGACGGCTCCGGAGGTGTCTGAGGAGCCGCCGGCAGCTGCAGCAGCCCCGGCCGTGCCCCCCGGCCCGTCCCGGCTGCGCCCCCCAGCTCAGTGCCGGGAGCCGAGCGGTGAGGGAGGCCTCGGATCCCTTGGAGAAATCGTGGATAAACCGAACAACAACTATTGTTCATTTCTGCTTTCACTTTCCTTTTTTTCCCCCACAGAAAACTGTGCAGAAGTCTCTGAATTTTGGTTGTTCGAGCCAAACCAGAAAGGGATTCCGGGATCCAAAACCCCAGTTTCAAGCCACGGCGGTGTCGGCTCAGAATCAAGGTGAGGATTCCCAGGTGAGAGGGTCAGAACTGCCTGGATGGGTTGGGAATTTGGGCTGCTCCTGCTGGGATTTCAAGGTCAGACCTGTGGAGTATCCAACTGTGAAAAACGCCAGTCACTTGTTTTTGAGATTTTAGAAGTTTCATAGTAATAAAATGGTTGTAAAAAGTAATAATAGAATTAGAGTAATAATCATTTGGACAATTTGGATGAGGACAATATGAGGCAATAGAAACAGAGAGCTATGGACGTCTGGGTACCTTTTTCTGGGCAGCATGAACCCAATAAAGGACCCACGTTAACAGAGGATTAACCCTTAAAAACAATAACCTGTTGCATATTCATACATCTCATACCCGATGCATAAATTCCATTCAAACACAGGATTCTGTCTGGTCATTGTTAACTTCTTCCTCATAATCCTAAAGGCGTCATCCTGTCTGAACGAGGCAGGAAGAAGTTMGTTTCTCCTGATAATGGAGCAATAAATTCTCTTTCTCTGAAAGATTTGGGTGTCCTGCGACATGTTGTAATTTTTTTCCTGGTCCCTCAGGTTTCCATGGATTTTACCAGCCCCCCATTATCTCTACAAGACAATGGTTTTGTAAGTATTTCCTGATGTGCTGCCTGGGAGTGAAATCTGTATCTGACTTCTGTATCTCTGGCTRAAGGTTTGTGCTCCCACTGCTTCTGCTCGTCTCACCTTCTTCCACCCCTTTAATACTTGGGACATTCCCCATTTCCACCTCCTGTCTCCATAGGGAGAATCCCATTCCCAAGGTTCTGCATCACAGATCCTCCCAGGACTTTCTGTCCTGCCTCTCTTGYTCATCTGTCTTTGTGGAGGATTTTAGGGGAATTTCCCTTTTCCTGGGATTCAGCTCCAGCAGTGCCCAAGTGGTTTGGATGGGACTTTCCCTGGCCTTTCTTGTGTTTTCTTGGTTATTTTTTTTCCTTCTTTCAGGATGGAAACTGTTGTATGAAACCATTTTTTAGTAAAAAATCCTTTCTCTTATTATCCTCCAGCTGTTGGCACGTGCATCCTTTTTTATTTCCTGCTCTCAGTCCCTGGAGTGAAGGAATATTTTTCCCATTGTAACTAAGACACAGATGGGTATTTCCCTCTTGCTTAATTTGAAATTGGAAGAAATACTTTCTATTTTATTATTTTTAGGAAATACCCAGCATTACCAAGAGAACTGACAAGATCATCTAATTCAGATTTTTYCCATGGATTATCTAATTTAACCCCCTTGCTATGCCTAAATTTCATGGTTCTCATTCAAGCTTTATGTAATCTTCAGTAAAAAGGGAGAGAATATTTCAGCAGATCCTTTTGGATTTTTTTTTTCCTGCAGAATATTTCAGCCATAGAAACAAAACAGAGCACAGATTTTCTCTCTCTTTGGGCTTTGTAGTTTCCCTGCCCTTGTGAACTTGTGCCCTGAATTTCAATTCTGAAATGGTTCTTTTATCACCTTCCTTGATATCACCTTTTATTATCCAATCTCCCTGAGCTTGGAAGATCAAAATCCCATTTTCACTTTTATTTTTTTGACACCTCCTCCTGGAGGAACTGCTGAGAAAGCACAGAGCTAAACATTTGTGGATTTGAGGGGCTTAGTTCTGTGTGGAAGAACATGGAAACAACTTGATTTATTATTTAGCTAAATATTCACCTGTGCATTTTAGTAGTTAGATAATTAGCAATTAATAATGACTGGCCAGTAATTCACAATTTCATAGATTTTTGTCCTGTCCAGCCATTAAAATAATTCAACAATTGAACCTAAGTGGATGATGTTTTAAATTTTTTTAGTTAAACTTTTAATTTTTTAAAGATTGTTTTAGAATTGTTTGGGGTGTCTCATTTGTTAGAGAAAGGAAAAAACCAACGTGTTCCTCTTCTCTCTGCAGAGTATGGTACCCACTGATCCACTTGGGACATCCCTGGAAGAGATGGAAAAACTCAAGGAAGAGCTGAGGATATGGAAGGCAAGTTCTGTAAAGCACATGGAATCATGGAAATTTGCTAAAATACAAAGATTGGTGCATCCTTCTAAAATCRGATCAAATCCCCCACATTTGTAGCATCTTTAATTTGTTCTGTTCTTCCATGCTTTGTGCTTGTGTTGATTCCACTCTTGTAAGTTGAATATTTACCCAAAGTGTTAAAAATTAATTAGTACAAAGGGCTTACTCAAGCTTTTGTTTGTTCCTTTAGAAATAAACCTTTAAAACATTGAAAATCTTCTTCTTTTTGCTCTCCAGAAAAGAATTGAAGATGCTGAAAAGGCAAAAGCTGACCTTTTTTACTCCAAATTAGCAGCAGAGGCAGAGTGTGGCAGAGCAGAGAAGGAGCTGGCAGAGCTGAAGGAGCAGGAGAAGCAGCGTAAGGACAGAATCACCAGCTGTGAGGTGTGGAGGGGGTTGCTGCTCTTTGCAGGGCTGGGAAGGAGCTGGGGGGTGGGAAAATGGGAGCAACATTCCCAGTTTCACTGGCRGGCAAAGACACAGTGCAATAAACTGAATCTGTTTTGGGATGAAATCTGACAAAACCAACCTTCCTCTTCCAAGGTTCTCCCCTCCAGGTGAGTTTCAGGTCTGGGGGAAGGGGATGAAGCCCAGTGGGGTGATTGCACTGCTTTGCCAACCCCCTGCTCTGTGAGAGCTCACAGCACCCAAAGGATCAGCAATTCTTAAGTGCCAGTGAGCCGGGCAAGAGCYAGGGCCTGACTGAAGAGGGTTTTTCCTTCTGGGACTGCTTGGTTCCAGAACCCCTTGGTTCATTCCCTCAATATTCCATGTGCAGGAACAGCAGAAGGTTCCACAGGCTGCCAGGGAGGTGCTTCCAGTGAGCTTTGGTGAATCTCTCACTGATGAGAAATTACAGCATCAAGCTATTACAATACAATTAATAGCTTAAACACACTCAGGTTGTGGGGAGATTTTCTGAAAGCTGATTTTGGTTCTTTAATCACAAAAGTTTGGWTTTGTGCCCAGGAAAGGTCATGATCACCATCTGGCTTTGGCCTTCAGCTGATGGGAAGTGCTGCAAGTGTCTGCAGTGGTTGCTGACTTCCCAGGAGCCACCTTGTGATGGTGGCTGGCTGGGGCTGACAACATCTGCTCTGCTTCCTTCTCATCCTCTCTCATTCCCTGTCCAGCAAATCCTGGATTTGCTCACACAGCTTTGTGTCCAAGCAGGATTCCTTGTTCTGGAGGAATTATGGAGCAGACAGGAGGAAGGAGAAGGACATGAAGAGGGAAGAGCAGCAGCATGGCAGAAACTGCCCAGATGTTGCTGAAATATATTTCTGTCTTTATTTAAGTGTTTAATTTTGCATTTCATCTTTTTGGCCTGTAGCAGGAACTCTTGCTGCTAAAGCAAGAAAACACTGAGCTGAAAAAGGAGATTGAAAAGCTCAAAGAAGACCTGGAAGAGCACAGTTCCCAGGATAATCCGGTAAAGGAGGTGGAATATTTGGAAGTTGGTCTTTTAGGAGAGGAGATTTTTATTTTCAGAGAATGGTTTGGGTTGGAAGGGACCTTAAATCCCATCTCATTCCAGCCCCAGGGACAYCTCCCACTGTCCCAGGCTGCTCCAAGCCCTGTCYCAGCTGGMCTGGGACACTTCCAGGGATCCAGGGSCAGCTGCTCTGGGRAACCTGAGCCTCCCCACTGAATCTGTCCCTCTTAAAGGCTGCTGGGGCCACTTGTTCAGCATTTGAACCTSTACTCATTTCAATATGAAATAAACCTGAAAGTTTCTTGTTTCTCCTGGCAAGCCAGTTTGAAGCAGGCAGAGGATATGAAAATAAATCCAAGAGGTACTGRAAGTGTGAGAGGAGTGAAAGCAAGCAGACATTGATTAAATGGAAGGCAGGGGAATCAAAGATATTCATAACATTGTTAATATTCAAGTTTTCTTTTTCTTGTGTCAATTCTAAAGTTGGAGGTTAAAAAGAAGGTGGCAGAAACGAAATTGAAGTTCACTCACCTGGAAGAGAAGAAGGATCATGGGGCAAATGTGGATATGGACACCCACTGTGTCTTTGGAGTGGCCACAAAAACCCCCTTCAGACTCAACCAGAACCAGGCTCTGCTGACTTTTGAAGATGAAGAAGGTAGGATGTGTATTTTAATTTATAAATTAATGTCTCTGATGTATTTCACCTGGTAGTAGTGTGGTTTCCCCCCAAGGGTGTTTTGAATGGAACAGGAAAAAATCTTGTGTTAATATTTTATACGAAAAGAGCATCTTTCATCAGCTTAAAAGTTCTGCTAGTCCCACTCAAAATCTGTTTTTATATGTATAATTAATAATATATTTGCTGTATTTATTGTATATTATTTTAATAGCATTGTTTGTTGTTCATTGTTATTATTGAAGTTGATATAATATTTTGTTATTATATTATTTGGCCTACATAAAACCACGGAGACATTATGGAAATAGGTGCTTGGGATCTGGTTGCCTAATTATTATTAATTTCTCCTTTGTTGATGCAAAGGGGAGATTTTTTTTTTTTAAGAGACTGGGGAATAATTTGGGATTTATAATGATTAAACAAAGCTTTTCATATCTGATTTTCCTCAGTTGCCCAGAGGCTGACAAAGATGAGCAAGCACTGTGTGAACCTGGACAGCAGAACAGCAAATGTGACAGTGAAGCCTTTTGAACTCGACATGGGATTCCAGTTTGAGGTAAACAGCTGAAATATGCAACTCTCAAAATCTGAGCTCTTTAAAAGCTTYAGGTTCTTTTTTTTTTCAGTGTTTTCAGTCACAAAGTGCCCAAAAATTTGATATTTTTAGCTCCACGTCACTATCTCTGGAAAGAAGATCAACGTTTCAGACATACCTGAGCTTTCTATTTCTGAAGATTGGATGAGAGACAAACTTGAGCTGCATTTCTACAAAACTGAGCAGGCAGAAGGAGGAGGAGAAATAGAAAAAGTGACCTACAACAAGGGGTCTGGGACAGGTGTCRTCACATTCCTCAAACCTGGAGGTAGAGTCTGGAATATTTTCTTGTCCAAATTCAGGCCCAGTTGTCCATTCTGGGTTCCATTCTGGGGTCACCACTGAGTGTTGCAAACTCTTCCCACAGGGAGCTGATGGATCCCCCAGGGATGTGGGGAAATAAAGCAGTTTTYCATCACATCTTTTGGAGCAAACAAAACCTGCTCACAGTTCATGAGCTTTCAGGGGTTTTTTAGGAAAAGTTCTGAAAAATTTTTTTCCCTCTTGCCAGACACTCATTCTGCAAACAGCAAATCAGGAAGATGTGTTGGATTTTAGCTCCTGCTGCAGAGCAGTTGGACAGGCAATCCTGTTGCCCAGCTGGATGGAATTCCATGATCAATTCCACATCCACTTGGAGCAACTGCTCTAGATTTACTTCAGAGCTTTGTGGGCATTTCATGATTTTGCTTTTTGTTTTGGAAGCACCGAATAAACTTTTTTGCAGAATGCACATGAAGAATCTACAGGTGTGCCATCCTACATTAGTTGGATGAGCCTGGTCATTGAAATGTCTATAAAATACTGGTTAAATTATATGAAATAATTAACTGGGKTTTTTTTTTCTTATTCTCTTACAGCAAGCTACAAGTTTGTGCGATGTACAAAATACCCTTTCTGTGCAGAGGAAAGGCAGTTCCCCATTTCTGTCTCACCACATTTTGATTTCCACTTGAGGAAGTTTCAGGTAAAAGAATCTACTCCAGGCTGATAGAACAGATAAGTGGGAAACAGGAGGATGGGCAGAATTTTCACTCCTTTTGTGTGAACTTCACAGCCAGTGTGGGTGTGAAATAGGCTGTTGAGTTCATGTGCGGCTGCAATTTATTTTTGAAGGGTGTGCTTGTCTTTCCTTGATGGAATTATCTCAGCACTCCCCACGTGGCTGTGCTGGGCTGTTTGGGAAGGAGGTAAAGCACAAAGCTCTGCCAGGATCCCAGAGTCCCAGCAAATGCAACATTTGCTCATCCATTCCTTGGTTTCCCTCTTCCATTCAGCCCAAAWTGTGAGAGCTGCCTCATCACACTCCCCCTCCAGCTGTCTCCTGCTTTAGGAGTAGATGGCTATCAGGTCAGAATTGTGTCTATAATCAGGCCTTTGTAATTAAGGCATGGGCTGGAGGACACAGAGCTGGTATGGGGCATGTTCTGGCAGGGATTTTATGGGGTGGTGCTGGCAGAAGCCATCAGAGCTCCCCAAACCCAGAGTGGGGCTGCAKTAAGGAGTGCAGGACACACCAGTTAAGGTGTGGGCTCGGAATCATGGAACCACAGAATCTCCTGAGCTGGAAGGGACCCACASSRTCATGGATCCAGTCCTGGCCCTGCACAGACACCCCAAAATCCCACCCTGGCTGGGCACCCCTGGCAGTGCTGTCCAAACCCTCYKGGAGCTSTTGRGARTGTGCCCRTTCCCTGGGGAGCCTGGGCAGTGCCAGCACCCTCTGGGGGAAGAGCCTTGCCCTAAATCCATCCTAAATCTGCCCTGGCCCAGCTCCAGCTCTTGTTCCTCTGTTCCCAGAGGGCAGAGATGGCAGCTGCCCCTCAGGAGGAAGCTCCAGACTGGGATGAGTTTCCCCT
>JACDOX010000601.1:30292-44257 GCA_014549065.1 Cardinalis cardinalis
GTGGGTGCAGAGTTCCAGAGCCCTTTGTGGCAGGGTGGGTGCAGAGTTCCAGAGCCCTTTGTGGCAGTGTGGGTGCAGAGTTCCAGACCCTACAATGTAGTGTGAATCCAGAATTCTGCTCTTTCCAGAGAAATTTCCAGTATCTAAAGTTTTCACCTCGTCAGAGATCCCAGCCACACCTGAGAGAGGAATTCAATTCCCATYTCTCCCAGTTCCTTTGAGTGCACAGCTGCTGTATAATCCAGGTTTGTTTTTCCTCCCCAGCCACACTGCAGGGTTTCCAAGAAAACCATTCTGCTGAAAGGACTCCCAGAGGTGGAAGAGGATGAAGAAAGTGTGCAGGACATGATTGAAATTCACTTCCAAAAGCCCAGCAATGGTGGAGGGGAGGTAGAGAAAATCAAATACATCTCCAGAGGAGCAGCCTATGTTTGCTTTGAGGAGGATACTGAGAGTGCCAGYTCAGAAACCACAGGGGACTCATGAAGTTCTGAGGTTTTGTTCCTCAGGGATTTCTGTAGATATTGTGCTTTAATGCTCTGAAATTGATACTGTAGCAAAGGAATYCCTGCCTTCCTGCTTTGTCTCATGGCACTGGCTTGGCACAGGGAGTCAGCAAAACTCCCTGCCTGTGTTACACATTAAAGGCACAGACCAAGCCTTCAGCAGCCCCTGAAACAGCTCAGATTTTCTGCAACTTTGCATATTTTTTACCTTGCAGATTTTAAGATACTCCAGAGTGGRATGAGTGGATTATTTCTTACAKTCTGGATACAAAAGCCACATTTAATCCCAATCCAAGCCTCCTCCCAGTCCTGCTTTAAATGCCAGAGTTTCAGAAGGTGGCACTGACACAACTCCAGTCCTGCTGAGGTTGCTGAGTGCCACCAGAACTCAAACACCTGAAAGCATCCTGTMATTTCTTAAAAGCCACCTTATCAAATCAGTGATAGAATTAAAATAGAAAATGGGGGCTGCAAACCCAAGAAATTGCACTTAAGAAATGCCCTGGCATTTGCTGCCTTTAGCTGTTTGTAACCTGCTTTACTGTTTGATTTTAATATTTGTTTCTGCAGTTAAATTTTTCCTCAATTTTGTTCGTGATTTTGGTTATTTTAAACTATTTCAGCCAAGGATTGAGCTGATGCTGTACCTGGTTTTGTAACAGTGCTGCTGAACAGCCCTGAGGGCTGTGGTGATCCCAGGCTGGGGCTGGGAGGGCATGGAGAGAGTGATTTTCCAAGGAGGAATGTTTTTCCTTTTCTGCTGTCTTCCTTGGAAAACAAATCCTCCTCTGACTTTGCACTTTGCCATCCTTGGGGGCTGAAATGGTTTGGCCCTAACAGTCTTGTCTCCAAACTAACACGAGCTTGACATTGGAAATAATTTATTTTTGGGGTATTTGACATCTTGATGTGCAGGGAAAGGAGAGGGAGTACCTCGGGATTATTCCTCCAGACAAACTCTTAATTGGCAATGGATAAAAGTTGAATATGGAAAATTAAAATGCTGCAACTCCAAAGTTTATTTTGAATTTGCTGTTGAGTGAGATACATGTGACTGTAGCACCTCTCACTGTTTAGGSCATGCAAAGGCAGGGATTGATTACCTGACCACTGTAAAATAATMTTAACTTCAAACAAGGTAGTGCTGAAGAATTTACATAAATTGTGCACTTTTGCACTCTCAAAAACTTGGTAAGACCAGACACCTTAAAAAGAGAGGGGGAAAAACCTGAGAAAGGTAAAAAATGTCATTAATTTCAACTGTATCTCAGTGATAAATATTGGGAAGTAAATAATTAAAAAGGAAAAAGCTTAAAATTCTCATAAGGTGTGACTGATGAGGAGTAGTGAGAAGCTGCATGTTTTAAAGCCCAGAAAAAAAATCAGATTTTTACACTTTAAAGACAATGTCTGTAAATGTCTTGCCTTTGTCCCTGATGAWTTATGGCTTGTGATGATTACCCTGTTAAATTTGAAAGCAGCAGTGGTGCTTTAAATGCTGGAGRCTGGTTTTAATGATGAAAAATAAGAATAAAGTGTCAGTGATGTGTCTATAAATGTTAATATGCTTTTTTCCTCTCTGCTGGGGTGACTTTCTCTCGGGCTGGGAGGTTTTTATACCCAAATTACACACAGAGACGTTTCCCAGCTGCAGCTTTCACCCAAACATCAGCATCCAGCCAAGCATGGGGCTGTTTGGGGCCACAGGAGCTGTGCAAGCGCAGCCTCTGGGGTGCCAGGGGCTGTCCCTGGCCATGTGGGACAGGGGGAAGGAATTCCTGCCTGGGAGGGTGGGCAGGGCCTGGCACAGGGTGCCCAGAGCAGCTGGGGCTGCCCCTGCATCCCTGAAGTGTTCGCTGTCCTTGCATGTCCCTGTCCGTGCATGTCCCAGTCCACACATGTCCTTCTCCACTCCTGTTCTCCACGTGTGCCCCTCTCCATGTGTATCCTTGTCCATGTATTTGTCCCTGTGTCCCTCTCCATGTGTATCTCTCTCCATGCATGTCCCAGTCCACACATGTCCCTCTCCATGTGTGTCCCTCTCCATGTGTGTCCCTGTCCCTCTCCATGCATGCCTTTCTCCCTTGTTCCTCTCCATGTGTTCTTGTCCGTGTATATGTTCAAGTCCCTGTCCCCCTCCCTGTGTGTCCCTTGTCCTTGTATATATGTCCCTGTGTGTGTCCCTCTCCCTACATGTCCCGGTCCCTTCTCGCTTGTTCCTCTCCATGTGTGTTCTTGTCCATGTATATGTCCCAGTCTCTGCTCCCTGTCCCTTCCTATCYCTCTCCCTGTGTGTCCCTTGTCCCTCTCCATGCATACCCTTCTCCCTGTGTGTCCCTGTCCCTGTATATGTCCCTGCCCATCCCGGCTCCCGTTCCGCCCGCAGTTCCAGCCGGGCAGGGCGGGCCGGGCCGCGCTGTCCCCGCCGGGCTGGAGGCGGCCGCAGTGGCGGCCCCGCCGCTTCGCCGCCGCTTTCGCTTTCGTTTCCCCGCCGAGCCCGCTCGCTCCGGGCCTTTCCCGGTGGGACCCCTTCCCCGTGAGATCCCGTCCCGGTGAGATCCTTGTCCCGGTGGGATCCTCGTCCCGGTGGGATCCCGTCCCGTTGGAGCGGCCATGGCAAGTGCCGGGGCCGGGGGGGAGCGGGGGCCGCGCACCGCGAGGGGCAGGGCCGGGAGGAGCGGAGGGGAAAGCGCTGGAAAAGGAGCTGGGGACGGACTGGGGACAAGGGCTGGAGGGACAGGAGCCAGGGAATGGCTCCCCCTGCCAGAGGGCAGGGATGGATGGGACATTGGGAATTGGGAATTCCTGGCTGGGCTGGGATTGCCAGAGCAGCTGGGGCTGCCCCTGGATCCCTGGCAGTGCCCCAGGCCAGGCCGGACATGGGGGCTTGGAGCAGCCTGGGACAGTGGAAAGTGGCTTTGCCCATGGCAGGGCTGGATTGAAATGAGCTTTAAGGTCCTTCCCAACGCGAAGCACCCCAGGATTTGCCAGGAAGCCGCAACAGGACCCGCTGTCAGCAGAGCTGCTGCCCCATCCCTCCCTCCCTCCCCATTCCCGGCCCATTCCCGGCCCATTCCAGCCCCTCCCGCAGCGCCCATCCGTGCCTGGGAGCAGCTGCTCGGCACAGACGCGTCTGGGGAGTGATTCAGCACAAGCCGCGTGTTCTTGGGTTGGTTTTTTTCCCGTAACCCCACTAGCAGGCCCGAGTGTTGCTCCCAAACACCAGCTGGGAAGGTGTGAGGGCTGTCTGGCAGCCGAGCCGAGCTCCGGCTGTGCCAGGCGTGAGAAAATCCCCGTCTGCATTCCCTCCGTGCCGCCTCTCGCCGCCTGCTTAATTGGCTGCTGTCATTAATTAAGAGCTCCTGGCGCTCGGAATTTGACGGAGCCTCTCGCTGGGTTTGCCCCCAGAGCCCCAGGACTGTGGGCAGGCATCGCTCCCTCAGCAGCACCTGCTGGAGCTGGGACCGTGTCCTAGGCAGCCCAGGCCCAGGAAAAAGCCTTAAGAGAAGTTTAAAACTTAAGAGAAGGTTAAGAGGAGTTTAAAGAATTCAGATGGAGTGACTGACCTCAAGTGCAGTTACTGACAGCTCGTTCCCACAAACCAAATTTATCTCCTTTCTCCCAAAAAGTCGGTGAAGTGTTAAATGTAGTCAGTGCTCCACAATGTGCAGTGATGTTGAATATCAGAATCAGAGGAAACCAYGTTACCAGTGGGACCTTCCAGSTGAGAAATGGAAATTTAGGGCTCATTTTTCCTGCTTTAAGAAGATGCTGAGAGGGTTTAAAAGGCTGAGATCCCGAATTTAACAAGGAATCTGCCCCTTCCCCTCTGCAGGGAATCCTGCTGAGCATCACATGCAGTCACCAGTTTTCTTTCTCTTCTGATGTTAAATATCAGAATCAGAGGAAACCACGTTASCAGTGGGACCTTCCAGCTGAGAAACTTAAATTTAATGCTCATTTTTCCTGCTTTGAGAAGACACTGAGAGGGTTTAAATGGCATTCAAAACCATTTTTTAATGCAGGTGCCTGAGGCAGCCTGGYGAGCTGAGATCTGATTGGGCAGGATTAATTAACCCCCAAATGCACATTGCAAAGGATCCTAAAACCACTAAGAAACTGGAAAAACAAAACAAACCAAAAAAAAAGACTGTCATTCATATTATTCATACCTAAAGCCTGAATTTTATCTGTTTTGAAAGTGAACTTGTCTTGCTACATGGAAGCAACAATATTTATTTACATAATATATTTTATATATATATATATATATATATAAAATTAATAGATAGATAGATATAAATTATTATATATAGATATTAATAGATATAGATTATTATCTATTATATATTATATATAAGTTATATTATATATATTAATGATAATGATATCTATAATATATATTCATTATCTATTATATATTCTATATATTATATATACAACAAGAAATTATATATAAAATTATATATTATACATATTATGTTATATATTTTATTATGATATATATTAATTATGATATATATTAATTATGTATTATATTATATTATATTATATTATATTATATTATATTATATTATATTATATTATATTATATTATATTATAGTATAGTATATTATAGTATAGTATTATATTATTATATATTATATATTATATATTATATATTATATATTATATATTATATATTATATATTATATATTATATATTATATATTATATATATAATTTTTTTAGAGATTATGCATTCTTCATGGATACTTTTTTCTATTGCTGCTTGAAAATACACATTTCCAGACTTGAAATATGGGTGGGAACAGTGTGTACCAATTTAGAAAAATGAAAAAGAATTAAAAAATCGCAGAGGGAGCGGGAGCCTCTGCAGGGTGGGAATCTGGGGGTCTCTCCTGACTTTGCCGTCTCTGCCCAGGCTGGCAGAGGCACGAGGACAGTTGTCATCGCTGGTGTCCCCACTGGCCTCCTGCAGGATGAGCTCCTGGCTGACATCCTCACCATCCACTTCCAAATGTCCAGGAACAACGGCGGGGACGTGGAGCACGTCACGTATCCCACCCGGAAAGCTGGAGTTGCCTACGTGACCTTCGAGGACGCGGGAGGTATTTAAATGGGTGTATTTAATATTAAAGGACGGCCGTGCCCCGGAGAACGGGCCCCAGAAGGGTTTGAAATTGGGGTTTTATAGATCCTGGCGGGCTGTTAGAATTTGAAATGCAGAAAAGTCTTGGAGCTGTAATCTGGGTTTGTTTGCAGTTGTGGAGCGAGTTCTGAAGAAGGATCAGCATCTCCTGCAGGACAAGAGGCTGCCCAGGCCCTTCCCCCTGACAGTGACCCGCTACTGCCGCGATGTGAGCTCCTCCCTGATGTCGTTATCACCGCTTTCGTTGGAGGGCTGGGACCCCAGTCGGGCTAAAAACAATTTATGGCTCACATAAACATCGGTCTCAGAGGCTGTGAGATTTAAGAGAGCAAAAATTCGGCCATAAAAAATGGTCACAAGTTCTTTGTTACAAGGCAATATATAACTTTATAACCCAATGGACTGGTGCCACAAAGTTTATTTTGCTTTTCTAACCTATCGCCTTTACTTACTTCTGCTGCAATTAATATACTTTTATCCAGTGGGTTATTATCACACAGATGCTTCTATTATAACTTCTCAACTCTTAGCCTACTAAACAATTACACCCTTCCACTATAAACTCTTCACCATCCTATCAATAGTTTCTTACTTACTTAAGTTACTTAAGAAGTTTCTTACTTACAGCTATAGAAACATAAGTTTATGATATTTCTGCTTAATGTCTGTGTGCTTTATTTTTACATTCTTCCAAGGCTGCAGATGAAACCCTCCTGTGTCTGTGGAAGTTTCTGTCTTTCCATTTCCCACACCTAATTCATCTAATTGTGCTTAATGCCTCATTAGCCCCTCCTTAACTTCTCCTATTCACAATTCCAGGCCTTCCTCTGTGTCACCTCCACCCTCAACATGGCTGTTTTCAGAGATCACTTGGCTTTGGAAGATTTGGTGGAGGAGATGAAGCAGCAGATCCCATCTTTGAGGTTTGGGCCTTTGCAGCGTGACGGGCGAATTGCTGTGCAAGGGTCCTTCCCAGCACTCCAGCTGCTGAGAGATTTCCTCCTGCTGAAGGCAAAATCCCTCTCAGAGGAGGACAGAAGAGAGAGAAAATCCCACCAGAGACCGAGGAGGAAGCTGCAGGAGCACAGAGGTGCTGCGGAGATGAGGAATTCCACCCGGGATGCGCGGAGGGAAAAACGAGTGCTGGTTCTGGACACGGATATCTATCACTACCTGAAGTGGTTTTATCTCAAGGATTTGCAGGGAAATGATGTTGTCATTTCTGGTGTCACTGATGGTGACATCACCACGGTGTGCATTGAGAGTGCTGGCAGCAAGGCTGGTGCTGCACAGGGATTAAAGGCCAAGAAAATGATMGAAGATTACTCGGTGGAGCTGCAGAAGATTTTACGCAAGGAAAGGATCTGCTTCAAGGAGCGCAGCAGAGCTGGGAAGCAGAGACACAGACAGCTCTGTGAAAGGCTGAAAGCACACTACCCCAGAGTGCTGCTCATCCCTTATGACACCCACCTGGACGTTGTGGGCACCGCTGCAGACGTCCTGGGCTTCACAGAGGAGGTGAAGAGGCTCTCCAGGTAGGGGTGAGGGCTCCTGGGGTTTGGGTGTCTCACCCACACTCTGCCTGTGGCCCTGTGGCACTGCAGCTCTCCCTCTGTGGCCCTGGGATGTCCCTTTGTCCCACTCACAGGCTGGCAGCTCTGCAYGGGAAGGTGACAAGGCCTGGCTCCCCCAAACACCAAATTAAGGTCAGAACAAAAAAAAATCAATGATTTTTGCATCGTTCATGAACTTGGGGACCTTTTCTACCCAGAAACAGCCACATTTCCTTTTGGCACCTCAGAGCGTTCTCACCCCAGCTTGCTGTCGAGGAGTACATGCTGAAAAAAGAGATTTTTTTTTAAGCTGAGTGTGCCAGCCATGTAGGAAACACTGCAGGGAAGTTCTGTGAGGAGGTGACCACAGCAGCCAGGAATGGGGACCTTTGCTGGGCCTTTAGCTGCAGAGGGACCCYTGAGAAGAGAGCTGGGACACCTGGCAGAGCAAAATGCACATGGAGTGGACAGGCTTGAGAAAGCCTTGATAATTCTTCCCTGTAGGAAACAGGCAAGTTTGTTTTCATAGGAGCAATAATGGGTTTTTTTTCCAGCTGTAAAGGCTTCTGCAGCATCTCTTGACAGCTCACTATTTAGACATGAAARTGTGTCCAGAGATTTGATGGGAAAAAGGGGGGGGGGCATTCAGACTTTGGAATCAGATTCTGTTTGTGCACATCTGTTTCTGTATCCATTACAAGGGCACAAACGGGGTTTTTAAACATCAATTTAGAAAATAGCTTTTATTTTGTGATGTCTGTGTGTTTAGAATAATTTCTCAAAACATCCAGAGCAGCTTTTCTGTCTGATGTGCAGGGAAAGTTTTAGGGGTTTATGCCATTAAAGTGTTGTCCAAAACGTTGTGTCTGTGTTATTTTAACCAAATCCCAGATTTTTGGTTGGGAGCCCAAACCTGAAGCCCAAGAAATGCTCGAGGCATTTTCTTGTCATGGCTGATTCTCCATTGCAGTGGAGAGGTGCCAGTGAGAGGTGTTAAAGCACCTTTGAGTACTAAAAATGTATTAAAATGAATTAAATTTGTATTAAAAATAACTGTCAGAGCAGCAAGCTGATGAGCTCAAGTGCTTTGCTGAACTGGGAGAGGGGAGCAATAGCAACTTCTTCTTCTTCTTCTTCTTCTTCTTCTTCTTCTTCTTCTTCTATTATTATTTTTTTTTTTTCATCCTTTCCAGGTTTCCCTGTGCTCTGCAGGTTCTCCAAGGGGCTCAGGGATGGGAAACTGGAGCTGTTTGGGGTCATCCCCACAGAGCTCAAGCAGAGATGGGAAGTTTTTCAACCTTGTCAAAGAGAAAATCCTCTATGAAGGATAATCCTTTAATGAAATTAGTGCTGTTTTCCAGTGTCCACATTGAGCTTCTCATCTCTTTTTCTGAACAGCCTCATTTTTTATTTTTTTTCCTGATTCAGAGSTCTGGTATTTCCTATTTTTTGCTCAACAGGCAAACCAGTGGCAGTGGTGTCTGTGAGTCTGAGGGTGGTTTTGGGGTCACTTCTGGCACCAGCACAGCTGGCAGCAGCACTCCAGGTGTCCTTCAGCTCTGCCTTTCTGCCAAACAACTCCTTACCCAAGGACCTGCACCTCAGAGCCTTGAAATCACAGCAGAATAAAATGTTCTTTTTGAATCCTGCCTCAGCTGGAGCAGCTCCTCTTCCCATTCCCTTTGCCCCCGCGTCCTTGGCACCCCTTCAGCAYCATCCCATTGTTCCCAGGGCTCTCCATCTGCTGCTCTCATTCCCAGGATGTGCTTCTGGAGACAAAAAGAGCTTTTCTGCCTCGGCTGTTTTGTTTGTGGAGCGCTTTGGAGAGAGGCATCTGGGGAAAGAGGAGCAGGGGAGCTGTGGTTGTGCTCCAGGGCTGCTTTTCCAGCTTGGATTGGGCTGGGAGTGCCCCACCTTTGGCCCTGGGATGGATCCAGGGCTGTGGTTTCTGAAACCCAGCCAGAACAGCATCACCAGTGAAACACACATTGCTTCCCTCACCATTCCGCAGAAAACAATGGATGTTCAGCTAAAACCCCTCCAGTCTGGTCACTGCCATGAATATCCCAGCAAATCCAACCAAACAAACCCGTGTTAGGGCTGCTCAGGGATTTGCCCAGCTCTCTTTCTCACAGCTATTTTTATGGCAAGCAAGGCTCTGCTGTCTCCATGAAATTCCACTTGAAAAATATTTGTGTGTGTTGGACAGTATCCTGGGAAACAGCTGTTATTCCTGGAGCTGTTGGTTGACTCRGGGCTCTCAGGTTTGCACATTAATTTGAATAAAAAACCTGCTCAGGAGACCTCAACAAAATATTTGTGCCCTTCCCCAGAAGGGGAGAAATGAGAGTTGTAAAAATACAAAGCCTAATTTTGATTTGAGGCACGACTCCCACTGGAAAATAAATTTTAAAAATACCTCGAAAGCAGCAGAATGTGAGCTCAGTTCCTGGCAGCACCTGGCTACAGTCAGTGGGGAAAACACCTTAAAAACACCCTAAAAACAACTTAAAATGCATTAAAACCACGAGGATTTGAGGGAGATCCCTCAGCAGGAAAACCTTGGCCARTTTGGAGGCCAGAGCAATCTCCTGGCTGGGCTGGGGGAGGTGATGCAGCAGGAATGACTGACTGGAATCCTTCAGCATCCCTGACACAAAGGGCTGCTCCTGCAGGGAGGGAGGACAAAGCCTCCCCTATTCCCCACGGTACCTGTGCAGCTCATGATGCAGCAGCAAGGATGGATGCCATTCCTGCAGGGAGGAGGGATTTCCATGAGGAAAAAAAAGCCCTTTCTGCAGGCTTCTTGTCCCCAAAGCTGCCCCTGCCACCTTTGAGCTGCACCCAAACTTGGTGTGTTTGCTCCAGCTGCAAAAGATCTGTCACATCTCCTGAAAAACTGCAGCCCTAGAATGATATTCTGAAGGRATATTCTGCTTTTGAGAACTGTGTGTTTTATTAATAACCCCCAGAAGGATGTGTAAGAAAAAATGAACAGAATTAATAACAATTATCTCATCACCTGAGGCAACTTTCACACCCACACCTTCCTCAGGCCGCGCTGGAGGCTGGGAAGCATCCAGCCCAGATGGGAATGGGAATATTCACCAGCTGAGGGTGGCTGGTGAGTCCCTGCAGCCATCCAGGGGGGGATCCCAGCTGGGGAGAGGAGCTGGATTCAGCAGGGATCTCCCTTGGCTCCAGGAACAAACCCTCGTTCCTGTTCTGGTGCACATCCTGGGGAGAGAAAAGCAGCTGCGAYCCTGCCCAGGGGGGCTGGAAATGCAGGGAAATGCTTGGAAAAGCTGGGAAAAGCCTGGAAAAGCTTTCTGGTTGCTCAACCCTTCCAAGGTGGCTTCTCCCTCACACCCAGGGTGGTCGGTGTCCCAGGATCCRTGGCTTCCATCCAGTTGAATTCCAAATAACTCCTTGGGGCTCCTTCCCTTCACTTGCTGCAGTCAGCAGTGAGAAGTCCTTTTCCACCCCTCTCTTTTAAATTAGAGGAATCCCATGGGTGCACTTTGCCACCTTCACCTCAATTTTAGAGGATGGGAGTCTTCCCTGATTTCTGCAGCAGCTGCCTGAAGATAACCAGGCGCCCCGGCCAAGGGGATGAAAAAYAAGCATTAATTTTCATTATGATTTAAAGCAAACCAGAAAAATCGAGTAAGACTGCACAGTTCAGGGCTGACAGCACCTGGTCTGCTTGTACTTAATTTTTTCCTTAGTTGTAGGAGTTGTAGAACATCTGCTGGAAAACAAATCCCTTTTTCTACTTCCSTAACAGAGCTTTCCTTTGTCTGGTGACACCCATGAATGACCTTTGAAGAAATCTCCAGAAAGGAACTCAGTTAAGGGAAAACACCACCTCTGCAGGCAGCAGCMCCAGTGCTGGGTGTTGCATTAAATGCAGTTTCCAGGTGGCTTTTCCCTGTCCTTTCTGCTCCTGCCTTTGTCATGGGAGCAGCGGGGATCAGCACCAGGGGGAAATGAATTTGTAGAGAATTCTCTCATGATAGGCCAACAAACACTTAAAATGTGTTGTAATTAGGAAATATTTGGCTTCTGATTGTGATGGCGTGAATTCTAACATCTGTATTGTCTCAYCCTTCTCATGAGACTGAAAACGGAATAAGATTTTAAAGCACTTCTCAGTTACCCCATCTCTGGGTCAGAAAAGAGCTTAATCTAACGAGCACCTGCCACCCACAATACCAAAGGGGAAAAAAACCCCAAGGATAAAATCCTGGCAAAACAAAGTTCTGTTGTGTTTGCGCAGCTGGAATAGTTTCATGCTCCTGAAATCCCTGGAGAAGGAGTGCCAGGGGTGGGATGTACRAGCGGCATCCCGATGGGATGGTGCAGGAGAGGTGGGATTTCTCCGGGCYGGGATTTGCTCAGCTCAGCCCCGATGGAGCAGGCTGCGTGTGCTGGAGCTGCTCATCCCATTCCCTGTTCCCTCTGGGGGATCCCTGCGAGCCCCGAGTTGTTCCTTTTGGGGTCACTCYGGGCTCTCAGCCGCCGCTGGATCCCCCCTCGGGCTGCACACGGGACAGGAGCAGGTGCCGGAGCTTGGCCCATCCTCCTGGTCCTGCCAGCCCAGCGACACAAGAGGGAGCCAGACGCTTTGGAGCCGGAGTTCTTTGGAGCCAGACGCTTTGGAGCCGGAATTCCAAGGTCTGCGCCGGGGTCCTGCCCTGCTGCGGGAGGAGGAGAGCCGGGAGCGGGTCCTGCTCCAGCCTCGGGCATCCTGCGGGGAGCCCGGCTCAGCTCACCTTTCCCTGGAGATGCTGGGATCAGGTCCTGGCTCAGCTCACCTTTCCCTGGAGGAGATGCTGGGATCAGGTCCTGCTCCATCCCGATCTCAGCTCACCTTTCCCTGGAGGAGATGTTGGGATCAGGTTCTGCTTCATCCTGATCTCACCTCACCTTTTCCTGGAGGTGGTGTTGGGATCAGGTCCTGCTCCATCTCAGAGGTGTGGGAAGCTGATCTCAGCTCACCTTTCCCTGGAGCAGAAGTTGAAATCAGGTCCTGCTCCATCCTGATCTCATCTCACCTGTCCCTGGGGGAGATGTTGGGATCAGGTCACCTTTCCCTGGGGGAGGTGTTGGGATCAGGTCCTGCTCCATCCCCGAGCTCAGCTCACTGTTCCCTGGAGGAGATGTTGGAATTGGGTCCTGCACCGTCCTGGAGCTGCTGGAAGCCGATCTCAGCTCACCCTTCCCTGGAGGAGATGTTGGGATCAGGTCCTGGCTCAGCTCACCTTTCCTGGGAGGACATGCCGGGATTGAGTCCTGCTCCATCCCGAGCTCAGCTCACCTTTCCCTGGAGCTGTTTGCAGAGGCTCCTTCCCACCTTTCCGTGCCCCGGCTGCTCTCCCGGCCCCTCCTTGCGAGGCCCTACAAACGAGGATTTCACGCTGAGACCGAGGGTGTCTGAGAGGAGCAGGAGCTGCGATTAACCCCTCGTTGAACACGGTGTAATTAAACCGTGCTGTAACGAATGCCGTGCCAAACAAACCCATTATTCCATCCCTGGGAGCACGGACTGAGGGGATCTTTAGGGTCCCTTCCCCCCAGAGCCCTCCTCTCTCTGCGTGGGATGTCCCCTTTATCTCCCGCTGCTCTGATCCCGGCTTACCTGGGCTCCTGATCGCTCCTAATCCCCTCCCRTCTCTCCAAACACGGATTTTGGAGGGGAGACACCTCCAGCTCCACTGCACCGAGGAATTTAACCCTTCCCTTCTCCTCCAGGCTGCACTCAGTGGCACCAAAACTGTCACTTTAGACACCCTGAAACACACATTTAAAACTTTAAAAATCTTCACTTCCACTTTGGTGTGGATTGTGACAATTTTTTTCCTGGTCTGACAACAAAAGCTGCTCCTCTCCTTGATGTTACAGACAATTGTGCTCTGCCTGGCCTGCACTGGGAGCTTGTGTGCATAAAATTTCATCTTCACCATCACCTGGGTGCTTTTCTTTTTCAGCAAAAAGCTCTTGTGTGGATGCCAGCAGTCCTGAACAAGTGGAAATTTGAATTCCCACACTAAACCCTCCCTGAGAGGCTTTTCCCTTTTTCATCTGTTGGATGAACATCTGCCCCAGGAGAGAAGGGTTTGGCATTTCCCTCRGAATCCCCCAAACTTTCTGAATAACACACTCAGAGACTGCAGCACCTGCTTTGTGGGCCCAAAAGAGAGCAGGAAGCATTTTCCAGGGTTTTCCAGGTTAATTCCTGGCATTGGCAGGCCTGGAGGGGCTGGAACGGGATTTCCAAAGGGGAAAAGCAGCCTGGAGGGAATGCTGGGATGTACAGAAATTCCTGCAGGGGAGGGGGCTCATCTGGATGAAAAAAAGCCAGGAAAAGGGAGCACAGTTCTACTCGGATATGGTTTAACCTGGGCTCCCAAAGCCACACAAAACCAGGGCTGGAAATGCCGGTTTGTGCCTGCTGCAGGATTTCCCCCACCCCTGGAGCTGCTGGAGATCAACCCAGGCTAAATCAGCTGCAGGGGAGAGGAAGCTGAAGATGGAAAGATGAGGAAAACCCACAAAATCSTCTCATTTAAACCCTCCTGAAGTGACAGCAGAGTGGCTGCATTTACYGAGCTGCTGGCAGCGCTGTCCCCAAAGTGTCCCCACGTCCCTCCATCCCCATGCCCAGCCTGCTCTGCACCCCCGTGTGCAATGTCAGCAGCCCCAGAGCTATTTGAAGTCTTGCCAATCTGGGGCTGGTTAAAATTCAAGCTG
>JACDOX010000601.1:52277-70922 GCA_014549065.1 Cardinalis cardinalis
TTTTTTTTTTGGTGTTTCTGTCACATCCCTGCTGCTGGAAATGATGCCCCGAGTTCATCATGGGGTGGATTTAACTCTGATCTGCAGGGCTGAATTTGTGGGGTTGGAGTGAGGAAGGCTGAACCCCAAAAAATCCATTAAATTCTAAAAAATCTTTAATTTTTCCCTGCGCAGTRAGGAGCTGCAATCCCTGGGATGGTCCTGGATGGGTGCATGGAGCACTCCCAAATCTGTATTTTGAGGGAAAATTCCCCTTTAAATTGCCTGGAATTCCCGAATTAAAAGTCCTGGAATCCCTCACACCTGCTCAGGTGGAGGAAAACCCCAAATTTCAGCACCTGCAGCTCCTCCTTCTTCTTCAGGCACGGGGCAAAGTCCTTGGGGTGGGTTTGGGGTGACAGAAAATCGACATTTCCATGAGAACAGGCGAGGCTGAGCCATTCAGCCCTGACAAAAGCAGCGCTTAACCCCGAGTTTAAGCTYAAACACTTCGCTAGACCCGGCCTTATCAGCACTGACTTGGAAATAYTCCAATTTCTTCGGCACCCGGGTGGTTTTTTGGGACGCTGATGATCCTGGGAAAYCCCCCTGTTGCACTTGAACCCCGAATGCCATTTCTGACGCGATCAAAGATGCTTCATCCTCCCAAAATATTTGTCTCACCCTTTCAAGGAGCAATTTTATTTCTGTATTTTGGGATGGTTTTAGCCCTGGGGAAGTGTTTGGATTGCCTCGGGGCAAACTGGGGGKGCTGGAGCATCTCTGGGGACAGGGACAGCTCCGGACCCCAATTTCCCCAAATTTCCCAGGAACTCRGCAATCTCAGCAGCTCCTCACCGGTCCCCTCTGCAGGATCCCAATGAACAAAAATGCATCAAATAATCCTCCTTAAAACGATGACAGAAACAACTTTTGGGCGTTTTAAAAGGATTTTTTCCCCCATTTAGATGAACCTGATCCTCCAAGCCGTGCTGGGGACACACCAGCCAGCATCAGCCCGGAACGTCACCCCCCTTCTTTTTATGACCTTGGGGCCTGATTTTGTTCATTTTAATTTTTTTTAAAATTTTGTTTTGCACTCCAAGGCAGCCCCTGGGTGCTCAAATTGCACTCTGGGATTGTTCCAGCTCCTAAAGGATGGGGAACTGGGCTCTGGAGTGGCCTTTGCTGCRCCATCCTGAGAGCCCATCCAGATTTCCATCCCACTCCCAGGGGATGGGAAGGGATCTGTAAGGAAAGGAATGGCAGGGATGTGAAAATAAGGAATTTTCTCCCCAAATCCTGGCTTTGATGCCAATCCTTTCCATGGGAAATTAATTCCTGGTGCTCCAAGTTCTCCTGAGAGGCRGGAAAAGGAAAAGTGCTGCTCTCCATGGGGTGAACCCTGCACAAATCCCAAACCCTCTCCAGGGCTGGGGAACTGCATTCCCTCACCAAACCCTCATGGAAGAAGACTGGAAAGACACAGATATATTTCAAATATTGATAAAAATAAGCATTGAAAGAAAAAAAAAAAAAAAAGAGGGAAGGGAAAACATGGGAAAGAGAATTATTCCCCATATCTAGCTGAGTGAAGTGGAAGAGTGTAGAAGTGAATTTGTGGAGAATTTTTAAAGTTTGATAGCAGGTTTCTATAGTATGTATTTGTATGTAAAGTTTGAGATTAAAAAGTTGATTTAGAACTGCTATAAGCCTTGATTTTCTCTTGGAAGGAAGGAGGGAAATGGGAATTCTGGTTGTTTTTGCTGGTTTTTTTCCCCAGCAGACAGAGTTCAGGAGCCTTGTCCCGTGCACACACCTGCCTCAGTGGTGACAAACTGATCATTAAGATTATTTCTCATTCTAAAAATAGAATCCCAGGCATGCATCCTGTCAGGTGGATAATGCTGGGATTCGCACGACTTGACACAAAAATGACAGAGCTGGGGATTCAAAACTTGCCAGTTTTGCTCTGCTCRCTGCTTTAAAGCATTTTTTTTTCCTCTTCACCTTTTAAAAATCTCTTTTTCCTGCAGAGGAGAAAGTCCCACAGTTGGTTGATCACCAGTGGTGAAACCAAAAAGTCTCCACAGCTCAATTCTGCTCCTATTTTTTAAATTTTTGGGGGGAAAGCAATTATTTTTTGTTAAGGAGAAGTTCCCAAACACCTGTGCGAGCTAAAAATTAAAAAGCATGAATAGAAACTTCCAATAAGTATATTTACATATTTTATATGTTTTATATATTTATATATAAAATATATAAAATATCATTTATATGTTTTATATATTTTATGTAGTTATATATAAAATATAATTATATATTTTATATATTTTATATGTTTTATATATTTTATATATAAAATGTATTTTTATACTTTATACATGTCATATATTTTATGTAGTTATATATAAAATATAATTATATGTTTTATATATTTTATATGTTTTATATATAAAATATATTTTTTATACTTTATACATGTCATATATTTTATGTAGTTATATATAAAATATAGTTATATATTTTATATTTTTAATATGTTTTATATATTTTATATATAAAATACATTTTTATACTTTATACATTTTATATATTTTATGTAGTTATATATAAAATATAGTTATATATTCTACATAGTTATATATTTTATATATTTTACACATTTTATATTTATATATTTATATATCTATAAAATATATTTATATTTATAATCTTTCTATTTTTAAAATGTTAATGTTTTTAATTTTAATATTTAAAATTATTTTTATATTTTTATGTTTATTAACAAAAGAGTGGCCAAAACATTATAGGGGTGGAATATATGGAGAGAAAAGGTCTTGAAAGAGTGAAAAATTTCTGTATCCAGGCTCTGTTGGGTTAGAGATTAAAATAAAAGTTATTCCAAGGATCCAGGGAAAGTCAGCTTTCAGAAATGTAGCAGAAGTTTAGGATATATAAGAAGTGAACTTGGAAAAATAAAAGCTTTTTCTGTGGAGTTTTGTTGGCCCTGAAATGAGAAATTCAGAAATTTGGAGGATTTTTGAGACGTAGCTTTGTGTAAAAATAAAAATGTTGAGAAATCYAGATTTAGAAAAGGGAAAATAGAAGAGAAACGTGCTTGGAGAAATCCTGGGCGATGAAAAGGAAGGGATGGGAAAAGTGGAAGTGAGATCCATGGAGGGCCAGATGGAGGCTGGGATGGCAGTAATGGGATTAACAGCGATTAAAGAATCCAGCAGAAATCCCATTTATTGGGCCCTGACCCCTGAAGGCAGCTGGGGGAGGCTAAAGCAGCAGAAAATTCCCTTGGAGGATTTTTGGGAGCAGCCCTGGCTGGGGTGGAAGGAATTCCTCCTCTTCCTGAGGGGCAGCAGGAGCAGGGGTGGGTTCCAGGCTCCCCTGAACAAAATCAAATTCAGCCCAAACTTCCAGCCCAGCTGTTCATTGTGGGCCTGTCGGGGTGGGGAGAGGGGAAATGAACACGGAATTAACAAATTAATAAAGAGGGAGTAAAACCCCTTGGAAGCTGGGGCTCCAGGGCCTGCTGGGGGGCGCTGGCCTGGGAGGGAATGGAGGCGCGGAGGGGCAGGGGGAGCCGGGCCCAGGCTGCACCAGAGAGCTGGGAGTGATTCCTGAGGGCATTTTCCACCCGGACAGGATGCAGAGCCTTCTCATTTCCTCAGGACGTCTTTTTTTTCTCCTTTTCCCCCACTTTGTTCCTCCCTTTTTTCTCCTTTTTCCCCCTTCCCACTCCCTCTTTCCCCCTCTTCTTTCCCTTTGTTCCTCCCTTTATCCTTCATTTTATTCCCCTCTTTTTCCCTTTACCCCCTTTTTCCTCTCTTTTCTCCCCTTTTTTCCTCCTTTATTTCTCCATTTTTCCTCCTCTTTTCTCCCCTTTTTCCCCTTTTCCCCCTTTCTTCTGTGCCATCTTTTTTCCCATTTCTCCCCTTTTTTTTCCTTCTCCCCTTTTCCCTTCCTTTCCCCCTCCCTTTTTTTTCCCTTTTCCCCTCCTTTCCTACCTTTTCCCCTTTTCCCCTCCTTTTCCTTCACTTTTTCCCCTTTTTCCTCTTTATTCCTCTTTATTTCCCCCTTCCCCTCTTTTCTCCTCTTTTCTTCCCCTTTCCACCCCTTTTTGTGCCATTTTTCTCATTTCTCCCCATTTTTCCCATTTCTTTCCCTTTTCCTACCTTCTTTCCCCTGTCTCCTCTTCCCCCCCCTTCTTTTTCCCCCTTTTCTCCTTTTTTTTCCCCTTTTCCTCCCCTTTTTCTCTAGCATGTTGATCTGCACCAGTATTTACTGCCAAGTACCCTGGAAAGAGGCTCCTGAAAATAAACTCAGCTTAAAGATTCCCTAATGGGAGAAAAAAAAAGGATATTCCAACACCAGAAATCATCTATGCAAGGAAAATTAAAATACTTCCATCAAAATTAGCATATAAAGAATAATAACCAGCCAATGCGCTGGAAAATGGGTGTCAAATATAAATTATATAGATTAAAATACATATAGGTGTATATTTGCATATATTATAATGTCTGTATGAGGAATTTCTGGGATTTTAAATATCAGATCCACTGGGGAAGTTCAGCATATTCCCATAAAATATGGGATGAGACCGGAGGACACCAACTGGATTGGAGAGCACCAATTCCTGGGAAATCCCATTCTCCAGGAGACACAAGGAATATTTTTGCCCTATTCCAAATGTGCTTTGAAATACGCCCTCCAAAAATGGGATTTTTGAGGAAAACCCCCACGGTTTTAGGAGCGCTTCCATGATTTCCTTTTTGCACATCCACCAGCCACAGTGGCTGTGCTCGATTTCTGTGGAAAATCAAGGAGTGGGGGCCATGAAAGGGCCAGGATGGGGTTGGAAAGCTGAAAAAGTGGGAAAATCCAGGTGCACATGGGGTGTTCCCAGAGATGGAAGCGGCGGGAGGTTGGATTGGGATCGGCAGCAGGAGGGAATTCCCAGCTCAGCCCCAAGCTTCAGAGGGAACCTGCTGGGACGGGATGCAAATCCCCTGCTCAATAATTCAGGAGAACAATCTGTCAGCTGCAAAGCGGTGCCCTGATCAACCTAATTGCCACTTGGAGAGAGGGAATCTGCAGGGAGGAGGAGGAGGAGGAGGAGGTGTGGATTCCAGGAGGAAGGCTGGAAAGGGGAAGGAGAACCAACAACTCCTGGAGAAGCTCTCAAAGGCTTTTGGTTTATCCCACCTGAGGGAATGGCTTCACACGGAAGGAACAGTGATTAAATGGGATTTTGGGAAGGAATTTCTGGCTGGGAGGGTGGGCAGGGGCTGGGATGGAATTCCCAGAGAATTCCTGGATCCCTGGAAGTGTCTAAGGCCTGGGGCTTGGAGCAACCTGGGACAGTGGGAGGTGCCAGAAGTGAAACTGGATGGGTTTAAGGTCCTTCCAGCCCAAATTCTGTGTCCCTGTGAATCTGAAAATAATGCTGAATTCCTGAATTCCTGAAGGGAATCCATGGTATGGGACAATCCATGGCAGCCTCAGGAGTGTTTGGCAGGGCCCTGCCGTGGATTGTCCCACGCCATGGATTCCCTTCCTTCCCACAGATAACTGGAGCAGTGAAAAATGACATTTTCCACCCAAAACGACACTTTCCCACCCAAAATTCCAGCTGATCTTTATGAACCCAGCCAAACTGGATTTCCCAGCCAGCGCCTGCCCTTCCATTTCCACATCTTTCTCCAGATCCTGCCCTATTCCTCGTCCAGCAGGAATTGCAGCCACCACCCCAAGCTCTGATCGGCACTAAAGCAGTTGCTGAGCAACCAGAGAACCTCCCTGCAGCAGCCTGGGAACAAAACCTGGGATTTGTGGGAAATGGGGACAGCTTTGGAAAGGCCAAATATCCTCTGCCCGGCTGCCTTGCACCTCTGGAGTGTGGCAGGAGGGTGTGGATGGCCGGGAGCCCAACCCAGGACAGACCAGGCTCTTCCCAGTTCCTTATGGGATGATGCACCTGGAATGGGGCTTGGATCCTCACTAGGTTCCTGGGAATCCAATGCAGACCAGGCTCTTCCCTGTTCCCTCTGGAATTATATCCGTTTATTATGATTAAATCCTAATTAGGTTCCTGGGAGTCCAGCCCAGGGTTGACCATGCTCTTCCCAGTTCTTTATGGAATTATATGCCTGGAATGGGGGTTAGGTCCTCATTGGGTTCCTGGGAGTCCAGCCCAGGGTTGGCCAGGCTCTTCCCAGTTCCTTATGGGATGATATCCCTTTAATAGGGATTAAATCCTAATTAGGTTTCTGGGAATCCAACCCAAGACAGACCAGGCTCTTCTCAGTTCTTTATGGGATGATATCCCTTTAATAGGGATTAAATCCTAATTAGGTTTCTGGGAATCCAACCCAAGACAGATCAGGCTCTTCCCAGTTCTTTATGGGATGATGCACCTGGAATGGGGACTGGATCCTCACTAGGTTCCTGGGAATCCAATGAAGGCCAGGCTCTTCCCAGTTCTTTCTGGAATCATATCTGTTTATTATGATTCAAATCCTAATTAGGTTCCTGGAAATCCAACCCAGGGTTGACCAGGCTCTTCCCAGCTCTTTATGGGATGATACACCTGGAATGGGGGTTGGATCCTCATTAGATCCCTGGGAATCCAACCCAGAGTTGACCACATTCTTCCCAGTTCTTTATGGGATGATATTCCTTTAATAGGGATTAAATCTGAGCTGTGTCTCTGTGAGTCCAAGCCAGGACTTGACCACATTTTTCCCAGTTCTTTCTGGGATGATGCACCTGGAATGGGGATTAGGTCCTCATTGTGTCTCTGGGAATCCAACCCAGAGCTGACCACGTTCTTCCCAGTTCCTTCTAGAATGAAACCCCTTTAACAGGGACTAAATCCTCATTAGGTCCCCGGGAGTCCAACCCAGGACTTGACTGTGCTTTTCCCAGTTCCTTCTGGGATGAAACCCCTTGAATGTGGATTAAATTCCAATTAGGTCTCTGGGTGTCCAACCCAGGGCTTGACTGTGCTCTTCCCAGCTCCTTCTGGAATGGCATCCCTCTAACAGGGATTAAATCCTAACCAGGTCCCTGGGAGCCCAGCTCAGGGCTGGACCGTGTTTTCCCCCGAACCCCTTGGATGTGGAGGAGCTCCCAGTTCCCCCCCTCCAGAAGCCACAATGCCATCCAGTGCTGCTGGCACTTGGGGTGCCCTCGTTCCAGCTGAGCTGTGGATCCCTGAGAGGGTCACACTCCGTGGGAAGGGATGTGCCAACCCCAAAACAGCTTTTGGGGCCAGACACTGGAGTGAATCCCAAGGTTTGGCTGCTGGGAGCATGGGCTGCCCTCAGGGTGTTGCTCCTGTGAACAAGACAAGGAGCAGAGCAGTTCCCCTCAGTGACAAATTGTGTGATGTGACAAAAAAGAAAATGAAACAAACCACTGCACAAAAATTATTAATCCTGCTGGTGCTGTAGGAGTATGAATTTTTGGGATTGCTGCGTTTGGGGCTAAAGATTTAGGGATGTGCATGAGGAGCTGCAGGGTTTTATTTTAGGTGGAGCTCCTCCTGGGACAGCAGGCACAGATTGACTGGACCTTGTGGCAATAATTTGGGGGTTTTAGCATTCCTTGGTTAATTTATGAGAAGGATACAGGGAGCTCCAGGGACAAGAATTGCCCAGGGAGCGTGGGGAAGGGAAAGCCCTGGAGTTGTAGGATTGAATTCAGGAATGTTTGTTTTTCTAGCAGAGCTTGATATTTGCCATCTACAGGTGCAAGACATGGGAAAAAAGCATCCTGGAATTCCCATGCAGTTTTCAGTGGCTAAAACCTGAGATTTTTAGGAATTAATAGCTACAATTTTGGAGCTGCCTTTGGAAACCTCCCGGGAATTCCATCTCCTCCATCTTTCCCCTGCCAGTGGAAGTGGCCCAGGACTCCACATTAATAAAACCTGAGAGTTTAATTAATGAAACCTCAGAGTTTAATTAATAAAACCTCATAGTTTAATCAATAAAACCATCTCCAGAGGAGGAGCTCAGTGCTGTGCCAGGGGAGGGGGGCAGAGCTGGGCCTTTGTGCACACCCAACCTGCTCAGGGAATTTGGGAAGCTCTGGATTAAACCAGCCCGGGGTTCYCCCAAAGCTCTCTGCTGAGAGGCTCCCAGCTCCGTGGAAAATGTTCAAATATGAACTGGGATGGGGCTGGGGGTGCAGGTGTTTCCCTGCTCTCTTTTCCCAGGCCTCCCTGGTGAGGCTGCTCGGCTCTTCCCGCGTTTTCCTGCCCAGTATTCCGTGTGCAGGGGTTCAGCTGTGCACAGGCAGCTGGGGGGAGATGTGCCTGGAAATCGAGGGAAATTCCAAAGGCAGGGAAGAGGAAGAGCTGGCTCCAAAGCCCTGTTTGGCCCTGGACCCCCCTGCAGGGGCTGGGCCCTGGGGGCCGTGCCTTGGGATGCTCCTGGGACCACAGGGAGAAGGGACGGTCATGGTTGCATCTTACCAGAGCTGAACCTCTATATAAATGAATTATAATTATTTTAACGAGCTGGATAGAGAGATTTCACACTGATAATTGTGTTGTTCTGCTGTTTCTGGCCACACAGGACTAATCCCAGGAGTTTTAGGGGCTGGGATAGAGCAGCAGGAGTGGCAGGGAATGTGCTGCCCGCTGAGGGCATCGGGGTGAAAGAGTTGTTTCCACCCTGTCCATAAAGCACAGAGTCCTTTCCAATCCCCCTGAACGGATCTGACACCCACAATAAAATGACAGAAGGATTTTTTAGGATTAATCCCTCTTGGGAATGCAGGGTGGGAGCACATGCTGTTCTCAGTAATACCGAACGAAAACAAGAATTTAATCTGACAGCGGTGTTTGGATTACAGGTTGGCATTTCTGCCAGGAAAGGGATGTGCCAGGAATGGCTGGCAGCCCTTCAGCCCAGAACAACCTGTGCTCCAGTGCTTTTGTCCCACCCGTCCCAGATCCATGGATTTCGGCTCRGCATCCCACGTTATCTCCATCCCAGCCCCAAGCCCACTCTTTCTGGGGAAGCAGGATGRTGCTCAGGGCCTTGTCCCCAGCTCAGGTGCCCGTCCTGCCCCAGGACCTCTGCGGGTGCTGCTGTCACCTCCCAGGGCTGCAGGTGTGCTCCCCCAGCCTCCCCAAACCCTCCTGGGAAGGTTTCCTGCGCAGCCTGAGCTGCCCAAGGGAGCAGCTCCACGCGTGGGTTGTTAACTCATGGGATGCTGGGGAGCAGCATTTCCCTTCCCACCACAGATGAGAAACACTTCCCAACTCCCTCGGAGCAAAACACTTCCCTTAAGTTAAAAAAATATCATTACAGCTTTTAAAAATCCTTCTGTTTTGACAACATTCATTTTTTTTTTTCCCCTGAAATTTTGATTATCTGCAAGCCACTCTCTGCAGGAATTGTTCTGGGGTTGAGAAAGCTGCAGATACTCAAGCTCCAGGCTGATATTTGAGCAGGATCAAGCCCCACACGGAGCCYGGGCGATGGATTCCAGATGTTTGCAGCTGTCACGTGGCAGCAGTTGATTTCATCAGTAATAGAGCTCCTTGAGTATCTGATTTTGGCAGCGAGCTCCACTTTTGACTACGGAGAAGCTGCAGGAAGTCAGAAAGCACAGGACAAAGGAGTATTTTTAGCTAAGTCAGCTGTGAAACTGCAGAGGGAGGCAGGGCTGGAGGAGCAGGATGGGGATGTGCTGAGGGCACCGCTCAGGTTCCTGCTGCTCGGGGCACAAAATAAACATTCCTTCCCYTCAGGGCCTCTGCCAGCACTGAGGCTTCCCCAGGACTCTTCCTGCTCCACTCTTGGATAAGTTGCTCTCCATGAGTTGCCTCACCCTTTTCCTGGCCCTGTCTCTGGGGGCACCAAGATCTGAGGGCCCTGCCCTCATCCCCAGCTCCCAACAGCTTCCTGAAAACCCATYGGGTGACTTCCCTGCTGCTGCAGGGACAAATCCTGACCACAGGGCTTGTTCAGTGCAGGTCCTGAGAGCCCAGAATGGTTTGGGGTGGAAGGGACCTTAAATCCCACCCCATTCCAGCCCCTACACCTTCCACTGTCCCAGGCTGCTCCAAGCCCCATCCAACCTGGCCTTGGACACTTCCAGGGATCCAGGAGCAGCCACAGCTTCTCTGGGAATCCCAGCCCAGTCCTTCCTCACCCTCTCAGCCAGGAATTCCTTCCCAATATCCCACCTAAATTTCCCCTCTTTCACTCTGAACCCATTGCTCCTCAAAGAGAATCCCTCCAAAGGCAGAGCAGTTCCTCAGCCACGTTCTTGTCTGCTGACAAATCACCAGAGCCCTCTGAGGGGCACATTCCAGTGGGGAGCACAGCCTGGAGCATCCCACCATCCATCCCACCCGCTGCACTGCATGAGCAACGCAAACCACGACCACAGGGCTGGAAATTGCTCTTGATTTATGTTCCACGTGTGCATTTCTAAAATGGCCCCGKGGGACCCGTGTGGAGGGGGGAAGCAGCAGCCCAGAAGGGTCGGTCTGGATTTGGGAAGGGGGGTCTGGAATCAGTCAGGGGATGGTGAGAAATTGCTTTAAAAAAACAAACAAACAAACAAAAAACAAACAAAAAACCCCCCACAATAATAATGATAATAATAATAATGATAATGATAATGATAATAATAATAATAATAATAATAATAATAATAATAATCATCATCATCATCACCATCATAATCTATAGTTTCCATTATTAAATTAACAATATTTTCTATATTCAAATTATATATATAAAAATATATCAAATATATATCAAAGAATATGTATTAAAATATATAAATATATATATCAAATTATATTCTGTATGTCAGAAATATCTTCTATATTTTCCATTGTAAATTAACAATACTTTTCCATTATTGTTTTTTATCTCAACATWGAAATTTGACTTTGATCCCCTTCCCCACTCCACCAGGATGAGGAAGAAGAGCTCCCAGGATTTTCAACTCCAGCTGGGCTTAAAACCCACACATGGCGGTGGCACCTGCCATYGTGGTGGCACCTTGTGTGGTGGTGGCATCTTCTCACAGGGACACTTTGTATGGCAGTAGCACCTTCTGTCACAGTGACAGCTTGTGGGGTGGTGGCACCTTCCCTTATGGTGGCAGCTTGAGTGGTGGTGGCATCTGGAGTGCGGGTGGCACCTCGAGTGGCRGTGGCACTCCCCATCATGGTAGCACCTCCCATCATGAGAGTGCTGGCGGCACCTTTCAGAGAGGTGGGACCTTGTGTGGTGGTGGCATCTTCTGTCGTGGTGACACCTCACATGGTGATGGGACCTTCCATTGCGGCGGAACCTTGTGTGGTGGTGGCACCTGGAGTGGTGGTGGTGGCATCTTCTCACAGCAACGCCTTCCACTGAGGCGGTGTCTTCCCCGTTGGTGGCACCTTCTCCATCCTCCTGGTGGTTCTCCAGCTCCTGCTCCTGCCTCCAGCTGAGCCTGTCCCCAAGCTGTCCCCATGGCCTCAGAGCCTTCGCTGTCCCAGCACCTCCCTTCAATATCCAGGTGGAAAAACCCCTCAGGGATCTGCTGACAGCACTCAGCTGCCACCCACAGGTGGTTCCTGCCACGTCCAGGGTGTTTTATGGACACAGCCCTGGACTCCTCATTGCTGGCCACCTCTGGTGACACCACGCTGGAGAAATTCTCTGTGTTTGCAGACAAAATTATTGCTTGATGAGCAGAGCACAGAAGGAGGGCAGCGGGGTGATGGCACATTAATACTTGATAAGGTTGGCAAAAAGCCATCGTGATTATCTGGCCTGAACTCCCGTGTAAAACATGCCTGGGGATTTTTCTATTTGAATTAAAGCTTTAGGTTTGGAAAGGGGGGGAAAAGAAAAAAAAAACCTCTTCAAATCAGGAGATCTCTYGACGGTTGTTTCAGTGCTTAATAACCTGCACTGCTAAAAAGGTGCTTTTAATTCAAGGCTGAATTTTAATCTCGCAGGCACGGGGTTGGGTGTACTTTCATCTGCCTGGCCAGGGAGCCCTCTATTATCACATTTAAATTCCAGAAGTAATTAGAGGCTGCCAGCGGATCCTCTCTTAACCTTCTGTTCGTTAAGGAAAACAAATTGAGTTCCCGGCGTCTTTCATTATCGGCCGAGCTCCTCCGCCATCCCCGCGGCTCTGCTCCGAAACCGCTCCAATTTAATGATTTCCAGCACTGCTGGGGGATGGCCCCTTCCACCTGTGGGATCCCAGGGGTCCTGCCGTGGAAAATCAGCTCGGTTGTTCCCGTGGAAAACAAAGAAACGCCGTGGAATGGTTGGGATTGGAAGGTCTCAGGGCTTTAGCGGCTCAGAGTGACCCCGAGATGKGTCAGAAATTCTCTTTTAGCAGCCCAGTGCTCGAAGAAGTCAGAGCTCTTCAGTTCTCATTCTCAAGGTTGTTCATTGTTCCTTATCTATAAGATTCTTTCTCCTGTCCAGCCAAGGTCTGCTCAGCAGGACAGACAGAGGCACTCTGCCTGCCCTGGGGCTGTGTTATCTCTTTATACCAAAAACTACATGTACAATATTTACAATTCCTTCCCAATACCCATCACCTRTGTTAGACAGTGAGCTTCTACTCTAAACCAATCCAAAAGTGCCACCATCACAGCAGGAGATGGAGGCCAAGAAGAAGAAGGAGAAAGGCTGGACACGCCCAGATCCCTCCATCTTGCCCCCTGAACCCCCATTCTAAAAACCCCAAAAATCTACTTTTCATCCTGTGATAAATTCACTATCCTTCTAGTTAAACTGTTGTGGCTTGCAGATCTTCATAGAAGGTTGGGAATTGTTTTTTCCAAGGGCTAAATCCAAGGCACAGGGGTCCTGGGCTCTGTGCCAAGGTCTCTGAGCCCCCTGGGCAGGGGCTCGAGCCCTCCAGGGCAGCCAGAGGAATTTCCTCAGTTCCAACACCAAAGGAACCTTAAGGATCAGCAAGTTTGACCCCCCCGTCATGGGCATTTTCAGCACAGGAGGTCAAGGAAAAGCAGGAGCATGTGGCAAAATCCTTATGGGTTAAAGTGGTGAATGAACGCAGCTTTTCCAGAAGCATTCTTGGAGCTGGAAYGTTCTGGTGTCCCTTGGCATCGTGGCAGGTCCTTGAACATGGCAGCAATCCCAGGGGAGTGAATCCAGGGAAGAAATGCTTGGAGCCCTCCTGAAGGCAGGGGTTGGATGTGTCCAGCTGAGGKCACACACTGGGGACAGCTGGGCCACCACGGCTGCCACCTGAGCAGGACCATCCCAGGGTTGTGTGCCAATGTTCTTCACTCGGGCTCACCAAAWGTTGAATTTGYRGGTAACTTTGACATGGGAAGAGAYGAGAATCTYGACTCTGTGTTTCAGAAGGCTGGTTTAGTATTTTATGATGTMTTAAAAGAAAAYTATATATTTAAYTATGCTAAAAGAGTAGAAGAAAGATTTCMTCAGAAAGCTTGAAAAGAATAAAAAAGAATAAAATTATAATAAAATCTTGTGACTGACCAAAGAGTTTGAGACAGATAGACTGTGATCGGCCATTAATTAAAAWCAACCRCATGAGACCARTCAAGGATGCACTCGTTGCATTCTACACCAACASATAACCATTGTTTACATTTTATTTCTGAAGCCTCTCAGCTTCTCAGGAGAAAGGTCCTAACGAAAAGATTTTTCATCAAATGTGTCTGTGACGGGGTTGGATATGTCCAGCTGAGGTCACAGTGGGGACAGCTGGGCCACCAGGGCTGTCCCTGAAGAGCACCGAGACAGTTCCTGGGCAGACCTCCAGGGATGAGGCCATCATTCCTGGGAAAAGAGGAAGTTTTCCTCCCAGGTCCCACCTGCTGGTCACATCGAACTGATGAAGTAGTGGAGGGGGAATTTTCYTGTCTGATGGGAAACTCTGGATCCTGCGCGGAGGAAACGCAGTGACAGCCAGCCTGGGCTCGTCCCCGTTGTCATAGAGACCCTGGAATTGCAGCTCTCTCCAGGATTTACATGGATGACTGCATCCCAGAATGGCTTGGGATGGAAGGCAACTTAAAGCTCACCCAGTTCTATGGGCAGGGACATCTCCCACCATCCCAGGGTGCTCCAAGCCCTGTCCAACCTGGCCTGGGACAGTTTTAGGGGCACCACAGCTTCTCTGGGATGTAGCTCTGTACACATGGATCACCATGGCACGCCAGGATCCACCCAGGAAGCAAGCTGGAAGCAGGGAATTYGCTTGCTCTTTAAATGCAGACGATGTTATTAAAGCCAAAATGACTAAAAAAGGCTAAAAGCACTCGCAGAGAGGCATTAAAATGGAAACGAGTCTCGGAGTGCTTTGATATGCGGATAAAAGCGGATTTTGATCGCGGCTCTCCCAGTGGTACCCGCCACCAGCCACCAGCACGGCAACCTCAGGGGCTGGGAGCCTTTGGAAGAGCTCCTGGCACACTGGGAATGTGTGGACGCAGGCCAGGGAGAGGCTGGGCCTTTGTGTTTATTCAGGAAATGAATGAGGCTCTTGGAGAGGTAAATTTGCCGTCCCACGGAGCTGCTCCGGGAGAATTCCAGGTTTTCTGATGGAATTGGGGGTCACGGGGCTGAGTGGGGGCTGTGGGAAGGTTTATCCCTGATACATTCAGGATTTGATGTGCTGGGTATCAGACACATTGTTCTTGAATCCAGAGCCTGCCTGGGAATCATTGCGTATTTTTGGGGAATTTTTCTATGGTTATCATTGTGATTATTATGATTCCCTTTTAGGGTGGTGAGGCCCYGGTTGCCCAGAGAAGCTGCGGCTGCCCCTGAATCCCTGGAAGTGTCCATGGCCAGGCTGGATCTAAAAATACAGAAAAAATTATCAAAAGACAGTAGAAGCACCAAGAAACGAGAAGGAAAAAATTCAGCAGTGAAGACAAGAAAGCAGAAAAAGCTTCAAGAAAAACATTTCCTTTTCCAGTAATACAAACCCCACATTTATTCACATTTATTCACATTTATTCACATCAGATCTTTACCAGGGGATTCACGGAAGGGTTTATTGAGGGATTTATTGAAGGCTTTAGTATTTATTGATCCTCCTGAACTGTGGTTCTGGAAATTCTTCTCCTCCTCACAAGGAGATGCCCAGGCCCTGCAGGGCTCTGGGGAGGACCCCAAAACCAGAGCCACAGCAAAATCCCCCTCACTCAGCCACAAGTTTGTGTTGGGAAGCCACAGCAAAGCCAGACCCACAGTGCTGGATCTAAAAATACAGAGAAAAACCAAAAAAACCAGTGGAAGCACCAAGAAACAAGCAGGAAAAAATTCAGCACTGAAGAGGAGAAAGCAGAAAAAGCTTCAAGAAAAAGGTTTCCTCTTTGCAGTAACACAAACCCCACATTTATTCCCATTGCTGTGTAAATAATACAGATCATTACCAGGTGATTTATTGAAGGACCTGTCTCYCAGCAAATAAAGGAGCTGCAACGGGGAGCTCTGATTGCTTGAAGCTGCAATAAATGCAACACTGCCAGCCCCGTGCCAGCAAACGTCTCAGGGAGCTGCTTAAATTCCTCATAACCCGAACCACATCCCATAATTTATATAGTACATATTGGTACAGCGTGTTACAGCAGAGTTTATAATAATTTATTAGGGGAGAAAAAGCTATCCCCATTAATAATGGATTCATTATAAATAATGGATTAAGAAATGCTCCTTTGATTTAAAGCCCGTGCTGGTAATGTATGCTAAACTCTGGYGCTGTTTGATGGCAATAAATCCAGGGAAATCTTCAAGTTCTGCATCCAGCTTGCCCATTTCTCCCTGGGAACCTGGYGGGAAAGAGGTTTTTATATGGAATTGCCATGGGAAATGTGAGTTATGAGGCGGAAAACTGCAAAGAAAAAGGGAAAATGTGCTTTGATACAGGTTGGTTTTGGTGGCAGGACAAGGGGGAATGGAAGAGGAGGGGAGATTTAGGTGGGATATTGGGAYGGAATTCCCAGAGCAGCTGKGGCTGCYCMTGGATCCCTGGAAGTGCCCAAGGCCAGGYTGGACRCCCTGGGACAGTGGAAAGTGTCCCTGCCAYGGGATGGATGGGATTTAAGGTCCCTTCCAACCCAAATSCTTTTGGGATTCTGTGATGCCACAGCAGGAAAGATTCACTGGAATCAGCCCCTCCCAAAGTGCCCTGCTCTGTTTGCACACACAGAAGGGTTTTTCACACCTGAACCTCAAGCACCTGCTACTTTTCACTTTTACTCTCACACAAATCCCACATTTTTACGATTGGGATAAAGCAGAACTGCAGGAGAGAAAGTGAGAAAGTGCATTCCACAGAAAGCAGTTTTCTGATAAAAATTATGCTTTGAACACCTGAGATCTCGRGGTTTGTCAGGAAATATTGGCAGGAATTTGTCAGCAGAGATCAGGAGTCAGCTCTGGCCCCCCAAAGCCACTTTTTATTCATTCATTTATGAAAMGCAGTAATCTGGGGAGCACGGGCTCTGCACGAGCGGCAGGAGCAGATGGAGGAGTTTCATCCCTTTAAGCTGTTGGGATGGTGACAGGTAGGACCCGGTGTGGGAGCCCAAGCCTCCATCTGCTGCTCACACACCTGCACAGCAGGCCCTGCTGAGGCCTCCCCTCCCTCCCAGCCAGGAATTTCCTCATATCCCACCTAAAYCTTCCTCYTCTTCCRTTCCCCCTTGTCCTAYCACCAAAACCAACCTGTATCAAARCACATTTTCCCTTTTTCTTTGCAGTTTTCCGCCTCATAACYCMCATTTCCCAYGGCAATTCCATAAAAAGCCTCTTTCCCAGCAGGTTCCCAGCTGCCCTCCTCTGTTCCCCGGCAGAAATGGGCAAGCTGGATGCAGAACTTGAAGATTTCCCTGGATTCATTTCCATGAAATTTGGGAKTGCAGCACGTTTTGGGGACTGGGAGTATGGAAAGAGCAAAGCCTGCAGGTCRTGGCCCACAGGCATCAAGGGAAAACTACATCACATGGCAGGGCTGGGTTGTTATTTATTAATAATATTCATAATAAAAGGGAGGTTTTTGTGGCTGAGCTCTCTGCTGTGCCACAGAATGACAAAAACTTGGGTGTTGAAAGGGAGTAGAAATCTCTTTGCTGGTTTTCCCTCATTTTGCCCAAATCCTGGCTGGGATTTAATCCATCCCTGCTGCTGGCTGTGATGCATTAGCCTAAGGAAGCTGAATTTTTATGAGCCATCACGTTGGCCCCGTGTTTGTAAGAGCTTGTCAGTCCCTAAAACTGTGTTTTTAAACCATTTGACTAAGCGCCCTTCTCTTCCAGCCTTCAGTCTCCTGTGGTATCACAATCTAAGTTTCCTTCCCTGTCTCCCAGGGCTGACAAGACTTTAATTTCTAATTTAAAAACTGAGATAACATTTATTCTTGGAAAGGAGCCTTGGCTGTAAGTTTGCTTTGTGCAAAAGGAGAARGGAAAAGGGGTGAAAATGACTGTTTGCATTCCTGAGACGTTTTCCTATAAAACATGGGAACATTTCCTCCTACATTGGCTCAGCTGATGGATGAATTCATCATCTCTGCACTTCCAGAGCTCGCAAATCACGGAATTCCAGACTGGTTTGGGTTGGAAGGGACATGAAAATCCATCTAATTCCACCCCCTGCCGTGGGCAGGGAAACCTTCCACCATCCCAGGCTGCTCCAAGCCCTGTCCAAGCTGGTCTGGGACTCTTCCAGGGACAGCACAGCCACAAATTCCCTGGGAATTCCACTCCAGCYCTTCCCCACCCTCCCAGCCAGGAATTCCTTCYCAATCTCCCATCCATCCCTGCCCTCTGGCAGTGGGAAGCCATTCCCTGTGTCCTGTCAGTCCAGGCCTTGTCAAAAATCCCTCTCCAGCTCTCCTGGAGCCCCGTTAGGTGCAGCACAGGGATGCTTTTCATTTAACTCCCATTTCCTTTATTAATTTATAATGGGTAATTTGGGATGCACAAGCACTTACTGTCAAAACCCAGCACCAGACACTTCCCTGGCAGGCACAAAATCCCAGCTCCTGGGATAATTAAGGCAGTGGGAGCATTTATCAAGCTCTTACTAAATTTACAGCCCCTCCCTGAGGTCTCTCCTCCTGCCTGGTTCAATCCTTTAAACCTTGGAGTGATTCCCTGGGCCAGCATTCCCTGGGGATGGACGCTGTGGCTGAGGGGACAGGAACATCCCAGCTGATGGTTCTTGGCTTCTTTTTTCTGCCAGGGTCAGGATTAAATGTGTGAGATGGGATTTCTTGTTGGGACTCAGGTGGTTATTGGTTCTTATCTCTGTCACAGTCTCACAAACCCTGAGCTCTGCAGCACTAAAAATGCTCCACACTAAAATTCTACACACTAAAAATGGAGCTGTGTCTGTCTTTCAAGGCCTTTCAAGGATAAACTGTCCAATTAAGAAATGACACCTCAATTATTTTCAATTTAACCCCATAACCAATCACTCATGTCCTGCAATGTGGAGTTTTTATCCAATTACTCAAAACCACCCAAACCCATGGAGGAGGAGAAGGGGAAGGGGAAGGGGAAGGGGAAGGAGAAGGAGAAGGAGAAGGAGAAGGAGAAGGAGAAGGAGAAGGAGAAGGAGAAGGAGAAGGAGAAGGAGAAGGAGAAGGAGAAGGAGAAGG
>JACDOX010000601.1:70927-98005 GCA_014549065.1 Cardinalis cardinalis
GAAGGAGAAGGAGAAGGAGAAGGAGAAGGAGAAGGAGAAGGAGAAGGAGAAGGAGAAGGAGAAGGAGAAGGAGAAGGAGAAGGAGAAGGAGAAGGAGAAGAAAGGAGGAGAAGAAAGGAGGAGAAGAAGAAGAAATGGGAGAAGAAGGAGAAGAAGAAGGTGAAGGAGCAGCCTCCACCCCAAGCCCTCCACCTTGCTCTATATACATTACACTATTCTAAACCCTTAAACTCTGAGTTTCCCACCCTGTGATCTCACACACTTCTATCCAAACTCCATCCCCACAATCCCAGTTCTACCATTCCATTTTGGAAGCTTCTCCAGGGCCTCAGGTCAGTGCAGTGTTCTCCTGGGGGTCAGTGCCTGCCAGCACAGAAAGGCTGGAATTCCCAGCAGGAACCAGGGTTCCCACACCCAACCTAGGATTTCTACAGAAATTCCCCATTTTCTCCTTAGAAACCTCATGGGAAGTTCCCCCCCTCGCTCCTGTGCTCTCCACAGCGCTCAGCATCCCGAAATTCCAGAGCCAGCACTTCCAAACCCCAGCCAGCTCCGCTCCAGCTCCTCCCATGGGTTTAAAGAGCTCCGAGAAGCAAAGAGGGGAAATGTGATGTAAGCCCAGGGCTGGAGAGCGGCATTTCCATTGGAAATCAGCTCCGGGGGCGCCTCCCCGSGAGCATCCCCGGGGACACCCGGGGCTGTTTGTTCCTGGAATGTTCCTGCTATTGATTTAATGGGAACAAGAGTCGCTTCATTATCTGCGCCTTTGTTTTGCCTCTCTAATGGCCGGGGCTGTTGTGACCGTGCGCTTTAATGGCTTTCAGATGCCAAAGGTCTCATTTGAAGYCCCGGACCACCGGCAGAACACAACTTGTTGCTTTGAGGTTGCAAAAGCGAAGAAAATGATGTTTTCTCGCCAGCCTGAGCCCCCGGTGTATTTTTGTGAGTTGATGTCATATCAAAAGAGCGTTTTCCTGATGTAATTAGGAGAACTGATCTCGTCCCTGCACAGGTACCTCTATAAATAATTAGATGGATAATATTTCCACAGCTGTGCTCTGCCAGATGGTTCTGGCTTTTTTTTTTTTTAAGAGCTTAAAGCAACTTCCTTCCTTTGCAGCGGGAAAAGCCAACTCTGTCAAGTCCTATAAACTCATCCTTTGAGGAGCAGACAGGTCCTGCAGACCTGGCTTTGAACCTGGAGGAGAAGAAACATCCCAGGGATGGAGCAGCCARGGACTGAGCCCTGGGAGGGGTGGGAAGGTGCCTGGACCAGCCCTGTCAGCTCCAGATGTTTGCAGGTGATGCTCATGGCAGGAACAAGACCCACCTGGACATCAGGGCCTGGCACCTCCCTAGGGCTGGGTCATAAACACAGAATTATTGATTGGGAATTATTAATTGGGCAATGGGGCTGGGGAAGGGGCTGCAGAATCCCTGAGGGAGCCGGGGAGGGGCTCAGCCTGCACAAAAGGAGGTTCAGGGGGGACCTTGTGGCTCTGCACAACTCCCTGACAGGAGGGGACAGCCAGGGGGGGTTTGGTTGCTTCCTTTCTTCTTCATGGATTTCCTGTTTCACAGAATCCCTGCCTGGTTTGGGCTGGAAGGGGATTTAAGGTTCATCCAGTGCCACCCCAGCCATGGCAGGGACATTTTCACTGTCCCAGGCTGCTCCAAACCCTGTCCAGGCTGGCCTTGGGCACTGCCAGGGATGCAGGGGCTGCCCCAGCTGCTCTGGGCACCTGTGCCAGGGCTCCCCACCCTCCCAGGGAAGATATTTCTTCCCCAAATCRAATCAAAATCTCCTCTCTTGCAGTTCAAATCCATTTTCTGTCTTGTCACTGCCTGAGTAAAAAAAAAAATCCTTCTCCAGCTCCTCCTGCTCCAAAGCCTGGCAGGAAAATGTCAGGGTTTAAAGGGAGTTACCTCTGCCATGGACAGGGATGTGTGGGCAGAGCAGAACTGCAGAATTACAGAATCACAGAACTACAGAATCACAAAATGACAGAATAACACAATTAGAGAATCACAGAATGACAGAATCTCAGAAATAAAGAATGACAGAATCACAGAACGACAAAATCACGGAATTAAAGAATCACAGAATCAGAGATTTACAGAATCACAGAACTACAGAATTATGGAATCCCAGAATTAAAGAATTACAGAACCACAGAACTACAGAAATATGGAATCCCAGAATTAAAGAATTACAGAATCACAGAACTGCTGCCATTTGGCTTTTCCATGCCCAGCTCTGCAGTACCTCTGAGCTCCCCAGCACAAGCTCCCTTTCCACACCTTCGGGTGCTCCTCATCCCGTGTTCCATCCCTGGGGCTGTGTGGGAGGCTGGATTTTCCAGCCATTCCCCCCTCCTGTGCCCGGGACTGCCTGATCCAGGCAGAGGTGTCAGAGAGAGAGCAGCAGATGAGGGGGAGCCCAGGGTGGGGCAGGTCTTTGCTGGGTGCTTTCCTGCAGGATCTCACCCCCATGTTGTTCCTCYTGCTGCTGGAGCTTTCACAGCCCCCAGGAGAGGCAGTGGGGRCTCCTCTGGGAGGGCTGGGGCACCCCTGGGTGCTGGGGTTGTCTCAGCCTCCAGATTTTAGGGATGTGAAGTCTCTCCCAGGTCCCTGAGTATTTAGGCTGGAAGGGCTTTGAAGGGGACCCCAAAAATCCCTGCAGAGGGTGCTGGGCAGCCACCCACAGCTCTGCTCTGCCTGTGCCAGTCTCCAGCCTCCACTGGACCTCCACAGCAGCTCCTAGGGAAAAGCCCTTCATCCAGCAGGGGAATCAGGAAAACACCCATCACCTTCCTTGGCTCGCTCTGTTTTAGCTATAAATCCATGTTTGAGACTTGGCCTGCCATGGGAAGTGCTGATTCTCTGCTTCTTTTTTCTGCCAAGGTCAGGATTAAATGTGTGAGATGGGATTTCTTGTTGGGACTCAGGTGKTTATGAGTTCTTATCTCTGTTACAGTCTCACAAACCCTGAGTTCTGCAGCACTTCACTCTGACACACTAAAACTGGAGCCCCATCTCTCCTTCCAAGGCCTTTGAAGGATAAACTGTCCAATTAAGAAATGACACCTCAATTCTTTTCACTTTTAACCCAATAACCAACCACCCATGACTGCAATGTGGATTTTTTTATCAGTTACACAAAACCATCCAAACCCACGGAGAAGAAGGAGAAGAAGGTGAAGAAGGACCAGCCTCTGCCCTAAGCCCTCCACCTTGCTCTGTATACATTACACTATTCTAAACCCTTAAACTCTGAGTTTCCCACCCTGTGATCTCACACACTTCTATCCAAACTCTACCCCCCCAATCCCAGTTCTACCATTCCATTTTGGAAGCTTCTCCACGGCCTCAGGTCAGTGCAGTGTTCTCCTGGGGGTCAGTGCCTGGCAGCACAGAAAGGCTGGAATTCCCAGCAGGAACCAGGGTTCCAACAGGAAGAACCATCCAACTTGAGCAGGATTTCTCCATTTTCCCTCACTGCTCGCTYTCCAGGGCCTGCCTGCTTTAATTTCCCCCACTCCACGTTTGGGAGCACTGCAGAGCAAACCCTCACCCCGTTTTCCCTCTGCTCCCCTGAACCCACCAGAGAGTTCAGCCAGCAAAAGGCATTTTGAGGACAGGGCAGAGCTGCAGCTGGGCTGTGCAGCTGCCTGGCTGCATCCCCACCCTCCCAGTCCCCGGGATGTGCCCAGTGACCCACACTGTGCTGCTTTCCACCACACTGGCTCCCGTCACAGGATTTTAAGGCATCCCTTTTTTCCCCAGCCCATCATTCCCACCCCTGCCTCATAATTAGGTGTAATCCCTGGATAAGCTATTTCCCACTGCTGTCACACACAGCTGCAGGCCCAGGTGCCTTTAGAGAGGAGGTTTTGGTTTGTTTTGGTGCTRTTCAGCACCGAGGGGCTCTTTCCTGAGCTCGTGGAGCATTTACCAGGGATAAGATGAGGGGAAATGGCCACCAGGTGAGATTCGGGTTGGATAYTAAGGAAAATTTCATCCCTGAAAGAGTGATTAGACATCAGACCAGGCTGCCCGGGGCAGTGGTGGAGTCACCATCATTGGGAGTGTTAAAAACAAGAYGTGGCACCAGGGGACATGGTCCAGTGGGTGAAAGTTGGACTTGATGGTCTTGGAGGTCTTTTCCAACCTTAATGATTCCATGATTCCTCCTGAATTCCAGCCTTGATTTGTCCTTCACCTCACACTGAAGGTGCCCAGAGGGGGATGGAGCTGAGGTCTCTGGTTTGTAGCTGAGGAAAGGGTTTGGTGCCTGCTGATGGGGCCGTGTTGTGTTGGGGTCAGTACACAGGAACCTTTATCTGCTGCCCCCAGCCCCACCCCACTGATCCCACAAACTACCATGTATACATATGGGATAAATTGTTTTTTGCTGTTAGAACCTCCCAAACTGCACCTTTGAAAGCCTTTTTGTGGTTGCACAGGAACAGTGTGGAAAAATACAAAAAATAATAATTTAAAAATAAACCCTGACACTTTATCTCTCTTTTATCCTGAGTTGTTCATATCCCCCTTGTTTTGCACCAAATTTGTGCTGAGGAAACAATGAAAATGTGTAGCAGAGGATAAATTTTAGGGATGTGAAATCTCTTGTAGGTCCCTGAGCATTTAAGCTGGATGGGTTTTGAAGGGGACAACAAAARTCCCTGCAGAGGGTGCTGGGCAGCCACCCACAGCTCTGCTCTGCCAGCACTGCAGGTTTTCCCTGCTCCAGAGCTGCAGGAATCCAGGATTCAGGGTGTTTAATCCTTGCAGGCAATTTTGGCAGAGAAATCCCTGTGCCATGGGTGTCCCAGCCATGAGAACTTGAGGACATGGCTTAGAGGTGAACCTGGCAGTGTTGGGTTCATCATCACTCRATGATCCCACAGGGCTTTTCCAACCTTTAGGATTAAAACGTTCACAGCTCTACCCATTAATTTGCTTTAGTCCTTCAGATGCTGTTTGAGGTGTTCTAGCGAAGCCAAAGCCACATGGATTTTATGGTGGCCCAGCATTCCTGGGGTGCCTAGGGTTCCTGGAAGTTGTTCCTGGAAGTTTGGGGAGGGGAATTTTCTGCACCTTCCAGCTCCTGACCACCTCCAACCTGAGGATGCTCCTGGGTGTTCCCACCATCCTGGTGTGGGCAGCGGGCTGCAACGGGAGCAGGGAGCTGGAAATGAGCTCTTTGTCATTCCYGGGAATTCAGAGGTCAGCGAGGGAAGGGGCTGGAGCTGCTTCCCTGGCAGTGGCTCCACATCCTGTCCCTCATTAGATTCTCTGCTCGGGTTGTTAGGCAGCAGGGACAGAAAGGGCAGAGCCGGGCTCAGCTGGAGCGCTGCTGATGACAGACATGGCTTTGGGGACAGACATGGCTTGGGGGACAAATCCCACTTCAAYGTCACCTGGACCACGCTGGCTGCTGCCCCAAGACATCCCCAGCACCCAGCAGGGCACCAGCTCTCATCCAGAAAAAAACAGGGACACCAGGAATGCCAGTTCTGGACGCGTGACGAGATTTCTCACCTTAATTACCAGCAATAAACAATCCCGTGGATTATTTCATTATTACCGCCCCTGCTCGAGCCTCCCGTGGATCATGGGAGCGGGCTGGGGATAAATCAGACCTGGGCACTGCTGGGGCCCCGTGAAATGAATCCCAAATCCTGACATTTGTTTTGACACATCATCTCCTCGTGCGCCGCAGCCGCGGGTTTCGCTCTCCCCGCCGCACCTGGGGCTGCGGGGCTGAGGTCAGCACGCAAAAATGTGAACTGCCTGTTTGCAAATTAATAGCACATGGCCTCAATCCCTGGGCTCTCGGGCCTAAGTTCAAAAAAATAGAGATATAAAACTTGGGTGATTTACTGGAGCTTTCCTGGACTGGAATGATTAATGGGCTGATTTACTGGTCCCATTTTTTTTTTTAGATGCTGAAACCAATATATAAAAATTAAAGGCAGTGCAGAGGAAATGGTGGTCACAAATGCCTTTCTCGTGTTGCTAAGGAGAGGAAAATGATCTTGTGATGGATAGATTTTTAAATATTAATTTTCTGATTTGTTTCTGCAGGAGGGGGAGCAGTCTAACGCAGACACGCTCAGCGCTAAATGTTTGAGGGATGCGATTCCTCGATGCGAGCCAGTCAGCTCGAGTTAAAATTCCCTCTCTAACCAGCCAGAAACGGTTCCAGGCCATGATGGAAAAACACCTCCAAGGCCAGAGYGGAGTGACAGCAGCTGGCACAGTGTCTGTGAGCAGCGAGTCAGGAAAGCCATCCCGGGGGTTCCGTGAGGGTGGAGGATGGAGGGCACAGGATTTGCCTTTGGGGTGTTTATTCAGGTGGCAAAGCAGCAGAAATGCTCCAGCATGGGAATGTTGGGCCTTGCAGGCATCCTGAGGGCAGCTGGGCGCTGCTTGGTGGTGCCAGCCCTGCCYTGCTCCCATTGTGACACCCCTGTCACAAAAGGGCATTGCGCCCTCTGTGCACCACCAGCTTCTCCTGTGGAGCTCCCAAACCTCTCCATCTCTGTTCAGCATTAGGATAAGAGCTCATCKTATTTGTTTTCCAACTAATCCCAGTGAGGAATTCCTCTCCGGGCAGCAATTCCTTGGCAGCAGCTCCTTGCATTCCTTGCATGTGGAATTACAGGGTTGTGAAGGTTGGAAAATCCCTCCCAGGCCATCCAACCATTCCCCAGCACTGCCAATCCCATCTCTAATCACGTCCCCCAGTGCCACATCCACATGGCTTTTAAATCCCTCCAGGAATGGGGACTTCACCACRGTGCCAGGCTGGACAAGCCTTTCCATGGAGAAGTTTTCCCTCTGTGCAGTCTCAACCTCCTTCTCTTTGCTCAGGACARGACACGGAGCATGGGGAGCAGCAGCTGGATCTGCCCCTCAGAGCTTGGCTGGGCTGGTCCCACCTTCAGAGCAGGGGGATTCCTGTCACATTAAATGGATGTACTGCAATAGGCAGGATAGTAAAATAATAATAAATACTAAATGCTTACACAGCYAGGATCAGATTCTCCTTAAATCAAGCTCAGATTCTCCTTAAGCCAGCAGAAAAACCCACACACTGATTTCCCAGGCAAATGGGGAGAAACCTCAAGTTACTAAAAATGACTTTAGGTGAGTGAGGGGGTTCTGTCTTTCCTTTTTTGCAATGCTGGTGGCTGATCCTGGCAGGGATTTCTCCATTTGAAACGCAGGGAAGAGTTAATTTTCTCAGTTTGGAACATCTATCTGTCATGTGTGGCTGCTCTGTAATTATGACTTTTTCTGCTTCTTAGAAAAAGGTTATTACAAGAGCCTTTTAATCTAAAAGGCCAATTATATTAAAACAGTGGCTTCCATACTTAGATCCCCCTTTACACACACGCTATTGTGTTTGGGATAAATTTAGCAAATTATAGGGAAGCTTTGCTTAGTGGGAGCTTCAAAATACGATCCCTGCTTGCATCAGTGTGAAGAGCCCTGAGAAAATCAGCTCTGTTATTTATTGAGTGCAGCCAGGAGCCCCAGCCACGCTCAGATCTAGGGATCCCATCCAGGACTCAGGGGCTCAGGATGTCTCTTTTGCACTGCTGTGTGTTGGAAAGGCTGCTGGCCCCGGGTTTGGGGGATGCTGGGAAGCAGGAGAAGCGGAATTTGTGGCGGATGGGTTCAGGCAAGGTCTGCAAGCCGCAGGGAAAGCGCCCAAAATGTTCATCCATGCGCTGCCTCCTGCGGATCTTCTCAGCCAGGCATGAAACCCACAGCAATTCCCAGCCCTGCAACTGCTCCCTGCTGAAATCCCACCCAGGAGGAGCCTGTGGAGAACTTCCCCATGTTTTAAATCCCGTTTGCTCCGTCTGCAAGGGGAAGAGCTTCCTTCCCGATTAAAATAAGGGTGTTTTCCCTGAGCTGGGATCTTCTGGGARGGATGACTGGCTTGAAGGGCGGGCAGTGAAGGGGGTGGAGTTCCAGAGCATCTCCTGGATGGTGGGAATTGATTCCAAGCACAGCTCCTYGGGAAGCAGTTGGGGCAGACGCCACAGAGAGAGAACAGGAATTTTACAGGAAATTCWGGAAAACATTCTCCTGYGGTGCTGTGAGCTCTGTCAGCTTCTCATGACAGTTTCTCAAACTGTGATGGGTCATTTGGTAGAATCCCAGAATCCCTGACTGGTTTGGGTGGGAGAAGACCTCGATTATCCCATTCCACCCCCTGMCATGGGYRGGGACASCTTCCACTATCCCAGGCTGCTCCAAGCCCCATCCAGCCTGGCCTTGGACCCTTCCAGGGATCCAGGGGCAGCCACAGCTGCTCTGGGCCTCAGCTTGAGGGTGTTTTGTCCCTTTTAYCTGGGAGAAGAGCCCAACCCCTGCCTGGCTCCAACCAGGGACCTGGAGCAGGGTCCAGGTTATCCCATGGGAATCCACCACCCTGCTTCCCTCAGGAATCATCTGGACCACACCAGATTCTCTGGGGACACAGAGAATGGAACCCCTTTGGTTGTCTGGGAAGCTTTAGGAGATCACACAGCAAAGCTCAGGCTGCTTTATTAGCACTGTGCTTATTATTATTGTCAGAAAGGAAATTGCAATGTGTGAATTCAAAGGCTTTGGGTGAGCTGACAGATGATTTTAATTTAGAATCACAGCTTTAGAGTCTGGAGCCCCCGAATTTCCTCCCTGTGCCTTCACCAAGTCACTGGCGCTGGGTAAATGTTCACTGCCTACATCTTTTAGTTATGCATTTATTTAATCTCGCCCCAGCCAGGGAGGTGTTTTAAGATTAAAATATTCCTTATCCTCCAAAGTTGTGATAAATATTGATGCAGCATTTCAAACAGGCCGTGCTGTGCTCAGGCAGGTCTGGTGAGGACTGGAAGGCAGCCAGGACTGCCTTGGAACACTTCAATAAAAAGCAGCTCCAGAGGGTGAAGGTGAATGGTGAGCACAGGCTGAGTATCCAGTGAGTATCCAATGAGCATTCCCAGCAGGCAGGAAAGGCTCCATGCAAATTCTTTTTGACTTTACATCAGTCCTGTGAATTGGTTTTACAAGATCAAATGGAAATATTGGAAAATGGGAGATCCCATAATCTCAGTAGCAAGCCTAAGGCTTTTGTTTCTGATAAATGGACAAGCTCCTTTAAGCCTGGTAATTAATCTGATGGATCTTTTCAATTTGATCAGCCCCTTCTGTGACATTATTCTTTAATCTGCACGGCTCCAGCTTTCATCAAAAAACAAACGCAGGGACAATGAGGTAAAACTGCTCAAAATGCAGCCCCCAAAGTCTGCTGCTTGGGCAGGTCCCTGCAATTGCTTTTCCATGKAAAGCAGCATCCCTGGGGATGTCAGAGCTCCTGGAGACTTTAATCAGGGGCTTTACAGCTTCCTACAAATCTTGTGTCAGGAGAGAAGGACTTGGYGATGGTCAGGATTTTTGGGAAGTGTCTGTTTTTCTTGCAGCTCTTGTTGATAAATGAAATTRTGGCCTCGGGGACAGGGGGGTGATGCATTTGCTGCTTTCTAGAAAGGACATTTGTGGCCCAGAGAAGCTGTGCCTGCCCCGTCCCTGGGAATGATGKGGCCTGGAGCAGCCTGGGATGGTGGAAGGGGTAGAACAAGATGGGGTTTAAGATCCCTTCCATCCGAAACCATTYTGAGATTCCAGAATTCCATACAGGCATTCAAGCTGGAAAGACTGCAGCTGAAATTCAGGGCTCCCTATTCCAGGCTGGAGGTGATGCCATGAGAATTTACAGGCAACCATCAAAGCAGAAGAGGAAAGACAGGAATCCACGCTTTGAAATTGCTTCCAGGGCAGGATTTATTGGCATTTTTTATGAGGGAAGCTGTAAAGATTTTAAGAAGCAGTGGTTCAGTTATTCATGGAGCCTTTCTTGGTCGAAAATGGGGTTTGTGGTTCTTCCTCTCATCAGCCAGGCTCAGGTGATGAATCCTGTTACTCCTGATCTCCTTTTTGGGATGAATTCTGTCACTCCTATCACCTTTTTGGGATAAATTCTGTCATTCTTTTTTATTTTTTGGGATTAATTCAGTCATTCCTGCTCCCCCTTTTGGGATGGGGTGGCAGTGGTGATAAAGGGAGGAGCAGGGTGGCTGTCCCCAAATGCCCTGACAATGGTGGCAGTCACTGAGGCCACCTGGGGCTGTCCCCAAATGCCCTGACAATGGTGGCAGTCACTGAGGCCACCTGGGGCTGTCCCCAAATGTCCTGACAATGGTGGCAGTCACTGAGGCCACCTGGGGCTGTCCCCAAATGTCCTGACAATGGTGGCAGTCACTGAGGCCACCTGGGGCTGTCCCTGTGAGCTGCATCAGGAGCTGATTGGAGCAAATTAAGCTCCTGCGTAAATTGAATTAAGGCCACCTTAATTCTGAAAAAGGCTGCTACACCAAGCTTTAATGAAGTCTAACTAATCCACTTTAGAAATTAACTCGGGAGAAGTTCTCTGTGTCCCCAGGTGCCAGGCGGGGAGGGAGGAAGGGCAAGGATGTTCCATGATGGCCTCCTGGAGGTGAGAGGCCTTGGCGCTGGAGGTGCAGCCAGGGCTGCTTGCAGGCCTCAGAGAAGCCAAAACCCCCTCAGAAGAGCACAGCACCTTTTCCTGGGACTCCTTCTCACTGACCAACTGCATTTAGAGGGGAAAAGGAGCAAAATTTTCCACAGACCAAGTCCCTGTGTCACCAGGGATGTGACACTGGCGCCAGGGACAGCCCCGCGCTCTGAGGCCGAACACACCTTTCTTCTCCTTTTGCTTTTTGCCTTTTCCCTTTTTTTTTTTTCCCCACTAAATGCCAGACAGGAAATGTCTTGATGTAATATTTAACATGGGGGCCTGGGGGACTGGGCATGATTGAAGACAGGATCTTCATTTTGACAGCTTAATGCATTTTACATGACGAGGCYGCCGCATCCTCCGATTTATGCCGAGCGATCCCGGGCTGCGTCTCCTTCCCCGAGTCCTTGCTTGACATCCAAACCTTGTCCCTTTGCCCTCCTGACCCTTTTCCTTTATGAGCTTCTGCTTGCCTCAAATCTCTCAGGGATTCTCTCAAATTTCACTGGGTGTAATCTGGTGATAAGGAGGAGCAGCGCCCAAGCAAAGCCGGGTTTCCCTGATAATTCCTTGTGTGACATCTGGTTATGGGATTATTGTGGGGAAAAGCCTTGGGATGGAGGGGATTAACCTTATCCACGCTTTGATACGGGCAGTGAGGCATTGACTGAAGGTGGGTTTGGGCTTCTGGTCAGATTCTTTTCAGATAACAATGATAATAATGGGAAAGTTCTCTCACTAAGAGGAATTTGGGGCTGCAAAGACTGCAGAGCTTGCAAAGCGTTGGCTCAATATTTAGAGAAGAGAAGAAAATAATTAAATCTCTAGGTGTATAATGAGAATGTAATGAATTTAGGCTAATTTGGCTCATTATTAGAGTCTGCTGGGTGTATACATTACACACCTCCATGGCCTTATTTCTGTGTGTGTCTCAGCCTTTGTGTAAGGGCTGCTCACTCTCTGTGTGGCAAAACAAGCCCCAAAAAGCCCAAATTCAGCTTATAGCAAAATCCTAAAATTATGTTTTAAGYCACCTTTAGCTTAAATCATACTCTGAGCCATTTAAACCTGTCTGTTTGCCTRCTGTAGGAATATTTTGGTGTAGGAAGTGAAGGCCAGGGTGGGAAAACTGCCAAAAATTGCTGGTTTGTCATGCTGGGTTTTTGTTTTCTTTCTGTGAAGACAACCTGGATTGGGGATTTTGGAGCTGCTGGAGGCAGAAAAGCCTCACACATCTGGCTGCCTGTGATGTGCCTGCAATCAATACTCTGTGAGCAGGATCTGAGCCCCCCAGCCCTGTCCCCTGCACAAAGGCACCAGTGATAAGCAGCTGCTGCTGCAGAAGGACCCGGAGCAGGAAAAAAATGTCCCCGCAATCCTCGATGAATAAATCCAATATATTCCATATAAATCTCTTGTTATAGCCTGTTTTATTGAACCAACTGGAATGTTTCTCCTCTGGAGAGACCGTGGAGAGCTTTATTTATTAGCACTGCAACACGAGAGCCTCCCCGTGCCTTTGTCTGCTTTATCTTGCTTGTCACCACACGGCTCCAGGGCCGTGATTTTGGGGACCTTCATCATTCAGGAATAAAACCTTTGTTCCTGAAACATGGGAGGGATCAGCTGTGCTGATGGGAAGGGGGTGTCTTTAGGGGATTGATGRGGGTGATGCTGGCAGCAGGGGAACCACAGTGTCACCTGTGGGGTGAAGCATCTCTGCAGGTGGAGGGATTGTATCCAAAATCTCCTGGAGCTTGGGAAGGAGAGCTCCTCACCACTGCTGTGTCTCTGTGCTCAGAAAACCTCAGATCTCACAGGGGATCCTGSTCTGTTTGAGCACTGAAAGGGTGGTCAGGCTGGGGAATCACCATCCCTGGGAACGTTCAGCAAATGTGTGAATGTAGTGTCCAGGGATGGGGGGGGGGTGACCTTGGAATGGTTGGACTCGATGGCTTTTCTAGCCTTAATGATTCCATGATTTCCTCTGGAGCAGCTCAGCACCCAGRGAATGGAGCTCTTTTCTCCTCCTGGATGTTCAAAATTGAGTTTTTCCTGCACAACCTCCAAAGACAGGACAATGTGTGACCTGGGAACAGAAATCCTCTGCTTCCTGGCAAGGTGAATCTTCCCAGGAAGATTTGGGAGTCCAAAATTATCCRAGAGTTATCCCTCTGCCAGACAGACCCAGCTTCCCAGAGGATCTTCCCCTCCGGACTCTAGCTGCCACCACCATGGACACACAGGAGGTGGGTGACTGGTTCCAGTTAAACCCTCCAGCACCTCCAGCCTTGGAGTTGGCAAAGAATTCAAATCCTGGATTCCTGAGGGAAATGGGAAAGAGACACCCCCCAAAATCSAGGTTTTCCCACCCATCTGTGGCCTCGCTGAGCTCTGCTGGCCCCAACCTTGCTGGAATCCCACACCACCTTTACAGGGAGCACTGGGGATGCTGTGGGAGKCAGCATTCCCATCACAGAGTGGTTTTTATCTCCCTCATCTGCTCGTCCTTCAGGAGGCACAGCAAGGAATGTCAAGGACTGAGAAACACAGAACTGCCTCTGGCTGTGCTGCTGAACATGATGAACACAGCAAAACCACCCTGGCAGGGAAAAGCTTTCGCCTGATGAGGCAAAGGTGCAAAGTCCTGGTGTAATAAAGCAAATAATGAGGCAAAAATTAATATTAAAGCTCTTAATCAGGCAAAAAATAATATCACAGCGCTCTGGTTCTTAAACATTTTTCCAGGAGTCCATGCTGGATGTTGTTCTGAGAGCACAGCTTGGGAATAGGACTGGGGAGAGACACTTGCTCCAGATTTATATTAAGTTTCCAGCAAACGGAGGGAATATCAGCCTGTCTGACCCAATATTATGTTGATTCCCAAGTAATTACATTTGTTATTTGCAGGATCTGTAGTAAATCGAGTTGTGGCAGTTATGGGGATGCTTCACAGAAGCAATTTCAGAGATCATTAAATATATCTTCCATTGGTTACACATCACATTAACCCCTCCAGCGCCTCCAGACATACGACATCCCTTCAGCAAAGAGGCAATTTGATGGGATTAGATGCCAAAGGCAATCCAATGCAGATAAATCCAGGAAATTCATGCAATTACTGCTGGCAGAGGTCTGTTGTTCACTAGAAACACATGAGGATTAAAAAGTTTGGGCCAGGCTCAAACTCCAGGCAATCTAATGTTGGTGTGGGGTGAACTCTGTAAGGATGAGGAGCCTGGGGAGGTTTTTCCATCATGTCCCTTCCCAGGATTCACCTCCCTCAAAAAGAGCAGCAGGTTGGAATTTGAAATTTACAGAATTTTTAGAACTTTGGGGTTGTAAGATAAAGCTTAGAATTAAAGATAAGATTTGATTTGAGACTTTAGAAAAGGGCTTCTAAATTTAAGTGCWAGAAGTAAGAATGTAGATTTATAGTTTAAAGTAGAGACATGTTAAGTTAAATAAAATAAAGTTGACAGTTTAAGATATAGAAAAAATAAAAGTAGTTACAAAAGTAAACAAAAAATTAAAATACAGTACTATAAATTTGTATGTGATAACATAATTAGCTGAAAAAGTTTATAGTGTAGCATAAGTCTATAAGATAAAATATTTAAAGCCTGGGTTAAAACATAAATATTTTTGTTAGTAGTGTTTTATTAGTTAATAAACCCTTAAAAAGTCTTGTAACTTAGGGTCTTGTGACCTTCTGAACTATGTTATAAAGATATGATGTGTGTGTCATCCTYCTTATATAAAAGATAAGAAAAACAAAYCACATCATCAAAAACRATTCAGAAATCCCATCTYAAAYTCCTTCAAAATTCCTCACAAGCAAGAGGGGAGAAAAATAACATTTTTCACCTCGCCCTGCTCTGCAGCAGCTCCCTCCCCAGCTCAGCACATTTCTGCTGCTTGTTCAGATTTGAAGATAAATTAAGAATACCCGGGGTGTGTTCAGAGGGCGGAGGGGGAACGTGAACTGCTGTTTCCTGCAGGATGGGGAAGTTCCTGACCACAAACCCCACTGCAGGAGCCTGCCCTGCCCCACAAGTGCTGCTGCTTCCTCTTCCACTCCTGGGGGGCTTTTCCAACCTAAACCATTCCATTATTCCACAATATCCTGGTGACAAATATTCAAAGTCTCACCCCATGCGTGAGTGTAAAGGGTTGGGGTCTAAACCGTCATCAGTGCTGGAAAACCTGCAGGAGAAATTCTCCTAAGATCAGCTTTGTTTAGTCTGATCTAATTCAGCTCTGGTTTAAGGCAAGGTTTAATGTGGTAACACAATTTTGGCCCATCCCCAAGATGTGCTGGGCCTTGCTGGGCTCTGGCTGCCTCAGGAGTTGTTTTTATTGTTGGGTGCCACTTTAATCCCCATTCTCATCAATTGCTACTGTAAAAATGGGATCAGCAGCTTTTTCCTCAGGCCTAATAAATGTGTCCTGGGATTCCCACTGGAGTGGGAATGGTGGCTCATGAATTTCCAGGAGATGGACACAGCTCTGCCAAGCTGAAATTATTGCAGCCAGGCCCTAGGGTGCCCATGAACTCAACTCCAGTGGCTCCCGTTATGCCACTCTCACTTATTTGTCCATCACTCCCACCTTSTCCTCGTGCTGTAAATCCCCAATGGCCACAGCAGCCAGGGTTTTCCACCTCAGAGTGAACCCACACCACATTTGCTGCCTGCCAGAATGAAACCACCATCACTGGGCACATTCCTGGGGATTTCCCACAGCTCTAATGAGGTTTTTTGGTGCTGCTGGTGACCCCCAGTCTGTGCCAGGGCTGTGTGCAGCAGCAGCTCCTTCCCTGCTCCAGGCTGGGCAAGGCATGCCCAGCTCCCTGTGGCACAACCCAGCAGTTGCATCCATCCTAGCAACACAAACAGAGGCTAAAAACACCCAGAAATCTCTTCCTTCCACATTGCAGAGCCTCAGCCTGCAGCAGGAAGGGGAGCCCCTGCCCTGGAGACCCGAAATGCCACACAAAATGAAAAAAAAACAAAAAAAAAGGGGAACAGGCATCGCATTTTCCTCAGTTTGCTCAACTCGTTTTTAGGTAAAACCTCAGGTGTCTCACGCCTTCAGCTCTGAGGTATTTGCCAGAGTTTGGGCTGTAAAAATATTCCCCTAAACTGCCAAGTTTTGCCCAGCCCCAGCTCTGGGTGCTGGGGTTGGGCACAGCTGGGTGCTGAACAGGCAGAAATTATTTGGATGTTCCCTTTCAYCTTCTTGGAGCCCCATCTGGGCTGGGTTTGTGCAGCTGAGGAGAAGCTCCCTCTTTGCTGGGTTAGTCACAGAGCAAGATTTAAAGGGAAAAACCCCTCATGGCCATAATTAACTGTATCTGAAAACAGGAGTTTTGGAGATTGGGGCATAAAGCAGATTTTAGAGATGCTCGGCACGATAAAGCCCAGCTTTAAACACTTGCTGGGAGAATTGGGCCTAAAAAGAAATGTTAAATTGGAGAGGAAGCAAGTACAAAGAACAGCAGTTAAATCCTTTTTTCTGAGACTCTTTTCCTGAAGCTSCCCTGTTCCATGGGATGAGCTCTGAGTGTCCAGGGAGTGCCAGTGGTGCTTTAGGGGTGCTAAACTTTGGTGTTTTCATCTTTCTTCCCTCAAACCCAGGTTTTGATGGGCTTCTCACAGACTGCTGGTCCAGAGGGAAAATCACAGGTGTGATCCCAGGTATAATCATGAGCTTCCAGYTCTGGGCTGTCCAGAGGGACCTGGAGCTGCTGGAGAGAGCCCAGAGGAGCCCCGGAGCTGCTGCAGGGCTGGAGCCCCTCTGGAGCCAGGCTGGGAGAGCTGGGAATGTTCCCCTGGAGCAGGGAAGGCTCCAGGCAGAGCTCAGAGCCCCTGGCAGGGCCTGAAGGGGCTCCAGGAGAGCTGCAGAGGGACTGGGGACAAGGGATGGAGGGACAGGAGCCAGGGAATGGCTCCCAGTGCCAGAGGGCAGGGMTGGATGGGACATTGGGATAAATCCTTCCCTGGGAGGGTGGTGAGTCCAGGCAGGATGGACTGATCTGAATCCAGCCCTGCCTCGGCTGGGGGTGCTGGGACTCTCCTTCCTCACGGTTTCAGTGCTTTCTTTTTCCTGCTTTCCCCCCCCCTTAACTCTCCTCATGAGGAACATATTTGCAATAATGCCCTTGGAAGGAGCCCTCGGTGATGGAGTGGTGTGGCTGTAATTTGCCTGCTGCTGAGTGTAGTGTTTCAATCCTCGCTGAATTTGTGCCTATGATTTATGAGTTAATGTTTCCCCTTGTAAATTATATTGAGGAGAAAAAAATGAGTCTTATTTTTCCCTGTTTTTAGCAAACTTAATGTTTATGCTTTATGTGCCATCAGGASGAATAAAGCACTCTGAGGTTTCCAGAGCGTGTTTTCAGCAGGTAAAATGCAATTATTCAGAGCAGGGAGCTCTATTTGATCCATGAATAGGGGAAAATGAAAAGGCATTCAAAGGCTGAGCCAAAGCCTCTTTAAATCTTCGGGAGCCTTTTTTTTTCCCCTTGGGATTATAGAGCCACACAAAGGGGAATGGGATCCACGTCGTTCCTCYCTCYGCAGGGCTCTGCCACGGCTCAGGCTTGGATTTCACCCTTGGAAAAGGCAGATCTCGGAGTCCCCAGTTTGCCCAGCGTTTTCCCTGCGTGTGCAGTGCACTTTTCCCATCACATTAATTCCTGTGGGAGCTGTTGTGACATTGTGCTGGGGCTGGTGGAAACACGAGCGCTGTTCCAACACCTTCCCGGGAGTGTGCCGGCGTCTCCCGTTCTGTCTCACCTGGCACGACCCTCCCCAGTGCCACAGCTGTCACCTCCCATCCTGTCACCTGCCAGGTGGGACTCAGGGGGCTCTCTGTGCCGAGGGATGGCACAGCCATGTCCTGGCACTGATGCCTTCAGTTTTAGCTTTTCTGTGTTTCAGGCTCTGTGCTGCTTTAGTGTGCAGCTCTGAGCTTCACATTCAGCGTTGCTGAGCTCTGTGCACAGAGCAGGGAGACAAAACAATTCCTGCTCCAGCTGGGCACCAAGGACAAATGACCCAAATCTCAGGTTTGTGATCCCAAGAGCACAAACAACTGTGGAAGAGGTTTTACAGAAATTTCAGTGAGCCACAGAGAAGTTTGACAAGAGGATCCATTTTTAGCCCTGAAAGAATTTTCTACCAAGGTCTTTGACATAGAAACCAAGAAAGAAAGAAGGATCAATAAGAGAAACCTGCAGCTGCCTRTTCCAATGAGCACTTTGTTTGTTTCTCGTGACCAATGAGTAAAGTGTAAACTTAGGAGCTTTGTAAGGATGTATAAAAAGCATGCATGCTAGAATAAAAACAGTTTGAAGCCTTCTGCAAATGGAGTGTGTTGCTTTGTACTGTCTCTGTCTCAACTCCAACAAACCCCGTGGGCTGGAGAGAGAAAAACAAGCAGGGTGGGACTGCAGGGGCTAAAGCTGGAATGGGACAATGAAGTGCAAGGTGCAAATGGAGCAGAACTGATCCCAGGGAGAGCCCCCGGSAGCGCTGGTGCATTTTGGGGCCATTTTGGTTCATCTTGGGTGCAGCCCTGGCTGGGCTCTGGTGCTGCCCAAGGTGCATCCATGGAGGAGATCCTTGGAATSAATCCCTGCTTTATTCTGGGACTCTGCCCAGCCTCTGCTCCAGGGCAGCCTGCACAAGGCATCAGCAGCACCTGGAGCTTTCCTGCTGGGATCAGGCTCCTCCCCAAAGCTCTCCATGCATGCTGAGCTGCTGCATCCTCTCTGTGTCACAGAGGTTTCCTAGTCYAGGAGACACCACATTTTCCCACTGACCTCTTCCACACACCTTCCCAAGGAAAGGGAACATGAGGATCATGGATATAACTCCTGGCYCAGCCCAGGACAAACCCAAAAATCCCCCCCTGGGCATCCCTGGGAACACTGTCCCAGTGCTCCTGGAGTTCTGGCAGCCTTGGGAATGTGACCATTCCCTGAAGGAATTCCATTCCCAGCACGCTCTGGGAGGAAAACCTTTTCCTGATATCCWCAGAATTTTAGCAGGAATGTATCAGTGCACACCCCAAACTGTTTGTGCTTCATTTCCTTCCTCCAGGTGATGAAGGATCACCCTCAGGGTGGGTGATTCCAACATTTTGGATTGACCATGGGTGTATCCAGCTCTCCTCAATGCCTGGAGGTGTCTCCAGTTCTRTCTTCCACTGAGCAGCACCATGAGCTGCTGAAACCAAATATTCCATGGAAAATGGATTCCTAACAGGATGGAAAATTGGGAACAGGGGACACAAAGGTCAAGGGTGAGCATCTCCTGCTGGAAGACAGAGCCCAGCAGGGGCTGACCTCTGGAGTGACACTGCTGCAAACAACTGCTCCTGTCATATCTCACCTTTCGTATTTAGCATTACCCATTTATTTCCTATTAATTTCATATTTCATAGTAATTTATTGAGGGCAAAAGAAAAAATAGCTTGTTCTTTGTCAAACTATCAGGAAAGATAAAAAAAAACCATGACAAAACCCCACCTTGGTTTTGGTCTGGAATGTTTCAGCTTAGCTCAGTTTTAATCTTCTAAACCTTTCCTGATTTTATGCTGGAAAACAAAATAAAAATGCAGCACAAGCAACATCCAGGCTTTAAACTGGAATAAAATATTTTTTTTTCCTTTTGCAAAGAAATGTTTCCWTGCTGGAACTCTTCACTGGATCCACCAGGAATGGTTAATGGCCTCCATGCAGATTTGACACATTTTCAAGGGAACTCACTGCAAAGCCAGTTTGAAAAATTCCACTGAAATTGGGATATTTTTACATTTCAGTTTGCCTTCCCTGCAGCTATTTGTTTCTGGAGTTGCTTTATTTTTTTTTCCCTGCAAACTCCAGGCTGGTTTTTCTGAGCATGAGGACCAATCCAGATTCCACAGAAAGGGAGAAAAAGGACATTTTATCCGATTTTCTCGTCCCTCACCGAGCTCCTTGCAGGAATTTTGATCAAGCATATATAAACTCTGAGTGATCCCATCTTTATGCTGAATAAAAGTACTTGCAGRGCCTTAACTTTAAATATTTCCTATTTGTTTCTGTCACATAATTTGAAGATGGTTATAGCCTGGAGAAGCCCCTGACCTAATTCAGTCAGAGTGGAGCGGAGCTGCGCAGGAATCGGCCCCGCTGTGGCCTCAGCACAAAATCCCACAAGCAGGAAAGTTTGGGGAGAAAATCCTGGTTTTGAAGAGTGTTTGTCATGAAGTTCTTGGATGGGTTTAAACAGAAAAAACAACGGAGAGAAGGAAGTAGGGAAAGTCCCAGAGGAAGGAGATGTTGGAGGGAAAGGGGAGATTAATTTGGAAGAGTTTTTTRCATTGTCACATCCCTGGAAGTGTCCAAGGCCAGCTTGGATGGGGCTTGGAGCAGCCTGGGATAGCRGCACGGCAAGGGTTGGAAGTTTGAGCTTTAAGGTCTCTTCCATCCCAAGCCATTCCATGATTCCATGATTAAACCACTGGTCTCTCCAACAACTGATGTGTGAATGAAATTTCATTTTTATTCCTCCCCACATCCCTTCCCTTGCACTTCCAAACGTATTTCCAGGCTGCTGGGTTGTGTTTTAGGGGACAAGACTTTGTCCCTCTACCTATGCCGTGTGGGGGGGCTCAGGGAGGAAATCTAAATTTATCCATTTCAAATTCCTGCTCCCAAACTCTTTATCCAAGGAAACAAAGCTCCCTTTGCCCAGCTCCCATCCTCACACAGCCCAGCGGTAGCAGACGAGACACTTGTGCTAATTAATATTTTATGGGCTGATAGACTTTTTTTTTTCCCGCCTCGGCAGCTGGTCTTAAATAAAGACCAATTTGCAGAAGTGTTAATTAACTCTAATTACAAAGCACATTGTAGCTGCTGCGAGGATTTCCGTCTGGAGGATGCCATGGAACYGCTCAGCCCCTGGTGCCCAGGGAAACGTCACGGCGGCTTTTCCTAGGGATTCCATGCACGCTCAGAACTCCAAAAAAATACAGAGAAGAGTGAAAAATAGGGAAAATATTGAAAGCTGGAGAGGGGTTTTGGACAAGGGGTGGAGTGACAGGATAAGGGGGAATGGCTTCTCACTGAGAGAGGGCAGGATTAGATGGGATATTGGGAAGGGATTCCTGGTGGTGAGGGTGGGAGGCCCTGGCACAGCTTTCCCACATTACCTGATGTTTCCTTGCCAGGCTTTTGCAGCAGGAGGAGCTGGAGAAGGAATTTTTATACAGGCAAGGGTTTGAAACTGAGAGGAGATTTCAAGTTGATATTGGGAAGGAGTTCTTGGCTGTGACGGTGGGATGGACATGGAATGGACTTCCCAGAGCAGCTGTGGCTGCCCCTGGATCCCTGGAAGTGTCCAAGGCCAGGCTGGACACGCTGGGGCAGTGGGAGGTGTCCCTGCCATGGCAGGGGTGCAAGGGGATGGGCTTTAAGGTCCCTTCCGTGACTCAAGGGGTGTCCCCTGATCCAACCCAACACCTTCTGCTCTGACACCACATTAACACCAGCATCCTAATTAACTTTCCCTCTCCCATTTCCCTGCCCTTCCATGCCCAGCTTTCCCTCACCCATCTCCCCATGTTCCAGATCCGCCGTGCTTCACCCCGGATCTATCCCCGCAGCGGCGTGGCGGCGTTAATGAGGAGGAAATCAATTAGGAGCCGCGCCACGCGGGCAATTAGCGCTGTCGCTGCGATGACACGGCGGCGGTGTCACTTCCAGCCCTCCCCTGGCTCACAGCTGCTGCCACTCTGGATGAGGATGACAATTCCAGCTTTCCTGCCGCGGGAAAGCAGCCGAGGGTGGGATCTCCTCYGTGCTGGCTTTAATTGGCCTGAGTGGGGCTGCAGGGCTTCATTTCCAAGCGGGGTTTTCTTTCTTACTGCTTAAAGATCTTGGAGAAGATGGAAAAAGGCACTCAAAAGGATGGTTTTGCGTGGTCCTAACCAACCTTTAGATGTCCCTTTAAAATCTACAAGTTGATAATTTATATTGAATAATTTGTAATAATAATATGTTATATTAGAGTGGGAAATGACAATGATGATGATGATAGGTCACGGAGCAACATGGGATRGGGGAAGGTTTCCCTGCCCATGGCAAAGGGTTTGAACTGGGTGATCTTTAAGGTTCCTTTCCAGCTAAACCATTCCATGATTATTTATTATTATTTATTATTATTATTATTATCATTATCATTATCATTGTCAGCGTCATCATTATCATCATTATCATAATCATTCTCATTATCGTTATTATTATTATTTGCAGCAGCTTTTAGACAAAGGAGCTGGGACAAAAGTCCTACTGCAGCTCCACTCGAGGCTGTATAGCCACTATAAATTCAGACTTTGAGCTCCTTTCTTTTTGAGCTAATTTTGGGCTGCCAGCCCAAATTCTTCTCTCAGCTCCACAGGGCAGTGCTGTCCTGGAAAGAAATAAAAGGACATGCAACAATCTAGGCAAAAAATCCAGTTKGAAAGAGGATGGAGGAGAGGTTTTGGTGCGCTGAAGCATGTTTTTCCCTAAATTAATTTCCCAATAAATAGATATATTCAGTGCTGTTAAACAGTCGCTGTAACCACCTCCACAAAAACCCCTTAGAAACAGAGAAAAAGGCCTTTTGCAGCATTAACTCCTTCGCACAAAACATCAGCACATTAATAAGCACCAGGCGTGGGGGTTCCCTATTGAGCATTATCCCGGCGCCGCTCATCCCAAATCCGGGATGGGGCAGGTGGGAAGGGCTCCCATTCAGGGAGTGGGTGGCACAGCTCTTAATTAGCTGCTCTGCCAAAAGCAGCCTCCTTTTGTCCATATGCACACGCTGCTTTGCAACTTCCAAAGGGCAATTCAGGAACTGGGAAAGGCCTGGCAAATTAATAATAATGAGCTAATTTCCACGCCATCTGCTAATCGCGCTCCTCAGCAGCGCTTGGCTCCCAAAACAGGAGTTTTTCCCACTCTCCTTCTGTCTACCAACAGGAAATAATGGCATCCAACTCGACTCTTTTGGAAGGGATTCACTTGGTATTTCGTGCTGCTGCATCAGCACAGAGTCACTGCACAACCTCTCCTTCAGTTCCTTGAGGGAAAATTCCCCCCAGGGAAAGGACGGGTGGGTTGGGAAGTGTGGGGTTGATCCCTGTTCTGCCCTCYTTCCCTAAAGTGAGGGTTTTTTGTTGTTATTGGGGTGGATTTTCGTGCTGTGTGATAGGGGTGAGCAGAGCAGGAGTGGGGTGGTGGGCTGGGRTGACAAGCAGGGCGCTGCATTTATGGGATGTGGAGACTGCAGCCATAAATGCCAGCTGCTGATCCTAAGAGGAGCTGACTTGGCTTCTCTGGAAAGGTCAGGGCCATGGGGATGCAGTGGATTGCTGTGCCCTGCTGGAGGATGCAGGATGGGGGAGGAATTATCCAGAGCATCCAACAGCCCTTCCCGACCCTCTGTGGCACTGCTGTSATAGTCACAGAATCATGGAATTATGGAATTCCAGACTGGTTTGGSTTSGAAGGGAYCTTAAAACTCATCTGGTTCSTCCCCCAACACCTTCCACTGTCCCAGTTTTCTCCAACCTGGCCTTGGACTCTTCCAGGGATGTGCCTGGRTCTCCCCAGCCTCACAGGGAACAATTCATTCCCAATTTTTAATCTAAATCTGCTCTCATTCAATTTTAAACCGTTTCCCCTTGTTCAGTCCCCACCTGCTCATGGAAAAACTCCCTCTTTATATTTTTTAGAAGCTTCCTTTATCTATTACAACTGCAATGAAATGAAGCCTGAACACCCCAATGCATTGAGCATCATTCCCATTCCCTGAGGCTCCAAAATCACCTTTTCCACATGGAGCACCAGCTCCGAGATCAGAAGTTGGGCTTGAAACTGGTTTTAGGGCTTGAGAACGACAAAATTCCTGTTGTTCCCTGAATTTCCTGGGGGTTTCCTGCCCTCACAGCTGCTCACTAATGGGAAGCAGCAATTAGATTTTTCCCTTCTCCCTGACTTATTGCCTGCGTGTGTTTGTAGGCTCAGGATATTACACCAGGGATCTATGGATTGGTTTATTCGGTTTATATGGAATTTGGGAGAGCAGGAAACACATTCAACTCCCATCACCCTGGGAATAGGTCACACAGTCCGTGGAGTCATGAACCTTTCATAACAAATATATGTGGCCAGGTGTGAGGGAAAATGGATTCCATATGTGCCACATGGGCTGGGCCAGGAGAAATTTCCTCAAAGCCAAAAATGGGATGTGTGTGGATTTCTCCACATCCATGCGAAACGAGGGGAAAGCCAAAATAGATCCTTTCCTACCAATTTGGTTTGATGGGATGAGTTTTGGATTCTCTTTTCCAAACAGCTCCCAGGCCTCTGGGCTCTCCTGGAGACAAAGCCATGGATTGAAGGATTCCCAGCGGGAGCGGTGCTGCCTTTCCCAAGGGTTTGGGCTGTGCTCTTTATTATSTGCTGGCTGTCACCATGCCACCAGTGGTCACAAGTGGAAAGGGAGGAGGGCTTGAGGCTCTTGCAGGTTGTTCCAGAAGGTAGGAGAAGATCTAGGAGCCAAACAGGGAGCAGCAGGATATGGCTGTTGGAGCTGTGCAGCTCTATCCATAAAAAAGGGGGGCATTCCAACAGCTCTTGTGTGTCCAAGCTCAAATTTTCCCACCAAATATCACCTGTAGCACCAGAATGAGAGCAGAGCATGTTCTGCATCCATGTGGAATGAGGTCCTGCCTGGCAAGTTTGGGATGTGGGCAGTGGGGAACACCAAATCCCTGTGTCCAGCTCCAGGCAAAGCCTGGATCTGTGTAAACTGCATCACTGAGGGCTGCTCTGGGCACCCTGAGCCAGGGCTTCCCCTCCCTCACAGCCAGGAATTCCATCCTAATCACAAAYCTAACCCTGCCCTATCAGTGTGAATCCATCTCCCTTGTCCTGSCACTCCATGCTCATATAAAAACCTTGTTTTACCACGATTTTTTTCCTGGATTAGCTCTCACAAGTGRCTTTTTGGTGCTTTTCTTTTCCTCTGCCCCACGAGGGGTCTGGATGCAGATGTTAAAGTGCTCCAGATGTGCTGTGCTCACCTGCAGCCAGTGCTGGGACCCCATGGAGTGATAACATCATTCTCAGTGACCTCCTGACGAGCAATAAGGGCTTGGACATTTCCCCTGGGAAAGAAGGAACAATGCCAGAGGAAAAAAATAAAGGTTGAGTATAAAGTGGTTTCAGGAAAAGGTTATTGACTCACAATTGTCCTGAGGGCTCAGAGCAGGAGGGAGGAAGTTTGGGCTCCCCAGGGGCTCTGCTTGTCCAGCCCAGCCCATCCCACTGGAACCTGATGCTGGGAAAAATTGGGACTGGGAGGGACCCCACTTTCAGCATCAGCTGTGTGTACAAACCTCACACTATTTATTTTTGATATTATTGCATTAATTACTGTGGAATTTCCCTGTTCTGAGKGTGATCCGCCCTCCAACAGTGAATTAATTCCAAGAGCTGGCTGTGGAACACTAGCAGCATCCAGCAATTCCAGCAATGTTTCATTCACCCTGGGAGCTGCCCAGAGAAGGAATTTAGAACTGGGGAATTKTTTAGGTTGGAAAAGACCTTCAAGATTATCAAGTCCAGCTTCTTCCTCAGCACCACCAAGGCCGCCACTAAGCTGTGTCATCAAGTGCCACATCCACATGGATTTTAAATAGTCTGGAATTTATGCATAAAAGTGACACCAGGTGCACTCCAGGGACTGAATTCCTCCTGCTTGCCAGTAAATAAATTACAGAAAAAGGGGGGAATAACCTTGTGGGATTTATCTTTAAGGAACCAGCAAYGGGCACAAAGCCTGAAGCAGTCACAGGCAGGGACTGGGATGCTGGACCAGAGAATCCCAAACTGATTTGGGTGGGAAGGGATCCTAAAGCTGATCCAATTCATACCATACCATGGGCARGGACACCTTCCACTGTCCTTGGACACCAGCCTGGCCTTGGRCACTTCCAGGGATCCAGGGGCAGCCACAGCTTCTCTGGGAACCCTGTGCCAGGGCCCCACCCTCCTCCCAGYCAGGAATTCCTTCCCCATCTCCCACCTAAACCCATCCTCCTGCAGCCCTGCTTTTCTYATTTTATTTATTATTTCATTTAAAAGGGAAAACAGTCTCTCTGCTTGTCAGAGCAGCCCATATGATATGAAAATATTCACCATATTCCTGCAAAATGTGCTGTTCACCTCAGGCTGCATCTGTGGCTCAGATTCTGACAGCGCCTTTGTCAGGGAGGGTTTTGTTTGGAGTTTTGTAACGAATTTTCCAAATTTTACCTGCTGAAACCTGTGGAATAGGGATGTTTTGGACAATCTGTTTTCAAGGGCAGGATCTCCAAGCAGACAAGAAAATGTCTCTGAGGGGAAAGCACCAGGACCGAGCCCAGGGAAAGCCACTCCGGGGTCTTTCCTGGCGCTGTCGGCTCTTCCCTGATCTCTCCAATTCCAGTCATCCCAGCCAGTTGCAAGAGGGAAATAAACAGATGGGAGAGTTTTTCCACAAAAATGCAAATAGGTTGTAAAAATGTCTGCAAAAATCTAAATACTCAGGGAGWACGTGCCAGTTGGGATGAATATTTTGACAAGGAAAAGGGAAAGAAAGAGAGAGAAGTTAAATGATGTCAGAAGGGATTGTTTGGGTTTCCCTGATAAAATCCTGCAGCAAGAGCTGAAGTTTATTTAATTAAGGCTTTGCACTCTATTTAATAATATAAATGTCTATACAGAACTAAATTCACAAGTCAAATTGAAATGGGCTTCAATGCTGCTAAATTAATTTATTTCTTTAATATAAACTGGGGTTTTTGAATATCAAYTGGGGTTTTTTAACATAAACTGGGGTTTTTTTAGGGAGGAGAGGATTGATTTTTCCAGGAAACATGACCACAAAGYTCTGGAGTGTTGTCCCCCAAAGAAGGGGAACTTCCAGGTATTTAGGTGCTGTTGCAGCTCTGTGAGGSAGAGTGTGGCCAGAAATTCCTGCTGGATTTTGCTGGGGAGGAAACCAAACCCTTTAACTTACTTTGCTGTAATTTTTCCAAGTAATTCTATTTTTTCCTATTTTTTTTTCTTTCTCAAACTCAAATCTGAAAGGTTTTTCCATCCTAAASGATTCTGTGATTCTGTAAGGGAGGGGCCTTCTTGTGGGCCTGGGGAAAGATCCTGTCCTGCTGGGAAAGCCTGGCCAAACTGGGATGTGMTCCCAGATTTSCTGATGTTTAGGATGAGGGTTGCCCACATAAGGGGGTTTGGATGGCTGGGAAATCCTGGGAATCCCCCAGGAGCAGAAGTGCAGGAGGACAAGGAGGGCTCTGAGCCCCAAATGCTCAGCCCAGGCCCAGGGCACTGCAGAAATGCAGCCAAATATTCTCACTGCAAACCTGGCATC
>JACDOX010000601.1:98555-120981 GCA_014549065.1 Cardinalis cardinalis
GATCCTGGTGCTCCAGCCCCTTTCCAAGCTCTGCTGTTCCTCTCTGGACCTGGATCCTGCTGTGGATATTGATGATAAAATTCCTTTTCACTCAGTGGTGAAGGCATCAGAGTCGTGGTCCTGAGGAAGGTGACGGTGTCTGGGCAGCAGGGTTTGGTCACAAGGAGTTGGAATTGGTGTGAAATCCTCCCTGGAGAACCATCCTGAGGGGCTGCAGGGATGTCAATCCCAACTCCCAACCTCCACCTGGCACAACTATTTATTTTGCGTGTGAAAAATTAACAACAATTCCCTAATAAAATCAATTTAAGTGCAAGACATTCTGCTGGGAAAAAAAAGAAAAAAAAAAAGAAAAAAAAAGAAGGAAAAAAATAAAACCAAACCAAACCCACTCATTCTGGGGGAACAGTCAAAACAATTATTAGCACAAATTTCCAAGTCATTATCTCGCAGGGTGACATGGCATGTCAGGCACAGCCATGTCACAACCTGCCATCCCCTGCTGCAGCTAATGGGAGGTGGCAGCCCCTGAGCCGGGCTGGGGACAGGGCTSTGCTCACCCTGGGGACAAACAGGCAGCTCGGGGGGGTCACCCCATGCAATTTCACACTGCAGCTTTTCCTGCTGGCACTTGGAGCTGCAGCTGCACTTCGGGATGCGTGTGTAAATCTTAATTTTAAAAAATCGTGAGGGAGAGAAATAAACAAAAAGTGGAATTAGGAAGTGCAGCCAATTGCATTTGAACGCCCAATTTCTCCCTTTTTGGCGGTGCAGGCAGCTGCTGCAGCGCCCCAGGGCTGGCGGCGTGATCCACATCCCAAAATCCCACCCCGAGGCACGGTGGGACTTTAGCAAAGGGGAAATCATCTGAAAGAAAGTTTAACAATTGAAGTGGGAAAGCTTTTCCAGTGGCAGAATATTGGGAGGACTCAAATCCCTGCTCTGTGCGTGGAGTTCCAGCAAAAACAGTGCCAAGAGATCCCAATCCGAMGGCAGCTCTTGGCACCGGGGCCTTCATTCAGAGCAGGAACAATGAATTTGCATCCTTGGAAACAAATGCACTCCACATGCCCTGAAACAAATAAATGGAGATATTCCTTTCTTCCACAGCCAGGAATCTTAATCTTGCTGATAAACAAAGCAGAGGAAAAAAATGAAGTCTCTGAATGTTTTCTGTGTTTTCTTTAGACAGAAACCTGAATGCTGGGGAGAAAATAAAGTGAGCTTTGTGCAAGGAGAGCTGGTGACAAAGGCAGAGCCTTTGCTTTGGGGGCTGAGAGGTTTCTTTGCTTCTAGCTTCTGATTTTCCTGCTGGAAAAGCAGCTGGTGGGACAGGGTGGGATGTCCCCAGGGATGAGGGGAGCTTGGAGGTGTCTGCATCCCCAAAATCCACCCAAAAGAGCCTGCCCTGACCCCACCATCCAGCAAAGTACCCAAAGCAGCAAGCAGACATTAGGATATCATGTCTGTTGTCATTTTCCTCCCATTCCCACATTTTCCTTGAAGTCAGGAAAAATGTCTTTGCTTTGGCACAGGGAGTCTCCATCCCTGAAAGGGCCAAAAAAACGTGTGGATGTGGCACTGCCTGCAACACCCCAGGAAAAATYCCCTCAGCCATCACCAAGATCTTGTTTCCCTTCCATTGGCAGGTGGTTTTCTCTTTTCCTTATGATTCTCCCTATYTCCCCTAATGAAATTCTTCCTTATTTTTTTGTAATTCCTCAAGRCTGAGCTATTTCAGACCACGTTCTGTGGCTTTTAGCCCTTTTGATTCTTATTTTTGTCATGTCATTTTGGGCAGGATGCCACCCACCTTCTGCCAAGCTCTGATTTGTAATTACAGGGTCAGAAGTTCATCTTCCYCCAATTGCTCTTCCCTTTGAAATTCCAGCTGAATTACCCAATTTCTTGACCCGGCAAAAGGAAGGTGCCCACCTAACTATATCCTATTTCACTTCCCTGAGATCCTTTGGCCCTCATTACAAGGAACAACAATTTCTAAAGTTCCTTTCTGAAGTCTAAAGTCCTTTCTCAAGTCCAAAGTCCTTTAGCAGCTTTTTCCTTCAGGAGAGAAGGTTAAAACCAAGTGAGATCTGAGCTGTCCCAGCTCAGGGAAAACCCAGTGGTTTTTCTTTCCCACCACCATAAAAAGGGAAGACTAAACCCYTTTCTAATGGAATAAACTTGAATTCTCTCCAAGAAAAGCCTCCATCAAGGGGAACAGATTGCTCCCAAGCTCCTGCGCAAAGCCTGGCTGGATTGCGGCAGAGACAGAAATTCCTGGACTGCGGCTCAAGCTTTAATCAGGCACAATTCCCACTGAACTCGCTGGGAATTTGAAGTCTCAGCTTTGGCCCAGCACTTGCTGGTGGCTGCAGATCCCTCCTGCCCTGGGCTGTGCTGCTGGAAGCTTTCCCTGCTGCTCTCCATTGCAGGACGCAATGCTGCAGTGTGCAATCAGCCGCATTGAGCTGCTCCACGCCAAATTATTCCTTATTAATTAAAACACAAACTGTTCTGCTGCTGCTCCTCATGCAGCTGAAGCAGAGATTGGATTTTTTTTCCCCCTGCCCGTCCCAGCTCAGCCTCCTGCTCCAAGGACCTGGATTTTCTGCCTTGTTTCATCTTTGGATTACAAGTGATGCTTGGTGTTCCCTCACCCCCAGGGGGGACAGACCCACCAGGCTGGGCCAAGGTCACCTGATTGTGGCACTGGAACTCAAGAAAATAGGAATACTTTCTGTTTGGACAGGTGCAATAAATTAATCTCACATCTGGCTGAGCTCAGGCCCGGGCTCTGTCAGGCCAGGCCATCCATCAGCACTGGAGTGCAGGATTCCAGGGTCAGGAGAGGCAGGAGCTGCCCCAGCCCCCTGTCAGCCCTCCTCCAACAGCTCATTTCCAGCTCCACAGAGCCAGAATTCCACCCCCAGCAAGATCCTGCTGTGTGGTGACTGGGAAAACCTCAGCTGACCTCAGGCATGGTGGGATGAGGACAGGTAGGATCCTGCTCCAAGCAGGGAGTGCCCCAGGATGGTCAGGTAGGGAATGCCCCTGGGATAATTGGTGGCTGGAGTTTTCCTCCAAACCATTCTTCCAGCTGGAGGCTCCAGCCTCTGCAATTCCAGCCCGTGCCAAGCCAAGGCCAGAGCTGCTTTTTAGAAAGAGCTGAGGAGCACATTGAATCCCCCAGAGCCCTGAAGGAGCCAACACCTCCAGGAGAGAGGCAGCTTGGGGGGGTTTGTCAAAAACCCAAAAGCACAACCCCTGAGGGAGAGGTCCCACCACCACCCTCCCTTTGTCTCATTGGAATTTGGCTCCAAAGGCTTTTTCCTCCCTAAAATCAGGAGAAAAGAGAGGGTTAAAAACGCTCTGGTTGGAATTTCACAGCCTGCTCTCAGGACTGTGAACTGCTTTGGAAACGTGGATTTGAACATGTGCTTATCATCAGCTGTGACCTCGTGCAAGCCCAGAATAAAAAGCCCCAGTAAAAGTGCCCTGACCTTTAATTCTCCACCAGAGCCTGCAGTGCTGAGTAATTGCTCTCCAAGCCCGAGGTCTTCAGGGAGGCAGGAGCCAGATTCCTTCCTCTCTGCAATGATGGCAAGGAAAGAGGAACAAACAAACAAACAGGAAAGCTGCTCCCAGCTGGAGCACAGGTCCGGAGGGGGGAATCCAGGAGTTATTTAAAGCTTGGAGAGGTTCCTCCTTCCAGCCACGCTTGCTGGAAGGGAAGCAAGGCCAGTTATTATTAGCTGGAGTGGATTGAGCTGGGAGATTGCAGGATATTGCCAGGATATTCCCACAGGAGTGGCTGTTCCTTCACTTCCAAGGGTGTGAGGAGGCTGATGGGTGGTTTTGCCTTCTGGTGGCTCAAATCAGGTTGTGAAGCGGCTGCTGAAGCTTGAGGAGCATCACCAATTAAATKAACATCTCACTGAGGATCTGGCTGCCCAGCAGAGGTTTTGATCCCTAAAAGAAGCCAAATTATTTCTATGATAGTGTTAATTTGGGCTTCTCAGTGGTCTCTTTCTTAATTCTGCTGATCACACACCATAAACTGAAGGGATGGATCCCCGAAGTGCTGAAAAACCAGTGCAGAGAAAGAATTGTTCCAAAGATCTCCTTTTCTTCCCATGGTGTCTCTCAAATCCTGATGCTGGACCAGAGCAGCACATGGAATTGTGGATGATGTCTGGAGAMGGGAAAGCTCCAGGGAGAGCTTTCYAGGGCCTGAAGGGGCTCCAGGAGAGCTGGAGAGGGACTGGGGACAAGGGATGGAGGGACAGGARCCAGGGAATGGCTCCCASTGCCAGAGGGCACGGATGGATGGGACATTGGGAATTGGGAATTCCCAGAGCAGCTGGGGCTGCCCCTGGATCCCTGGCAGTGCCCAAGGCCAGGCTGGAGCAGCCTGGGACAGTGGAAGCYRTCCCTGCCCTAGGCAAAAGAGCTGGGATGAGATGAACTTTAAGGTTTCTTCCAACCCAAACCATTCTGGGCTTCCATGAAGTGCCTGGAGCTGAATCCAAGTCCCCAACCAGCTCCATTCCCTCCATGGAGGTGGCAGGGCCCATTTGGCTTTGGAGAAGTGATAATTCCTGTTAAAACCCTGCAGGGATGAGCCACCTTTCCTGGAGGAGGCTGTCAGATCCTCCTGGAGCTCCCCATGTCACACTTCCCTGCTGCCCTGCTGTGGGATCCTGTTGTCAGGTCTGTGCAAACATTCCCAGAGAGGTGTCAGGGGCTCCTGGCTGTGCCCAGGTCGACATCCCCGTGCCAACCTGCTGTGGGATGCAGGACATGGATTTGGGAAGCATGGGAAGCTGCCCATGGATGGGATTCTGCWGTGCTCCCCATGGTGAGGGAGTCAATGACTGGATCAGGGAACAGCTTTCTCTGGAGGAGACAAGATAATTTTCACAGAGTTTTTTCACAGAGTTTAAAAAAAAAAGCCATCAATATTTCACAGGCCTGCAGGAAAAAGCAAGATGCCTGAATAGTTCCTACCCAGGGAACACGGCATGAAATCTCAAACACCACAAGAGCTATTTTTACATCTTTTTTTCCTTTTCATATTGCATAAATGGTGACTGATTTTATGCTCCATGATTAATTTAGACACGGAATACTGGAAATCCAGGAGCACTCATCTGGTTCAAAGGGCCAGAGCAGATAAATAATGGATGTTTACATAACTGCAATATCAATCTCASTAACAAATGATTTGTAGGAAGTCAGCAGAGAATGAGGAGAGCTCGGAAATGCTCCTTGGAGACAACAGCATTGCACCAGGAGGGGCTTCAAGCAAAGCACTCCCATGTGCTGCTCCTTATCCTTGGGTAAATCTCAAAGTCATGGAATGGGTTGGGTTGGAAGGGGCCTTAAATCTCACCCCAATCCACCCCAGCCAYGGGCAGGGACACCTCCCACTGTCCCGGGCTGCTCCAGCCTGGCCTTGGACACTTCCCTCACAACCAGGAATTCCTTCCTAAAATTCAAATCAAACCTCCTCTTACACTTCAAGCCCTCATTTTACAAAGGGAAGRTTTTACAGATTCTTTCATAGGAACTGGTTTTCTGGGTACTTGTCAAACACCACCGAATTCCTGTTTCAGCTTTCCTGCATCTCAGAGATGTTCCCAGAGAGCATCCTGCACTTTCTTAGCTGGAGCAGAAGAACTGAGGCTGGAATAAGAAGTCAAAAAAAGCAGCTGCATTGTCCTACAGAGCTGGAATGGAATCTGCTCTTCATTCACCACCTGCTCCAAAGTCTTCCTCATGGATCCACAAATCCAGGGGTTTTTTTCACCTGCGCACACCCAGAGAGATCATCCCATTCCACCTCCTTCCATAGACAGGGACACTTCCACTGTCCCAGGCTGCTCCAAGCCCCATCAAACCTGGCCTGGGACACTTCCAGGGATCCAGGGGCAGCCCCAGCTGTTCTGGGCAATCTTTAGATCCTAACAAGAAACACCTTTTAGCAAAGGTCCCTTCCAACCCAAACTGCTCTGTGATTCTGTGACTGAATTATCCAGGCACTGGCTGTCACTGACCTGCTGAAGCACACATTGTACCTGATTTMTTTTAACCACAGTGGAAACCACTCTGACTTCCCTCTTGCCTCCAAAGTTGGGAGTTCTGCAATTCTTTTTCAGGAAACCAAAATCTGCTAAAACCCTGTGGTGTTTGCATATTTTAATACAGCTGAGCGAGGCGGTTCTGGACACTTGCTGATGTGAAATGTCAGGGTAGGTGGTTATATAAATGTTATTTTTAGATGTGATTAAAAAAACACATTCCTTTAATGCTAACACATTTTTCCCCCCGCCAGCTCGCTGGAATTAAAAGGCTGTTTAGATATTCCAAGATGGGATTTTATTTTTGCTTGTGGCATAACAATTGAGGCAGCCTAATTGTGYGTATGTTAATGGTTTGTTTTAAGACAGAGCTTCACAGGGCTCTGAGGCTGTTCAGCAATAATTTGGCTTTGCCCTGCACAGACCTTTCCTTGTAAAACTCCTTTATTACCTGCACGGCAATCAAGGACTAATGAGTTTTGTCCTGCTCTGCTGTGGGGACYGAGTCACGTCGCCACTTCTGCTGCTGGCAGAGAAAATATTTAATTTGGAATGTTTTATTCCACTTTAAACCCATTTCTGGGTGATAAAAGAGAATAATAAATAGACATTTGGTGGGTGGATAGAGCTGGTTGTAGTCTCGTGGAGGGAAGTGGAGGTGCTGCTCCTGAAATCCAGAGGGAGGTGGATCCATGGGAAGGTCTTGAGGTTCAACAAGGCCAAGTCCTGCACAGGGATCAGGGAATGCCAGCACAAATCCAGCTGGCTTTTGGCATTTTGGCATTTTCCCACCCAGCTGGGTGKAAAGGGATGGAGARCAGGCCTGAGGAGAAGGACCTGGGGGTGTCAATTGAGGAAAATCGGGACGTGGTCCAACCAAAATCCAGAATCCCCCATGGCCTGGGATGATCCCACAGCTCAGGCAGCAAGAAAGGGATTGGGATTGTGCCCCTCTGTCCYCYCAGGTGAGAGCCCACCTGCAGAGCWGCCCCAGCCCTGGGCCCAGCACAGGAGGGACCAGGTGTGATCCCAGGTATAACCATGAGCTTCCAGCTCTGGGCTGTCCAGAGGGACCTGGAGCTGCTGGAGAGTGCCCAGAGGAGGCAGGAGCTGCTGCAGGGCTGGAGCCCCTCTGGAGCCGGGCTGGGAGAGCTGGGAATGTTCCCCTGGAGAGGGGAAGGCTCCAGGCAGAGCTCAGAGCCCCTGGCAGGGCCTGAAGGGGCTCCAGGAGAGCTGGAGAGGGACTGGGGACAAGGGATGGAGGGACAGGAGCCAGGGAATGGCTCCCAGTGCCAGAGGGCAGGGATGGATGGGACATTGGGAACTGGGAATTCCTGGCACAGAGAAGCTCTGGAGTGAGTCCTGAGGAGGCCACAGAGATGCTCCAAGAACTGGAGATTCTCCCTTTGGAGACAAAACCTGAAGCAGCCAGACCAAGCCATAGCAGACTTGCTGTGCCCACTAGGACTGGGTTAATTGCATATTTATTCCCTGTGGAATTCRGCGACAGATTTGCAATTTTCTCTGTGTTGCAACCCTCTGTTATCCCATATTTCACATTTCCTTGCTGTGTCCKTTCCTGTAGGGAAGCTGATAAATGCCTATTTTTATTTTTCTCTTTCTCTGCTTAATTTTAAGAATTTCTGTGGTCGCTGGACAGGACAATAAATCGAGATGTTGTTAAATAACTTAATGAGGTGTCAGGAGCCCAGAAATATTCCCATGGCAGTCAGGCCTTTTAGCAATGGAACACTGATTCTCCCACACCAGACATATTTCTCCTATTTAACAGTTATTTASGGGGAAAGGGTGATTGGTTTCTGAGTCCATAATCCATCCTCAGCAGCTTAAGTTAATATTTAAAAATCTTTATGARATTAAGATATTAATTCCTCCACATTGCTGGTCGTGGGTTTGTGATGCTCTGTGTGTACTGGGGCGTGATCCACATCCACAGGGTCATTTTAAGTGGGGAAAAAAAGAGGAGATAAAGGGATTGAGTGCTCATTAAGAATAAGGAGGGTGTTAATTGGGATGTTAATTAGTGGGGATATTTGCAGGATGCKCCTGATTGGCTGAACACAGGGTGGTCACTGATCACCCAGGGAATCCAAACCTTCTCCCAACAGGTGAATTCACTCTTCCAGGACATGGAATCATCCCTGTGATCCAAACCAGGTCCTGTGGGAAGCAGGGAGCACAAATTTAAGCCGAGGACTTTCTGAGGCAGCTGCCTGAGCTGGGATCACTGCACACAGGGATAAAGCAGGAGGGAATTTGGCCTTGGGGTTGCTCAGTCTTTCCCCAGGAAGACACTGGGAAATATTTACCAGAGGCTTTGGAATTGTTCCTGGTCTCATCCAAAGGCAGGATTTAAAAATTAAATGAAATTCCTGTCAAGGCTGGGTGAAACAGAGCAAGTCTGATATGGCTGGTCTGGGCTTTCAGGTGAATGAGCCTTTAAAGGAGTTAATTCCTGGAGTGAGAGTCCTGTGTTTATGCTTTTATGTGCTGGGATATTATCCCAGGGAAATACAAAGGGTTTGCTTTTCCCAAGTGTTTCAAGCTCCTGGGGCTGCGTTGGCACAAAGTTTATCCCTGCTGGTGCCATCCCTTGGGGCTGGGACTGAATAATGATAATGCTCATGAAACCGTTAATGAAAATAAGAGCAATTAAGGCAGATTCATGGAAAAAGTGTGAGGACAACTGGAACAAACAACACCTTCAGGTCATAACCAAACTGTGAGGACTCTGCAAGCTCCAAATCCAACTGTGCAACTGAAATACAGCAGCTCCTTGGATTATCTGGGAGGTGATTTCTGCTCCTCCTGCCCTGGAAGCATCCCTGGCCCAGCAGCTTGGCCCTCGGGGGAGGGGAGGCTTTGACAGCCACTGGCTCCAGCTGACACATCCCAGTTCTATTTGAGAATGTTTGGGAAGTGTCCCTAAATCCCAGCTGGAGGGATGAGTATATTTAGAGTTGACACACAATATGCTCTSTGTTTGCCTTGGCTGAGCCAGCTGGGATGGGAGGAAGATGCTCTCCAAGGCAGGGCTTTACTTTGGGGCTTTTCCTGCTGTTAATTCCAACCCTGTGCTCATCCAGGAGCAAAATTTGTCTCTGTCTAATTAGGGAGAAGACAAGGTACCAACCATGCTTGGGAAAATTAATCTGCCGTGCTGATAAGAGAAAGGATTAGGTCGTTATTGTGGAAAAATAATTTAAACTCAGAGCTTAAAGCCCAGCAAGGAAGGCAGGGATTCTAATGGGATTTTTCAGCGGGGTGGGAAAGCTTCAGGTGACAGGAAAGGGATGCACAGAGGAACTGTTTGAAAAGGGACACGGGAAGGATTCCAAAAGTTGAGATATTCAATTGCAAAGCTTGGGAAGTGCCTTGGCAAAAGGGTTTGGAACATGGRGTGGCACAAATCAGCTGAGAGGAGCACGGAGCAAATTATGGAGAAAGGAAGGAAAAATAAAGGGGATGGCAGCCCCCAAAGGAGATTTTAAATTGAGATAAGAAGAGAGCACACAGCTGCTCCAGGAGGAAATCCCAGTCTGTCATTTTCCCAATTTTCTCCCCATCACAGGCACAAACAATGCCCATCATGGGTGTCACTGGGGTTCACCAGGACAGGCCATGAGCTGCTCTGCAGGGAAAATGCTCCAACCCTCCAGGAAGACATGGGGAAGGAAGGCAGGAATCATCAAAGAAGAGATTTCCCTCTCCTGGTGCCCCAGGTGAAATTTTCCTCCTTCTCTGGGGTTGAAGATAAGGCCCAGGCAGTRATTTTCTGACAGCTCTGAAACATCTCTGCCTGCCTGTACAGCACCAGCCAGCTCTTCCCACCTTTCCCATTACTCCTCTTTTCCCTGCCAGTTTTTCTCTTCTCCTGGAAAACAAGGCAGCCTCGTGCTCCTTCAAATCAAGCATTATTGGAACCCCTGCAAATAGAAACCCTCTGGCTCTGGCTGGGCTCTTGCAAAACCAGTGGGAGGCTGGGAACCTCCCCGCTCTGGAGAGCTTGTAAAATGTTTGAAAAGGAGAATTATAGGGGAAAAAAAGCCCTGGATGTACTGAAATAGCCACCCGCAGGCTCCCTGAGCACAATAACTGGATGCACTAAGTCATTCCCAAGACAGTTTTGGGCGAGTTTCTGCTGGGATAACTTGGAGATAAGGGGAAATGATTCAATCACCTGGGGKKTTTTTTTGCCTCATCCCGGCCAAAACAAAGAATAGGGAATAATGGTTTGTCCAAATGATGCAAAAAGGATCAAGGGAAATGCGCAGGGTGACCTGAAATCCATCATTTCCTCCAGGGTGAATCACAGCCTGCACACAGCAAGGCTGCGATGTTTGGGAGAGGTTCTGCCAGCCAAAGAGGCAAAACCCAGTCATAAATTCCTCATATTTGGATACTTCYAGCTATTTTCCAACCTTCATTACACAAATAATTACAATTCCTGCAGCTCTCTGTTGCTCCCTGCCTCACACTGGGCTGGATCATCATTAAAGCATCTTTTGTTTTTCTCCTGCCAGTGCCACAGGACTGGGCTGGGATTTGCCAAGCACTAAGCAGGACAGATAAGAGCAACTGAAATAATTGTGATTTAATTCCCAGAAGCAGTGAAGTACCTTGCAAASAGCAGTGCTTCACAGGAATTTCCCATATGGAAACAAGACAAGACTGCAGAGACATTGAGGGGCTGGAGCTTGTCCAGGGAAGGGAACAGAGCTGGGGAAGGGGCTGGAGAATTTGTGCTAATCATTGTTTTGACTGTTCCCCTAGAATGAGTTAGTTTGGTTTGTGGGTTTTCTGTTTGTTTTGGGTTTTTTTTTAATTTTTTTGAGGTTTTTTTGTTTGTTTGTTTTGTTTGTTTTCCAGCAGAATGTCTTGCACCTAAAGTGATTTTATTAGGGAATTTTTGTTATTTTTTCACACGCAAAATAAATAGTTGTGCCAGCTGGAGGTTGGGAGTTGGGATTGACATCCCTGCAGCCCCTCAGGACGGTTCTCCAGGGRAGATTTCACACCAATTCCAACTCCTTGTGACCAAACCCTGCTGCCCAGACACCGTCACCTTCCTCAGGTCCACGACTCTGATGCCTTCACCACTGAGTAAAGGAATTTTATCATCAATATCGACAGCAGGATCCAGGTCCAGAGAGGAACAGCAGAGCTTGGAAAGGGGCTGGAGCACCAGGATCAGCTGAGGGAGCTGGGAAGGGGCTCAGCCTGGAGCAAAGGAGGATCCAGAAGGGAAAACTGCATCAAAGCCTTCCTCAGAGTCCCCTCACCTTTTTTCCCCTCACATTTTCTCCCACTTTTTGATTTTCCCCTCACGGCAGGAGAGACCCTGAGGGGCTGGAGCAGGGCCAGGGAAGGGAATGGAGCTGGGAAGGGGCCGGAGAATCCCCGAGGGAGCCGGGAAGGGGCTGCAGAATCCCTGAGGGAGCCGGGCAGGGGCTGCAGAATCCCTGAGGGAGCCGGGCAGGGGCTGCAGAATCCCTGANGTCCAGAGAGGAACAGCAGAGCTTGGAAAGGGGCTGGAGCACCAGGATCAGCTGAGGGAGCTGGGAAGGGGCTCAGCCTGGAGAAAAGGAGGATCCAGAAGGGAAAACTCTGCATCAAAGCCTTCCTCAGAGTCCCCTCACCTTTTTTCCCCTCACGTTTTCTCCCACTTTTTGATTTTGCCCTCACGGCAGGAGAGACCCTGAGGGGCTGGAGCAGGGCCAGGGAAGGGAATGGAGCCGGGAAGGGGCTGGAGAATCCCTGAGGGAGCCGGAAAGGGGCCGGAGAATCCCAGAGGGAGCCGGGCAGGGGCTGCAGAATCCCTGAGGGAGCTGGGCAGGGGCTCACCTGGAGCAAAGGAGGATCCCCAGGGATCTTTTCCCTCTCTGGAATTCCCTGCCAGGAGGGCACAGCCGGGGGGGTCGGGCTCTGCTCCAGGGAACAGGGACAGGAGCAGAGGGARCGGCCTCAGGCCGGCCCAGGGCAGCTCAGGGTGGATTTGGGGGCAATTCCTTCATGGAAAGCCATTCCCAACCCTGGCACAGCAGCCAGGCCAGGGGTGAAGTCCCAGATATTCTGAGCTATAGATGCCAGGTTTGCAGTGAGAATATTTGGCTGCATTTCTGCAGTGCCCTGGGCCTGGGCTGAGCATTTGGGGCTCAGAGCCCTCCTTGTCCTCCTGCACTTCTGCTCCTGGGGRATTSYSAGGATTTCCCAGCCATCCAAACCCTCTCATGTGGGCAAYCCTCATCCTRAAMATCMTCAAATCTGGGATCACATCCCAGTTTGGCCAGGCTTTCCCAGCAGGAMAGGACTCTGGAATTCCTTGCCACGAGGGGAGATTTAGGGYTTGWTCCCARGGAACAGGGACAGGAGCAGAGGGAATGGCCCCAGACTGGCCCAGGGGAGCTCAGGGTGGCTTTGCTGGAGTTTGTTGCCATTTTCCCCATGAAATTCCTCAGGTGGATTTCAGGAATGATGTGAGGATGGACATTCCATCATTCCTGCCCGTGGATCCAGGCTCTGCTCCTCTCCATGCCCAGCCTGCAGGAATGTAGGTCTCCGCAGCAGCTGTGAGACCACTCATTTCTAACAGCTCTGTAAATATAGAGCTCTTTGCTCTCCTTTCATCTGGATGAAAAGATCTGTGCAGAGCCAATGTAGGAATGACGTGTGAGCAGGGCCAGGAGGAGCCCTCGGAATTAACTGGAGCTTCTCCCGGGGGCCGGCCCCAAATCCCAGCCTGGCCTTGAAAAAACTCCTGTCCCAAATAGAGATCTGGGCTCTGCCTATTCAGGTCAGCTCTGGGGCCTAAATCATTCTCTGTTTCAAATGACAGATGTTGCCTCTGAGTTCCTTCTGGCAGGCTTTTGTCTGAACGCAAGGKAAAATGTGGATTTTTGCAGCATCTTAAGCACCAGAAAGGTTTTTTTGGCTGAGCTGCCTCTGAGTGCTGGGATACAGGACATGGATGATCCCATGTTTCCCAAGGAAAGGCTACCCCATATTCTGTCTTTAGAGAAATTTTGTAATGTTCTGTAAATGATCTGTCCTTAGAGAAATTGTGGGTAGTTGTATTGTTACCAATACTTGGATATTTACTTGTATCTTCCAGAAGGTGGGATAATCACTCACTTTCTAAGTGCAAAGTCTTCAGAGCAGAATAATATTTTTATTATTATTAAATTTTWWAAATTATTAAAATTAATCCCATCCCTCAGGCTGTGTCTCCTCCATTTTGCTGTTTACATACTCTTTGAATCACAGAATCCTGGAATATCCTGAATTGRAATTGGATCCCRCAAAGATCAAGTCCAGCTCTTCCACYTGCATGGGACAGCACCAAGAATCCTTCCATGTTTAATTCCTATTTTCCCACCCAAATCCTGTCCTTCCCTTTCCTGCATGCCCTGCCTCCCATGAGGCAGCTTTTCCCAAAATCCCATCCCAGGAAAAGCTGCACCCTTAACCTATTTAATTTCACTTTCTGCTGGAATTCTCTCTAGCTAAGCTGGGACATGAGGTGATGTAATCCAGTTATTTATATAATCACCCAGAAAATTAAGTCCCAGTTGGAATTTGGGGTTTTTTTGGGGTCACTCCATAGGATCAAAGACATGGGGCTGTTCAGGGGATGATTTTGGGTGACAGTGAGGGGAAGAATCCCTGAATATCCCATGGGACATGGAATGAAACTTCTGGCTAGGGGAGGAAGAGCTTCTTCCTCTTCCTCTCTGCATAACATCTGGCCACAGCTGTAGGATGAAAACAAATAATTTGTGKTTTTTTCATGGAGTAGATCAGTAAAACAGCAATGGATTCATGTCTTGAACCCCCCTGTGAATGCCCTCACCAAAAACTCCCAAAAACCCAGAATTTGGGCAAATCACTTCTCTCCTTTCATGTCAACCCCAAAATAATGATCACTTCAGCGTATAAAATAATCTTGTTTTATCTCCTCTCTGCGCCTGGGATCACTGATCTTTCCCTCTAAGGTAGCAGCTCATATTTAGAGAGAAGCTGGTTTTAAATAAAGTTGTGAAAAGATCTTTTCAAAGTCATTTGGACAAAATCCGGGGTTGCTTTACCCCTGCTCAAACCTCCTGGACCCATTTCTRCGTATCAGTGCTCCTGACTTGGGAAAATCAGAAAAAACAGGAAAAAAATTTGAAAAGAAAAATTAGGAAAATTAGAGAAATGCGAAGAATTTTCACCTCTGATGAGGTGTGGGCAGAAAATGAGCTGGAAAATAAGTGCATGGTGTCCCAGATTGTGCTCTGTGCCCATGCCAGCATCCATCCTCTGCCCCTGACCCTGCTGGCTGGGGAAACATCTGGGTTAAACCCACCCTGCCTGTGTTCTCTTCCCTTTCCTAAGGGTAATTCCTGGTTCTGCTGGGGACTGAGAAGCAGCCAGAAGCAAAGAGCAGCTATAAATAAAAGCCAGGCAAAGCAGATCGCTCTTACATGTGGCCCTGGAAAAAAGCTCCCAGGCTGGGGCTGCAGGAGCAAAGGAAGAGCTGTGCTATATTTAAACTGGGCTTAATTAGACTGAAGTGCCTCAGAAGCAACAGCAGAGGCTTGGAATGTGCTGGGAAAGGTGGATGGGTGCTTGGGGTGGGATCCTGAACCCCCTTGGTGGGGGTTTCCTACTGGTGCTCATCCAAACCGGTTTGGGATGGCTTTTCCCTCAAGGAGAAGGTTGCCAGCTGTGCCAGGGAGGTTTAGGCTGGAGTTTAAAGTTCTTCCCCCAGAAAGTGCCGGGCACTGCCCAGGCTCCCCAGGGAATGGGCACATTCCCAAGAGCTCCAGGAGTGTTTGGAGAGCATTGTCAGGGATGCCCAGGGTGGGATTTTGGGGTGTCTGTGCAGGTCCAGGGGTTGGATTTATGATCCCTGTGGGTCCCTTCCAGCTCAGGGTATTCTGTGATTGTTTGTAATGCTCAACCAGCCTGRAATGGAGCAGGGAATCCCTCATGGATCCCTCAGGATGTGCCAAACCAGGCCTGGCCCTCTGGAGCAGGACCTGCAGAGCACACGGGGACTGAAGCTCCAGCAGGCTCTGGGCACAAACAGCAGCTCCAGGGGCCTTCCCCTGCTCCAAGCTCAGGATTTAAAAATAAATGAGAGCAGCAAGCAGCACAGTCAGATGGACTCAAGATCATCATCAAACTGGGCTGTTTTTTTTTTTTTCTCTTCTTAACTTTAACCCCTGGGTTCTGCAAACAGCACTGACAAAATGGATGGCTCCTCTAAGCTGCTGTCTTTTATTTTTAGGGTAAAAATAGTGGTTAAATGTCCTTTTGAACCAGAGGAACATCTGGCTCATCTCTGTGACGCCTTGAGCCAGGGTTTTTTTGGATGGGGCAAGTGCCTGCCTGGGTTTTATTCCTCATCTACGTGGGAAGCTCTCTGGTGTGATACTGCAGCTCCAGCCCGTGTCCATCTCCTCACCCCTCTGGAGCCTGCCTTTCTCTGGAGCAGCCTGGACAGGGCTGAGCTCCAGGCACGTGATTCATCCTCCCTGGTGCTTGCTTTGACAGAGCTAATCTTTGAGAAATGTTTGAGCAATCAAACAGTCTGGGGCTCATGTGCCTCTCAGGCTCCAAACCTCCTCGGTTTCCAGCTGCTGCCAGGGTTCTCCGGGCCAACTGGAGAGAACTTAAAGGAAAACAAGCAAAAAAAAGTAAAAAAAAAATTTCCCTTCTTTGTGTCTGGGTCATTTACAGTTATAATATTTCTTAACAAATGTTTTTCTTTGCTCCAGGCTGCACTCCCCAGTGCTGCTGCACCTTCCCCCCTCCTCCCGAGCTCTGTCACTCCAGGCAGGGCTGTCCAGCACCAGCAGCTCCAGGTGGGGCAATTCCTGCTCATTCCCTCCATCAGTCCCAGGACATGTCCCAGCTGTGTCCTCTGGCACCCAGACTCCCCCAAATCCTGGGCTGATCCCAGTGTGGGCAGCAGGAAAAGGGGGGGTTCTGCCCCTCTGCMCCCCTCAGGTGAGACCCCACCTGCAGAGCTGCCCCAGCTCAGAGATCCCAGCACAGGAGGGACCTGGAGCTGCTGGGAGAGCCCAGGGGAATCCACGGAGCTGCTGCAGGGCTGGAGCCCCTCTGGAGCCAGGCTGGGAGAGCTGGGAATGTTCCCCTGGAGAAGGGAAGGCTCCAGGCAGAGCTCAGAGCCCCTGGCAGGGCCTGAAGGGGCTCCAGGAGAGCTGCAGAGGGACTGGGGACAAGGGATGGAGGGACAGGAGCCAGGGAATGGCTCCCAGTGCCAGAGGGCAGGGATGGATGGGACATTGGGAATTGGGAATTCCTGGCTGGGAGGGTGGGCAGGCCCTGGCACAGGGTGCCCAGAGCAGCATTTCCACATCTCTAGAAAAAAAATAATCCCAGTTTTCTGTGTTCTTCATTCACACACCTGGTTTGGGGGGTTTGGGTTCAAAAGAAATTGAGGGAAACCCCTCCCTGGAGTGCACAGCCTCTAAGAACCCCCATGGAAGAGAGATTATTTGGGACAATCACCAGCATCCCCTAAACACAACTCTGAGCCTTCACACCCACCCACCCCTTTTCTTTCTTATTCCCTTTTTTTTTTTTTTTTAACAACGTGGTTTTTCTCCCGTTCTCTGTTTGTTATTGTTTTCCATTCCGAGCCTTTAATGTTCCCTCACACCCTCACTCCAGCCCAGCTGTGGAAGGGGATCTGACACCTTCCCCCAGCTTTGCTGAAGGGTGAACACCTCATTATCCCAGATTCCAGCCCACGCAGGTGGGAATGGCAGGAGCTCCTATCCCTCAATCTTCCTGACTCCCTGGCAGGGTCTCTGGGTACGGAGTGCACTGGAAATTGGTGATTTCAGTGCTCTTTTGAAAAATGTAAACTTTAGGTCTTCTCTTGGCTGCTTGGCAAGGGGGAAGTGATGTGAGGTCTGGGGAGGGAGGCTGGAGGGAAATAAAAGGAATTAAGTGCTGAGGAACTTTTGGACAACCTGGAAAAAAAGGATTCCTGGGAGACTCAGTCCCTCAGGCCACGCACCCATCCCAGGGGCRCACGAGACACAGGATGGTCCCAAATCCTCACAGACTGACAGCTGTGCATGGAGAACAGCCTGGAAAAATATCCAGAGTCATTCCCACCACTCCTGGGCTCCTGCCAGGCTGAGCAGATCCAGGGAACTCAGCTCCACCACGGCCCTGAAGGAGGATCTTCATCCCCTCTTGACCTTCCCATCTACAGGCTGAGGCCCCCATGTTCATCGTGTCCACCAGCTCTCAAGATCTAAAAATTATTAATGAATCCTCACATTTTACCAATTAAATCAGGTAAAAAGGTCATAATAAAAATTAAGGAGCATGGTCAGAAAGTGGAAGAGAGGCAAATGCATCATGGGGAATTTGTCCATGGAGGTGCTTAGAGGCTTTCTCCACAAGAAATTAGTCACCAGGGGTCAAATCTGACTTCTGGGGATAAAATGGGCAGAGTAATAAATGGCATTTGTACATAAAAATAACAACAACAACAATAATAATAATATGAAGAAGAAGAAGAAGAAGAAGAAGAAGAAGCAGCATAACTTCAAACAGAACATTTTCCCTATGGAATTATGGACAGGGCCATGGAGATAAGAGCACCCCTGCTTTCTTGAGAATAAACGGGGAGCGGAAAACCTACAGAGCTCAGCTTAACTAGGCTTGGCTCAAAGGCTGGACCTCCAGCAGTKTCCTGGAGCTGATTTAAGGATCTCCCTACTCTCAGTTGCCTGATCTCAGGATTAWTTCACCCAAAGTCAGTATTTTGCATTGTCCATTTTATCCTTACACCTGGAATGTTGTTTGTTACAAAAATCCCAATAAATTAAATAATWTCCAGCCTTTGGCTTTCTGCAGTCCCTGATGGCCAAGGACATCTGTTGACACCAAGTTCTGAGGTGCCACCACGGCTGGGGGSATGTCCAAGCCCTGAAACCACATTTCTATGGGACTCCTCACGTGGGCATGGAGAATCCYGGGRTCMCTGAGGTTGGAAAAGCCCTCCAAGGTCAYCGAGTCCCAGCTGGCCCTGATCCCCACCTTGTCACCAGTGCCACGTCCAGCCATTCCTTGGGCACCTCCAGGCATGGGCACTCCAAACCTCCCTGGGCAGTGCCAGTCCCTGACCACCTTTGCCATGGGGAAATTCCTCCTGAGGACAGAGGGAGCAGGATCTGGATCTTCTTCTTCTTCATCTTTCCTGCTTTCTGTCCCTTGTCTTCAGAGCAAACCCCACAGGTTAAACACAGAGCAAACCCCAAATGGTTAAAAGTTCATTTGGAGTGGAAAACAAGCCCCTCTTCCCAAAGGCTGGGGAAGCAGCTCCACAGCCACCCCAGGGACTCCTGGCCCTGCTCAGAATCCCAACAGCTCCCAGGCAACATCTGCAATCCATAATTCTGTCAGGGCAGCCTCCAGCTGCGCGATGTTTCCCTGACCTGCTGGTTGGACCATTCCGACGACTTCCTATTAAAAAAAAAATAAATTAAAGAGTGAGTTAAGGTCAAAGCTGAGTGAACTCCGTTTATTTGCTGAAAGAAAGGGGCTGGCTGGGCAGGGAATGCAGCCCAGGGGGCTGGCTGGGTGCCCACTTCCCCCAGCCTTGGGTGGGGATCCCGTTGCGACATCGGAGGATTCTGTTGTGTAACATCTCCCTTCATTTTCCTAAACTTCAGAAATGTTATTTCATCCCAGCGTTCATGATCTGGGGCTCCTCTGTTTGGGAGAGCGTGAAGAAATATTTGAATATTGAATTTAATCTTTTCATACACTCGTATTTTTAATATTTTTCTAATTAAATAGAATTAAATCCTTTCCTGACTTGCTGACTGTCAGCTCTTTCAGCCCTGCCAGAACACCCAGCTCATGGATTCGAGCAGCAGTTGGATGCATCTTCTGCTTTTTTTTGGGATTTTATTTAAAGCTCCTTTCCTGGGCAGCTCTCCACGCTGGGAAGCATCTCCGGATTCTATAGAATAGTTTGGGTTTGGCCATAAGTTTTGCTTCAATTCTCTTCCAAACACAGATGTAAATAGGAGCCGGTGGCAAATGGAAAAATGTGGTGACACATGGAAGAGGCAGAGAAAAGCTCCTATTATGGATGAGGTTTAAAATTAGATGGGGAATTAGCAAGGAGGAGGTAGAGAAAAAGCTGCTTTAAATATCAGGAAGAGCTTTGGATGCGGATCACAGGGAGAAATGTGGATGTTGGGAGGGATGAGTGACAAGGGGAAGGAATTAGAGTGGGATGAGAGGTTGGTGCCATCTGCAGCAGCTCTGGGTCTCCCCCCACCTTCCTAAGGTGCAGGAATATCCTTGGAKTGGTTGGACAATGCCCTCAGCACATGGTGGGATTTTGGGGTTGTCCTGTGCAGGACTCGATGATCCTTTGGGTMATTTCCAACTCCATTCCATGATTCCATGATAATTATGGGCCCAATACACCTTGGGAGGACAAGTCCTGCAGAAAGCAAAGGTTAAATTTCAATGTTTTCACAACAAAAAATCCCTCAAAAATCCTTCCCTGCCTTTGGGTTCCGAGCTGACCTTGGAAATCCAGAAGGAAATCCGAGGGTGGGAGAGTGGTGAAGGTTCTGTGGGAGGGAGGGGCAGCTGCACCCCATAAATACCCCTGAGCTCTCCTGCTGGAAATCCAACCCCACCTCGCTCCAAAACATTCCTGCAACCAAAACAAACTCTGGGAAGAGCAGCTCCGATTCCACCTCGAGGGCGTGCGGGCTGGATCCACAAAATCCTTGTGGAAATTCATGCACGGAGCAGGARCTGCAGGAATTCTTCCTGAGCATCCCACATCTGCTCTGTGCAGCGCTTTCCTGCCGCATTCCCAGCCATCCAGGGAATGTATTAATTGGAAAATTGTCTTGTAGTTGGGTTTTTAACACGTGTTTGGCACAGCACGTGAAGCACATCCGCCTGGAATGTTTTGTCTCCCGCAGTTCAGCGCTGGAAAATGGATGGATGCCATCGGCAAGGTCGTTTAGGGATGGAGGGGGATATAAATCATTCCTGACCCGTTCCCACGTGGAATTCAGGCTGGCACCACACACCCAGCATCTGCTTCCTGGGATATCCTTCCGTGGAATGTGTGAAACGGCCTGTGGGGTTCAGGGATGAGTGGAAAAATATCCATGGATGGGACTGGATGCTAATTAGCAACGGGAGTGATTAGAGGCAGAGCCAAAAGCAAATGAGCAGAGGGTTGGTTCTGGAAAAATGGGAAAAATTAAGGAATTCCGTGGAGCATGGAGGTGAAATGTGGTGCAGAGAAATGCAGCATGCCAGAAAAGATCTCAGTGGACTCTGTGGACCTTGGAAATGGCTTTGGGGTTGGGCTTGTGGGAGAATTCAGGGCAAATCCATAATCCCAAGGTTTGGGATTGAGTCAGTGCTGGGTGATGCTCTGGAGCAGCCTGGAGCTGTGGGAATCCCACTGGATTTGGCTTGGGAAAGTTGGCCTGGAAACCCAAACAGATCCCTGAGGGTCACCTGGGGGTGGAGGGAGCTCAGCCCTGTGAAGTGGCTGGATCCAAAATCCGTGCAGGGATCAGATCCCACATCTGCTCCCTTGGGATCACCCAGCTTTAATCCCAGGCTGCTCCATGCTCTGCTCCTCCAGGAGCATCCAGCTTCACATCTCTGGTTTTGGATGGGCAGGATGGGCACAGAAAAGTCAAATCTCTCTGGTGGCAGCACCAATTCCTGGAATTCACACCTGGGATCACTTCCTACCAACCATTCCTGGCTTTTCACTGAGCCCAAAATTCCCTCACCAGCCTCCCACTGCCTTCCACCACCACAAAATGCCCCACAGACACCAAATTCCACCTGTCTTTTCCCCCAAAAGTTAATTCCTTTTTTTTAGATGGATGTGGTGCCTTGGTGTGGATACAAAACTCCCCAGGGTATCCCAAATTTGGATCTCTCAGAGATCCCGGAGTCCTTGGTGACTCAAAGTGCTTCCCAAACACTTTAATGGTCTTCTCCATGCAAGCCTGATCCCAAAAAATTCAGGATCTGGCAGAAGCCTGTGGATTACCACCCTACAGCATGGCTGGAATGGGATATTAACCCTCAAACCGGGAAAACCTCAATGCCCCCATTCTGACATTGGGCAGGAGAATTTATCCCCAAAGACCTCAAACAGCTACAGAACTCCTGAAAACATCCTGCCTTAAACCATTTGTCCTGTTCATCCCTCACTCCAGGAGGGGACAGAAGCTGAGCAAAGAACCTGGGATTTCGGATTTGTTGTGGATAATTAAAGAGTAACTGGAATTAATGCAGTTTTTTCTCCCTTCTCCCCTCGCACCACTAAGCTCAGCCTTATCAACAGCCTTAGGCTGCCTTTGGGGTTTATTTCATAGGAATTTTAGGGTTTATCAGTGCACCAACACTTCCAAAGTTTTATCCCAAGGTTAAAGGATTCATTCATTAAAGGGCTCATCCCCTCAGCTTGATTCTTGCCATATTAATGAAGCAGCTCTCCCTGAAGAGTTCAGATTGTTTTTCCATGGAATTTTTTACGTAATCAGGACTGAGGAGGTCACTGTCCAAGAGGCTGAACTTTGGGATGGGATGGAGGAGCTCGTTTGCCTCTCCCTGGGTGGGATCCAGGGGAAGGGGCAGCTTGGAGCCGGATTTTAGCAGCTCCTTGCCCTGACCCAAGAGGGTTCTGGGCATAAATTGGTATCAGAGCGGGACAGAGATGCCCTCCCCAAATTCCAGCCCCTCCCCAAGCTGCTCCCAAAAGCTTGGAAARCACCAGGAGATCTGAATGAGTTCTTGGATTTGAGCAGGGACACTCCAGCCTGAGCGTGGCCACGAGGAGTTGAGTCTTAAACCCCAATTTCCTCCTTTTTTCCAAAGGAACAGCTGCAAGAGCTCATCAGCGCCTCCCGGAGCACTCTGCTGCCCTGCCTCGCCTCATCTCCCTGGGTTTGCTCTCCAAGGATGTTCCTTGTGCTCTGAAGAGCTGGCAAAGGCACATTCCCCCCTCAGATCTGCCCAGGATGTAAACCCAGCACAAAGCAATGGAAAATTCGGCTTTTAGACTCTGCAGGTCTCTCTGTATTTTGCTTTTCTCTCAGCTCCTTTTTTTTTTTAGTTTATTTATTTCCTTTTTTTTTYCCTCACTTCCTTGACTTCCTTTTCCTGCCTTCTCCTTCCTCTTGTCCTCCTCACTCCATCCAGCCTGGAAGAGCAGCACACAGGACACTGTCCCCCCATCCCATGGCACATTCCTGATCTTCATCCCCATCCCCATCCCCATCCCCATC
>JACDOX010000601.1:140040-166036 GCA_014549065.1 Cardinalis cardinalis
TTATATATTATATATTATATATTATATATTATATATTATATATTATATATTATATATTATATATTATATATTATATATTATATATTATATATTATTTCTATTCTATTCTATTACATTACATTATATTACATTATATTATATTATTAATATGTATCATATAATCATTATGCTAAAATATTATAATGATTATGGTTATTGATGACTGGTCATATTATCGAGCAGGATTATTCGCTCATCTCTGCAGGACAGAGAGTTGGGAATTGTGGTGAGGAACATCTCAGCCCCTGGGTGGATCTGTGCCAGCGCCAGCAGCGAGGATGTGAGTGACCCACGCAGGGAGTCCTTATSCCCCGGAGCATCCCTGTCCCCATCCGTGGGTCACCCTGAGAGGGGGCCAGGATGAAGCCGAGCTTTGCACGCAGGAGGAAGCAGCAATATTCACCAGCTGGTAGGCGAGGATGGGATTCTTTCCAGGGAAAGAAAAASCAAACAAACGAGCAGGAGGAAGGTGAGGCGCGTGTTTGGGTCAGGTACTCAGTCACGAGCACTTCCTGCCTGGTGACATTCCTGCCACGGCTYCGGGAACTGCCGCTGGGAACTGGCTGGCCTTCAAAAAGAAAGCAAAAAAAGAACACTTGAGTATCCCCCACCTTTCGTTTTCTCTTCCTGGCTCGTGTAACCATAGCAAAGGATCCTCGCTGGGAGATGGAGAATTCCTGCCGTGCTCCCATTGAACCRCTCCAGATTTGGAGCTTTTGGCTGGGGAAACAGCAGGGGCTTGCTCCTGGGCAGAGAAGGGGCCACATTTTGCTCTGGTTGGGTCTTGGAACCCTGGCTGCTGAGAATTTCAGATTTTCTGTGCTGCCAGGCACTGACCCCCAGGAGAAAACTGCACTGACCTGAGGCCCTGGAGAAGGCTTCCAAAATTGATTGATAACACTGAGATTACAGGTGTGTGGTTTGAATAGAACTGTGTGACATCACAGGGTGGAAAATTGAGAGTTTAAGGGTTTAGAATATAGTAATACATATCAAGCAAGATGGAGGTTTTAAGGTGGAGGCTGGTCCTTCTTCTTCACCTTCCTCTCCATGGGTTTGGGTAGCATTGTGAAATTGGATAAAGAAGTCCACATTTAGGAGCACAGGTAGTTAGTTATTAAGTTAAAAATAATAATAATTRWGGTGTCATTTCTTAATTAAACAGTTTATCCTTAAAAAGCCTTATAGTAAAAGAAATACGGCTCCATTTTTACCTTGTTAGTGAAGCACTACAGAACTCACAGCTTGTAAGACCATAATATAGATAAAAACGAATAAACATCTGAGTCTGAACAAAAAAATACGCCATTTAATCCTGACCTTGACCAAAAAAAAGCAAAAGAATCGACATCAGTGAATGATTCCCGCTCCTGGGTGCAGCTCATTGATGGGAGAGTGGGAATTGCAGGCAGAGCCCACGCAGGCAGCTGGCAGAACTGGAGCTTACTAGGAGAGCAGCATATGCTGAGCTCAGTTCCGAGACCTTCCAATCACTACGAGTGCTTAAAATATTCCAGGCTTTAATTACAAGCCTGTCTGTGCTTTAAAGGCATGAATGTGARGTGCAGGCTTGGGCTGTGACAAGGGAAACCTTCTTCGTGTGCAGGCAAAAGGCTGGAAGGGAAAATCCTGACAGGACAGAGGATTTGGGATGTGTGGAGCAGCCRGGATGTCACTGGGGGTGGTGACATTGGCTCTGCCCCGTGCCAGGGGCTGCTGAGCCAAACAGGGAATGGGGTGGCTGTGAATCATGGAATTCCAGACTGGTTTGGGTTGGGATCTTAGAGCCCATCCTGTGTTATCCTCTGCCATGGCAGGGACACCTCTCACTGTCTCAGGGTGCTCCAAGCCCTGTCCAGCCTGGCCTGGGACACTGCCAGGGATCCAGGGGCAGCCACAGCCTATTCCAAGGCCTCACCATCCTCACAGGGAACAATTTTTTCCTAATCATAATCCACTCTCTTCCAGCCCTAAGCCATTCCTCCTTGTCCTGTCACCCCACACTCTTGTAAATCTAAATTATCAGAGAATTTGTGTTGAATCCCTTCAGAAATGCATTTATTCCTGAAAGACTTCCATGTACTGAACAAGTCACCTCTTTTCTCTGTCTCCTGTGGTGTTTGTCCCATAAGGGACAAGGGTTCATCCCTGACTAAAACAAATTTAAATCTTCCCCCAAGTTGAAAGCCTGGGGTATTGTGCCTCCAAAAATGAAGATGCACTTAAAACAATGGGGTTATTAAGTTAATGACAGGAAATTTAGGGATGGGAATTAAAGCCCTGGAAGGATCTACATGTCCTGGGTAAGGAAGAGCACTCATTCCCCAAGCTTTCCTGGCAGGCATCCCACTGGGAATTAGCATTGCAGCTAATTGGGATATGAGATGGGGAACTTGCAGGGATATCACTGGTTTATAGGAGATTATTATTCCTTTAATTAACATRGAGACATCAAACACATTCTGTGCATTTTCCAAGCAAATAAACAACAGTTTGGTAAAAGGCTTTGATCCACAAGCAGGGATGCAGGACTGGACTGGAAACTTGACCACCAGGAGCCAGAGCATCCTGTGGCAAAACATTCCCACCCACAGAAGGAAGGTGGGAAAAGACCTCCAAGATCAAGTCCAGCATCCATGGAGAGGCCAGGGTGAGCCTGAGCRGGAGGCTGAGGGTTTTTAGGGTGCAGAATAGAGCCAGACCCTTCATCCCCACGTTTGACAGAGGGATATTTGCTGGTGTGCTGTGACTTTCCATCACTCAGCATTCCCAGCACAGCTTCCCTGGCACAGACAGCTCCAGGCTGGAAATCATTTAGCTCCAAGTCATGAGGGGGTGACAGCCAGCCCAGAAACRAGGTGAGCAGTGTCACCAGCCCAGAAACGAGGTGAGTGGTGTCACCACAGGGACAGAGCCCACAGAGGTGCCAGGTCACCCCACAGTGACTCACTGGAGCTGCTCAGGATCTTCCTGCAGGGAAAGTTTTCCATGGAAAGCAGCAGCCACCGCTGGGTTTGGGTTGTTTAAAGGCTGGAGAGAAGTCAGGGTTAGAGCTGAGACAGCTCCTCWGGGTTTTTAGGCACTTCCAAAGCTCTCAGGACACTCTGTGGTGTCAGGAAATTTTGGGAAAAGTTGAGGGGAAATTGCAAGAGTGGGGCTGTGTCCCTCTTGGGTGTCACCTGAATGTGGAAGCTCTGGTGTCCCAAATCAAACTTGGTGGCACCGAGTGGCTGAGAAAACACTGGGGGCAATCAGGTCCTTGCTGCAGACACGGGGCTGTAAAGGGAATTTGGGGCTGTAACAGGAATTGGGGCTGAAATAGGCATTTGGTGCTGAAACAGGAATTTGRGGGTGAAACGGGGATTTGGGGTTGAAAGGTGTGTTTGGGGATGAAGGAATTTGGGGCTGAACCAGGAATTTGGGGATGAAGCAGGGATTTGGGGCTGAAAGGGGTATTTGGGGATGAAACAGGAATTTGGGGTTGTAACAGGCATTTGGGAATGGAACAGGGATTTGGGGGTGAAACAGGGATTTGGGGTTGTAACAGGGATTTGGGAATGGAACAGGGATTTGGGGGTGAAACAGGGATTTGGAGTTGAAATGGGGATTTGGGGTTGTAACAGGGATTTGGGGCTGTACCCCCATGTCCTGCCCATGGCCATGATTCCATGATTCTGGCCAGAGGCTGGGCTCTGCTGCTGGATGTCAGCAGTGCTTCCAAAACACCCGGCCTTTCCTAAGGAGGAGGACTCAGCCTGACTAACAACTGCTTTAATTAAATCCAGCAATATCATTAACCCGCTGGAGTTCATCAAATTAGTGTTGCAAATGAAAACTGCATTGGCCTCATTTTCAGGAGGCTGTTCCAAGAGGGAAAACAGCATTTTGCTCCCGAATAGGGTGTTTGGTTTGCTGATAAAACAAAACCTTTTCTTGCCCCCCTGGAGCTTTAGCTCCATTTAATTCTCAACAAAATATTTGGTTTGGCCTTCCCTTGTTTTCTTTGGGGTGCCCAGAGTGAAGGTATTGACACCACAGGGAGAATGTGGAGACTTTAAAAAAGGGGAGAAATGGAGGACTTTAAAAAAGGGCTTTGAGAGGAGGAGGAGGAGGTGTTGGGATCCTTCCTTGAGCACATAAATCATTTGTGGAGTTCAAAATAAGCCAGCATCTGTGCAGGCTGGAGGGCTGCCAGTCATTGCCTTATCTCTGCTTTGCTCAGGGTGACTCAGTGCAAAGCCCCCGAGGTGCCCACGGGAGCCAAGGGAATGTGCCCATGCCAAGGGAATGTGCCCCTGCCAAGGGAATGTGCCCATGCCAGGGGCTCCAGGGCTGGGAGGGGGATTCCCACCTGCTGGCGAGGAAGAAGAGGAGGGATTGGGATCCCCCCACCAGCACCCTGGCCCTCAGCCCAGGCCCCTTTCCTGGCTGTACCTGGGGGAGAGGCTCTTTAATAAATAGTTTTGCACACAAGGTCTGGTGTCCTGCTGGCACAGGGACAGGAGGATGTCCCTCTGCCCAGGTTTGTCACAGCTAACTGAAAGCTGGGCTTTTCCTGGGCAAAAATCTCCTTTTATCCATGGCTCACCCCCAAGCCTTTGGGTTTATACCCCCTGTGAGCAGCATGGTTTGAATTCTTCCCCCACGTTGAAAGCCTGAGGTATTGTTCCCCCAAAAATGAAGCTGCAGGGATGTGGTGTGTGGGAATCCTGAGGATTTCTGAGGATGAAATGCCTGGATTGTGTTATACCCACCAGGCTGAGAGGATGGGAGCAGTTCAGCTTTGGTTCCACATCCCTGCTAATCACCCCCCTCATCCCCTGTGGAAAATTCACAGCTGGTTTTGCAAGGCTGAGTAAAATGAAGGAGTAAAATCCCTTCATATGGAAAGGTCTCCAAAGGAAATGCTCCTCCATTTTTGGGCACTGCACTAAAACCAGGATCTGAGCTTCTGCTATGAAGGGATTGAGCAGCCAACACTAACCTGGCTCCAGCAGCAGCTCCTGAAGGGAATTCTGTGCCTTGGGAAGGGATGGATCCAAGGGATGGATCGAAGGGATGGATCCCATGGATCCAGCCAGCCCCACATCACTGGAACACAGAGGCCTTCACCCCAGAGATGGAGCAGCCTGGTGCCTTTGGGAACACTTGGAACAGTTTCCAAGCTGATTTCTCCACTTCTGGCCCTGCTAAACTCAAGTGGCCTCAGCTGCATCGTGGGGACAGCTCCACCATCTCCTGAGGGCCTTTATCACCTCATGCTGCCCCTCACATCTGCTGCAGGCACAGGGAGGGTTTAACTCCAGCAAAATCCTCCTGGTTTTCCAATTATTGAAGTGGTTTTGTCCATCAGGAGCTGGTGCTGTGCTGCTCAAAGGCTCTGGATGTGGCACTGCCGCCCCTGGGGGACATCTGGGTGTCAGTCAGGAAGCTGCCACCCCAATAAGATGCAGCTCCTCACTCTTCACGGTGACCAACTCTGAAATCCCCCAGATCCCCATAGCTGGCAAATCCTCCACTGGGGAAATGGGGAATTCTCCAGGCTGGACTCAGGGCAGCTTTGGGAAAGTCAGGGATGTGAGCTGGCTTGTCTGGGGCAACCACGAGCTCCAGGTGTGGCTGAACTGGCACTGGGGCAGGGATGGCAGCGTGTGAATGGCATCACCCAAGCCCAGGGGCTGCCTGTGCTCATCCCTCCCACCCTCCAGCAGGATCTCGACCTTTCCCAGCTGGAGAAGCTCTGGAGAATGCCCCAGGTGTTCCTGGAGCTCTGTAGGCATGCAGCACGACCCTCTGGCCCAGGATTTGCTTCCTGGATGTTCCATCTGGTGCTGGGATCAGCTYACTTGGGTTTGGAGTCTCCTGGTGCTGGGAACACCCGTGGAATGTGCCAGGCAGTGGAGAYGGGATGGGACAGCACCATCTCCTGCCAGCAGCACCCAAGGATCCATCAGGAGAGACATTTTCCAGCTGAATCCCAGGCTCCCAGGAGGAACCTGAGATCTTTGGGAGGTGGTGGTGACGAATTCGCCCTCCCGGTGCCCTTTTGAGCCTGGGAGTTACTGAGAACCTCAGATAAGGAAAGGCATGGAGACATGAACGGGCTTGTCCCACATCCCRCTGGAAAACTGGCAGGAGAACCAGGAACAGGGCAAGGTTCTCTTCTTCTTGCACCGGAAAATTCCAGAAAGCTGAAAATTTAACTGTTTTAGTGTCTAAAATTAGCTTTTAGTTATTGTCAGCCCTCTTTGTCATCCTCATTTCCACAGGGGAAAACTGTGGCAGGACCATCCTTCTCACTCCCCAAGCGACAGAATTCCAAAGCTGAATTCCCAATTCCCTTTATTGGAAAAGATTTCTCATCCATCCCCTGCTGATTTTCACAAGGATGGAAATGTGGAGCAGTGCTGTGACCTGAGCACCGTGCAGGGATGGTGGCCTACACTGGCATCCCATTCCCAGCAGGAATAACCCCTCCAACCTCCTCAGGAGCACATTTGGCTGCTGGATAATCCTCTCTTCCCATCATTATTTATTAGCAGGAGRTCAGAAGAGATTCCTGTGCCAGATTTCCCCCCAGAACTGTGAAAACTCCGGACTACTCCAATTAATTTGGAAAATGCAGCGGGATAAAAGCCATGTAAGCACGGAGAGAGGCAGACCTGGCTTCTGCAGGTATCTCTCTTGATGAGAGGTAATTATATCCTTCTAATTAATTGTTGGCTCATGGCAGTCAAGGTCTGACTTGCAGGGACAAGTCAGAAAGAGGGAAGAAGCCCTGGGATGGGAAGCAGCGACGTGGGAGGATGCAGCATTCTTTTCCCACGTGGAGGAGCAGCAGGACGTGTTAATTCAGCTCTGGAATTTCGCTCCCAACCTTTTATGGTGAAAAAATGAGGCTCTCCTTGGACTTTGCAAATACATGTTCCAGCTGAAATCCAAGTTGTGCGTGAGCTCCCGGCCGGCAGCCGCTCGCTGGGATGTGCTGAGCACGGGATATGCAAAAATTTGGGAAGCTCAGCTCCGGGCTCCTGAAGGCTCCCAGACAGCCCCATGCGAGCTGATGTCATGGTTTTATCTGAGGACAGCTTCTCATGGCTCTGTCTTGTCTTCCCAATGAAATACCTGAGCAAAGGAATTAATTTTTAACGCATCCAGCAAGAGTTTTGGAGGATTTATTCTCACTCCTGCTGCCAGGCTGTTCCTGAGAGCCCAGAAATCCTGGATCCAGCTGCTCTGTGGGGTTTGGAGGTGAAGGGATGGAGCAGCAACTTCCTGCAYGTTCCCTTCAACCCTTCTTTGACAATGCACATCCCACCAAGCTGGGAATAAAGTGAAGACCTCGTTTTCTGCAGCCTTCCAATAATTCCTTAATTCAGATGGAGGAAGAAGATATTTCCAACCTTGAATCATTCCTGTGGAAACGCCTGACAACAAAAGCAGAGCTAGGATGTGTTAGAAGACCAGTTGGGCTCTTCTGAGTCATTTAATTAGAGCGAGGAACTTTCCCTGCCTGTGGAAATCTTGGGGTGGAAAGGGTGTGAAACCTGCTGCAACCAACACTTGCCTCATTAGCCTCGCTCAGCAGGGAGTCCAAGGCTGTGTGTGACCCAGGGGTGTTCACACTTTTCCAGGGAAATCTGCTTTAGGAGCGGCTGAAGTGGGAGATGCTCTCACCGCGGTGTGGAAGCCCCAAATCGCCACCACCACCACCATCCATCCGTCCATGCTGGTGCTGTCTGAGCTCCAGCCCCTGGAAATGTCTCATTTTTCCACACTGCACAGCAGCAGCTCAAAGGAAGCCGRGAAAGGGAGCAAAGCTCTGCAGTTCATCTCGCTGGCTGCAGGCAGAGCTGCTGAAAATCCAGGCCAGGGCCCCGGTGACCCAGAAATGTCCTGTTTGACCCGGGGCTTGGTTGAAATCTCATTTTTGTGCTGCCTCCCTCCGAGAGCTCTGGAGAGCAGCTCCTCCCAAAGCCAATCCCTCACCAGGGCCGTGCAGGAGCTGCCTCCACAATTGGAGTTAATTAGAAATCTGGGATTCTGGGAGYGAGGACTTGCCGGAGCAGCTTTTGCGGCTGCAGCGATCGGGAGTTTCCTAAAGTGGAACATTTGCTGTTCTTGTTTTTTAGCTGCCCCATTCCCATGGATCTTGCACCTCCCAAATCCCAGAAAAATTATTCTYCCAGAGGATTTCTCCTCTCTGTATTTGCTTTACAGGAGCTCCAGGCTCTGTCCAATCCTCACTTCTCTGGTCTCTGCTTGGTGCTTTCCCCTCATGGATGCCCATGGCCATCCTGATTTTCCCCCCTGAAATTCCTGAGGTTTTTCTRCAGCTCAGAGCCGGATTAATCCCAGCCTGGCACCCTCCGAGCTACAGCTCCCTGCCCAACAAATGTTGAAATGCAGCTCTGAACTCGTCCCCACAACTTTATGGTGGGAAATGTTGTGCCTGAGGGACAGAAAACAATAAAAATCAACGCCCGAGYGCGTGAAGAGTTTCAAATGGCTCCCAAAAAATTCCTGCAATGTTTCCAAGGGTCTGTGCTGCTGTTACTCATTCACACGGGCAGGAATTACAAATATGTGTGTGCAGCCAGGAAAGCTTTGGATCACCGAATATTTGAGGCTWGGGGTGGAATGATGGGGGTTGGGGGAGGAGAAACACTCCGAACTTCTTCGGGATAACAAATCGGCCTCGGTGGTGCCACAGCCAAAAAATGACATTTCCCCTTCGCTGAGTTTTGTGCTCTTCAGCAATTATTCTGAGCTGCTCTGCCTTCAGGGAAGGGGGAGGAATTTGGAGGAATGGGTAAGGACATGCAGTACTGACCTAATCCAGTGCACTTTTCCCTGGAAGCTGCTCCCAGAGCCTGCCTTTGGCCCCCAGCACCCACTGGGATCAGCCAGAGCTGGGTGAGGAGTGGGGATTACACAATTGCACTCGTTTTTTCCAGCCCCAAACGGGATGCAAGCAAAAGGGTTTCAAAATTCCTTGTGAAATGAACTCCATCCTTTGACTAAAAATGTTCCAAGTTTACTCATTTCCTATCCATTGCAGAAACTACATTATGAAGAAATCGTGGAATTTAATATCTCATTATAAAAAGAGGTTAAACCTGAAAGTTGCAACCTTAGCAGAGATCAACTCAGCGACTTCCTAACACCGAATTCCACTGAAATCCAAGAAGTTCAGCAAAACAAGCTGCCTTCAGCATATCAATATTTCTGATGGAAAACCATCCTGTCAGAAAATTTTTATGCTGCTCCAGGCTAGAATTCCCTAACAAACACTTTCCCTGTCTCCCCAGCAACTGGCACTGCTGATCCTGTGTAAGGAATTTCCATAATTAACCTGCAGGAACGGAGAAGGAAATCTTTTTGTCTGCAGGATATTCTTCAACAATATCTAGGAACCATTTCACTCTGAGAAAGCACAAGAAATTCAATGGGATTTCTCCATACATTTCTATGGATCTTCAGGCCTAGTTCACATCAGAGTTCAGAGCCAGATCAATGTAATGCAATGCTGGTGTTCCTTCAAATGCCAGCGGGGCTTTGGAAAAAAAAACAAAAAACCCTCAAAATGATTCTTCCTTGTTGTTGAAATCCAATCCTGTGTTATCATCCAGATGTGGACTCACAGGCTTTGATCCCTGTCCTTCCCAAGATGTTTGTGCTCATTTTTTACRGCCAGGAATGCACAACAGCAGCAGGAATTCAGACAAAAGCCTGGAGTTCCAGCTATGGGCTGGGAATGTGGAGTTTTGACATTCCTGCTCACTGGAGGCTGCTCCTGCCCCGCCATCCCAAGGCAGGGAATGTCCTTGAGCTCCGTGTGATTTCATGGATGGCAGAGCACCCCCAACGTGCAATTTGTTCCTCCTGCCAGCACTAACAAATCATAAATATGGAGCAGCAGAGCCAGATCTGCACGGGATCATTGTGCTGCTTTCCTGCTTTGGATGCATTTCTCCAGAAGGAATCATCCTGCTGCAGGGGAGGTTTGATCCGAGGTGGTGCCCCAGCTGGTGGGATAAGGTCAGACAGCCACAAGGAACAGCATGTCTGAACTTGACCCCTCACARGAATCCCCGTGTCCCATCCCTGGAATGCCCAAGGCCAGGCTGGATGGAACTTGGAGCAACCTGTGATCGTGGAAGGTGTCCATGTCCATGGTAGGGGTGGMATGGGATGAGRTGTAAGGTCCTTTCCAACCCAAACCATTCTGGAATTCTCTAAGTGGCCCCAGAGCACTTCTCTGGCTCCTAAAAGATGTTTTTTATGCCCAAAACATGAAGCTTTTCCAGAGGCAGAATTCAGATATATCTGAAAAATCCACATGATTTTGGTGGTTTTTACAGGGCCTCCTTGGCTGGGTGGTGTGWTGGGAAGGGAGTGATCACCTCCCACATGTCCTCACTTCACTGGTGGCTGCTGTGGACTCCGGGAAAAATAATTTCTCCACTGCATTATCCCTCACACCTGCCATCCCCCGTGGGGATAAATGCCTTGGGACAGCCTCTGGACACAGCCAGGGAGCTGCAGGCCCTGCAGGACAGATCCCGGGGCTGGCAGCAGAGATGGGATTCCATCCTGCCTGTGAATAATGACACCACAGCCAGGTTGGATTTTAAACCACCTCAGCCTCTGTCTTAATGTCCTGCCTTCATTAAGGGCTTTAAAAAACATTTTGGCTTTGGTAAAGCTTTGCCCTCAGCTCCTGAAACTTGGAATAGCTGAGCTTTCATTCTCATCCAAGGCTTAGCACCCAAGGACCTGTCAGTCAGGTGAGGGAGACTCACGGGTGTCTCGAGCTGATTTTATGGATTTATGCAGTTCTCTCCCAGCGCTGGAGTCACAGCCGGATTTCTAAATGCCAAAATAGAGATTATAAGAGTGTCAAGCTTCATTTTGTTTTCACTTCACAGCTAATTAGCATTGATTTTCATGCCGTTGCTCCTGCATAGTATTCCACCGACATCACGAAACGAGGGAGGCTCGTTCTCACCCTGCCACCACCAATTTTAAACCTTCCTTGGAACAGAAGGACTTCGGGGTTGGGGTTTGGCAGCCAGAGCTCCATCCCTTGGCAGGGTCTGAGCCACGCGTGGCAGTCGAGCTCCTTGAAGCTGATTTTTCCCGAAGTGAGAATTCCCTGGGCAGGCAGTGTGGTTTGCCATTCGAAGTCCTAACGGGAAAGTAGCAGGAGCTCCTTTTCCAACATCTGCAGAACGTTAAGGGCTGGGAATGATCCCTTAGCAGGAATTAGCGGGGACTTGCGACCTCTCAAACAGGCCGGCTCAGATCGTGGCATCATCTCGCAAGGCAGCAGCCAGAAAGAATCTCTTCATCTGGTAATAAGTCGAGTAGGACATTGATAAGCCCACCAAAGAGATAACAAATGGGTCTGGTTCAGGAGAATAGCATCCCTAAASGAGGTGGGGATTCCACGAGGTGCAGATGTCCCTCAACGGCTGCTCGTTAAGGTGACAAAATCACTCCTGGGTTCTGGAACAAACCAAAAAAAACCCACCAAAAACCAAAACCAAACAAACAAAAAAATCAGATGTGATCATGGACTTAATGCCCATCCTCGTGTACTCCCGAGGTAGCCCACGCTTCCCCCACGCAGGAAACACGCATTTCCTAATCCGCAAATGTCCGACCTTAAACCTCAGTAATGTTCTTTTAATGTGCGTTTAGCYGCACACCAGCAGCGCGGAGAAGGGGTGGGTTGTGTAAAATCCATGTTTTATGTATTTTATTCAGTATTTTCCATGGATGCTTTAGTGGTTGGAATTGCGGGGAGAGAGATCTGGAGGGCAATTTTAGATTTAAATCATCAAGCAGTTATTCTGAAACTAAAAGCACTTGTTCCCGGCTGGTTTATTGCAGTCATAGAAAGTGCTCAGGCAGATTATTTGTGAGGGGAGAAAAATGTATTTTGATATTCCCATGAAATCTTAGATGGGATCAGGAGTCATTACCACGCCAGTCCCAAATTGTGTGTGCGTTATTAATATACACATCATGATTTCTGGGGTGGAAAGAGGAGAAACTGTGAAAGGCTCTGATCAGATCTGGAGAAAAATGGGGAATTTGAAGGAAGSAAAGCACGAAACTGGGCCCTACAAATCAAAAATCCAGACTGCGTGTGAAAAATCCTGGTGGAAACATCAGCCCCCACTGCCTTATCCCTGTAGTTATCGGGATGTGGGAAAAGGCTTTAAACGTAAGGGTCTGACATGAATAATGGGTTTATGGGGATTAACGGATCTGGAGCAGCTTCCCCAAGGAATTCCAACCAGCTGGTGGCTTCCAAGGATTGTCCCCAGTGCCCAAAGCACCCGAAATCCCTGGGGATGGGCTGGGCCATGTTGGCAGCAAACCAATCATGTGAAGATGATATCACCAGGAGCTGCTGATGGAAGCTCTCTGCTTACTGTGAGTAAGAGTTCCTGTGCGTTAAAGTTTCCACATTCCAGGCATAGCTGGATGCAGGCAGATTTTCCACAGGAGCTGTGTGAGAGAGATGTTTCCTCCAGGACCCCGGAGGAGACCAAGGAAAGCACCAAGGAAAGAGCAGCATCAGCACCAGCTTTGGTCCATCTTGTGTCCATCTGTGCGGAGGTGCCCGGTGGATTGATCAGGAGCAGATGTGCACACCCAGCTCCCGCTCAGGGTGAACAAAAAGCTCTTTCAACCCAGTCTTCTTCTCTCCTTAGATCCAAGATATTCCTTGGTTGGTGCATTGGACTCCYAAAGAACTGGAGGTGAAACTCCAGATCTTGATCCCAACTTCCTCTGCCCGTGAGGCTGCCCCTTTATTAGGTGTTCCAGTGTGGAGCAGAGGGAAAGGCAGAAAAATCGGGATTTTCTGCCCTTTGGAGAACACCTGAGAGCATTTACACAATTTTATTTTTCCAGATTTATCTCCTGTTCCAATATTGAACAAAACTCAGCTTCCTGTGAGCATTAATTTTCTTYGCTGCTTATTCCTCCCATTCCACCATTTCTCTAAAGAGCTGGTGGACAGCAGGGATGGATGGAGACTGCAAAGGAGCAGCTTTTAATTTAAAAACATAAAAAAGAGATGGAAATCTGTCTGCTCCAGGGCCTTACAAAAAAAAAAAGGCATACAGAGCAAATTTCAGTGTTTTACACRTTGTTTCCAAACAGAAACCAATTCTTTGGAAATGAGTAATGTGACCTACGAAAGATGTGACACGTCACAAACCCCAAAAATATCAGCACAGAATTTTGAAATGTCATGTTTGGGATTCTCTCATGTGAGTCAGGGCAGCATCTCTCCGTGGCCAAACAGGCACGAGCCAACATCCTTTTATCAGGATGTTGTTTTAAAACTTGATGAATTGCTCACGTTTCAGCCCAGAACTGACACGGGCTGGGTTCATGACCTGGATGACTCAAGAGAAAAGGCCAAGGCTGCACCTTCAGGGTGGCCACCCTTGTGTCTGGCTGAGCCAGGCAAAGCCAGAAAGGAGGCAGGCTCTGCTGCAGCTCCTTTTCCAGGGATCCCGCTGCCACACGGAGCCATATGGGRAAAAGAGAGGAGCTCTTGAGGGAGATGAGTGCTACGAGCTGCTCACAATCCGTCCCTTGTTCAGGGCTCTCCTTTCAGACACGATCCTCAATCCTCTGCTGAACCCCAGCCAGCTTTGCTTGGGGTTGTGTCCAGGAAGAAATAGGAGGATGTTGATGGTTGGGAGGCACTGATCTCCGCTCTCGGTGACAGGGACAGSACTGAGGGAATGGCTGGAGCTGTGTCCGGACATGTTTAGGGTGGGATATCAGGGAAAGGCTTTTCCCCAGAGGGTGCTGGCACTGCCCAGGCTCCCCAGGGAATGGGCACATTCCCAAGGGCTCCAGGAAGGTTTGGACAGCGCTGCCAGGGATGCCCAGGGTGGGATTTTGGGGTGTCTGTGCAGGGACAGGGGTTGGATCCATGATCCTTGTGGTACCTTCCCACTCAAGAGTATTCCATGACTCTGTGTTTTTGTGATATCCTGACACACTCCTTGTGACCATGTTTTGAGGCCTCTTTGCCCACCATCACAAGCACCATGCCTTCTCATCTCTCCTCATCCCTTCTGAGCTCTCCTCATCCCTTCTGAGCTCTCCTCATCCCTTCTGAGCTCTCCTCATCCTTCCTCAGTTCTCCTCATCCTTTTTCAGCCCTTCCTTCTCATCCCTCCTCATTCTCCTCATCCCCCTCAGCCCCCTGCTCTCCTCAGCTCTCCCCGCCATCCCTCATCCCAGCCCGAGGCACTGGGCACCCCCTGAGGGACCCCGGACCACCTCCGGAGGCTGCACAGCCCCAGATACCGCCGTTCCCTTTCCCACCGCCGACATTTACAGATAAAATCCCTCGATAAACACCACAACCCCCTCCTTTACGGCCCCGATCGCCCTGAGGGCGCCGGGCTCCCCTCACTGTCCCCCGGCTCCCCTAGGGGGCGCACTGCCCCGGCGGCGCGGGGAGGGGGCGTGGCCTTCGCGGCGGCGGGCGGTGATTGGCGGGCGCGAGACTATAAATAGAAGCGGGCGGCGGGGGGACAAAGCAGTGAGCGCGGGACCGGCGGGCGGCGGCGCGTCCGCGGTTCTGCCTCCTCCACCGCGGTGGCTTTATTGTGCTTTTTACATTATTTTTGCTTTTTTTTTTTCTCGAGGAGCCTGGGTGTGCTTTGGTTTTTGGGCTGGTTTTGGTGTTTTTTTTTTTTTTTTTTTTTCCTCTCTTCTGTTGTGGCCGGCCGGAGGGACTAAGAGGAGATCAATGAAGGAAAGAAGAGCGAGCCAGAAGTTATCGAGCAAGGCGATGATGGATCCCAACCAGAACGTGAAGTGCAAGATCGTGGTGGTGGGGGACAGCCAGTGCGGGAAGACGGCGCTGCTCCACGTCTTTGCCAAGGACTGCTTCCCCGAGGTGCGCGGGACGGGAGCGGGGCTGGGCTGGGGCCGGGCCGGGGCCGGGGCGGCGGCGATGGGCGCGGGCTGACCGTGCGCTGTTTCCCGGCAGAGCTACGTCCCCACCGTGTTCGAGAACTAYACGGCCAGCTTCGAGATCGACACGCAGCGCATCGAGCTCAGCCTCTGGGACACCTCGGGTGAGCGCTCCCGTTCGCATCCCGGCAATGCGGGGGGGATCGGGAGCAGCGGCGGGGCTGCCGGGCTCCGCGTGCCGCTGCTTCTGGCGGCTTTTGGACAGAAATCTCAGCTATCCTTGCGGGATGTGCTCGGCTGAGGGTGTGGGCAAGGCTCCGGGAAGCGGTTTGTCAGCATTGCAGGGGAATGTGTTCTCACCTGCCTGGCTGGAAGGAGCTTTCTGGGGAGCTCCGGGGGTACCTGGGCTGCTCTGCTGCCTGCGAACCCCGCTTGGCCTCCCAGGAGAGGGAAAAGGTGCTTTTGTGCGGATGGTGAATAATTTCAGCTCGCTTTGGAGCTCCTGCTGGCCTCCTTAATGCCTCCTTGGTATTTGGCAAAACATAGCACTTTTCGGTGTCCTAGAGAGTCTCTAAGGCCAGGAACGGCTTTTAGGGAAAAGCTTTAGGATTTATCTCTTGATTCTCTGGGATGCGGAGAGAACCATCCTTTCCCCCATCAGGGCTCTTCAATTCTTCCAGTTTTACCTGGAAGAAACCGGCTCAGACGGCTCCAAGGTTGAGGGGTTTGGTGTTTGGCTGGCTCTGCTCGCATGTTGAGACAGGAGCTCCTCTAGATCCGCCTGTCGCTGATAATTTGGATAATTGGGCTGCACACACAGCCAGGGGGGTTGAGGGAGCACCCCAAAATTGCTGCCTCAGTGCCGGAGAGGAGCGTGGGGAGCCGGTGTGGCTCAGCCTGTGGAGAGCTGAGGATGTCCAGGGGGGAATGACACCAGGAACCATTACCAGAGGTGTGCATCAACATCATCTGCAGAGCTGATTGGCAAAAAAACCTGCAGGAACTTGGCAGAACACGCAGTGCCTCTCTTTCTCTGTGTAGATGGCTCGTTAATGCTGAATTTGGACCCGGCAGTTCCTCCTCAGTGCGACAGCAGTTCTTTTACCAGGAATGAAAATGTTAATCCCTGTTTAAAAGAGGAGTTTAGGCGGCGGGTTGGCTTCCCTCTTGCTGTTGAGGAAACGATTCCAAATTCTTGCAACACGATTACTGGGAAAAGGCAGCCTCTGCCCACAACCAGTATCAGCTTTGCTCTGAGCTGATTTTTTTTTTCTTCATCTTATGCCAAGTGAGACTTGCAGATTTCTGGAGTATGTCTGGTTGAAGCTTTCATGCTGATTACTAAGCTGCCTGGAACTATGGAGCAAGGGCTTATTAAAAATTATTAGTTATTTTGGAAAATGTTATCTTTATTAACATACAACACACACACGGGCTGGACGTGGGAAGGTTTGGAATCTGTTTGTCAAAGGCTGGAGACAYCCATGGAATGAAATATTCCCTAGCACTTCAAAAGACAAAAGCAGTGGAAGAAAAAACACCTGCCAGCCTTTGTCCTGTGTCCTGGAACTCAGAGCAAATGAGGTTGAGTCAGAAGCTTGAGACCAAGTGGGTGATGTGTCTGACATCCCAAAGTGAAGAGGMAATGCTTGAAAGACCCAGTGCTTGGTTTTACAGAGTGGTGCTGAGTGGATCCTCTGGCTGTGGGACTCTGGATGAGGAATTCTGGCTCCGTGAACAACATCCCTTCTCAGCCAGTGCAAAAACCCAACTCTGCCCAAGCCCATTAACCCAGAGCAAAATCTCATCAGCAGATAGCAGGCAGCAGGAGATAAGGGAGTGTTTTAGCCTTATCTGAAAGTCTTGGTAATTTAATTTTTACAAGTCTTTGTCCTGCTCCTCTGCTGAGTTAGAAGAGATGTCTGAATGGCATTTTTAAAGCAGGACTAAATCTAATTAACTTCAAAAGATGGCTGATCATTGCAACACGGGGAAGGTGATGGCTGCAGGTTTTGTGGTGCTTGAATATCTCTTGGGAGGGGGGAGAAGRTGCTGTTAATTGAGGTTTTTTTGGAATATGCTGCAGATACTTCCAAGATGACTCAATCAGTATTTTGTATTCATCTTTAACTCTTTTTTTTTAAATTAGGAGCATTTAGCAGCCTTGCCAATTGGTGCCTTGAATTAAAGTTGGTAATTAGGTTTTGCAGTGAATCCTTTGGAAGGATGTACTGCCACCTCCATCTCCTTTTTTGCTCACTGGGAAAATCAGAAAAGCTGTGGCCATTGGTTAAAATAGTTGTGTGAGGGTGAGAACAGGCCCTGCTGCCACAGTTTTGGTTTGTAATTCTTTATATACCAACAATAATAATGTGTTTTTACCAGAGAACTTGTAGGTGTCGTGCAACTGATAGAAAATTTAAAATTCATTGGGGAGTTGTTGTTGCATCTTGGATTTGCCCATAGGAATATGGGACAAGTAAGAGTGGAATGGAACGGGGAGGTTCATTATTCAAATGTTTTTGCTGGTGCTGTCTAGTTCTGCAAGTCATTAGAAGGATTTAAATTAGCCACAGCATTAAGGGAAGCACTTGCCAAGTGGAATTTCAATGGGGTTTGGGACTACCAGCCCTCTCTCAAAGCAGGAATGTCTGGTTGCAATCTCACTRCACCATAAATTACTCTGCTCTGTGGTAACATGTGGCAGTCTTGAGCTGTTTGGGAGCKCTGCTTCTTGTGTGAGGTGGAATATTAAAAGTTTCTCCAGGTTAAAGCTTCATCTTGTACTTTCAGGGCCACTGTGAAGAAAAAAAAAATCTGTATTAGCTGCCTTTATCTACCATCTAATCTGCATTTATCAAATTTTTTTGGCTCCTTTGATATTTATATTTCTTGCTAAGACAACAGCAGCTGTGGCTTAGAAACGCCATTAATTAGGTGTACATACCTGTGTCTCCCTAAAATGTGTTTTAGGGGGTTTCTTTATTGCTGGAACCGTGGCTRCTCCAATAAAATAATTCTCAACAGGGCCAGAAATACTTACAACTGCTGGGGATTAGCAAGTAATTAAATCCAGAAGGGCCTTGGAGCTGAGAGTCAAGTCGGTTTTGCTGTGATTTCTGACTGTATACAATGTGCTCAGTGTCCATATACCAACAGAAATTAATTGGAGAGTTTCGTGCTGAAACCTTTCAGGAGAAAGCTGAAACTTGGAGGAATTAAAGTTGCTAATTCCCCAAATTCCCTGGCAGTAAGGATTGCAAAGGAAAAGTCCAATTGCTGTCTTTGCCTCCCAGTTCTCTTGTTGAATTCTGTGATGTTTCTGGTTTTAATTGCCCATTTTAGCAGGGTTTTCTCAGTACTTTTACAAGGGAATGAATTAGAATTGATACCTGGGAATGCCGAGTGCCCTCCAAAAGTTTTCCCTTGGAGCTGTGATCCTACAAAAAAACTGTGGATGTTTTGGTATCTCTGTGCTTGGAGATAACCTGCACTGAAAATCCACCTCAGCCATCCCAGTTTTTTTGGGGTTTTTTTTTTTTTGAAGGAGGAAAACCATCAGCTCTGAATCAGCTCCTTGGAGCAGGCAGTGTTTGCTGTGTTTTCTGGGATAATTAGTGAGCCCAAGGGTTTGGGAGTGAGAATGCTGCTGTTCATCTGTTGTTCTTTCACTTGACTGGGCTCCAAAAGGCTCCAAAGCCTAATTCCTGGTGGCTGCTTGCTGGTGTGGAAATAGGAAAGTCTTGCCTGTTACTGAGCCCTCCTGGCCTCAGGATGTGCAGCTGAACCCTCCTGGTGCCTCTGCATCTTCCAGCCAAACRCCTCTCCCTGATCCAGCACCTTAGAGTGGTGCTAAACCACCCCAAAATTAAATAGTCTCCAGCTCTTAATGATGTAATTCTGTTCTTTATTAAGATAGCAATATTTAAAGCTAAGCTTGGCATCCCCTCTAGGCCAAACCCAACCATATTGCTGGGGAGGGGTTTTATTTCAGACTAAAAGCTGAATTTTTGTTGGACTCTGCATGAAACATAAGGTTTCAAAAGCAGACCATCCTTAATGTTGCAAGTATTTTTGGCTGAAATTATTGAAGCTGCCAAACAAATGAGAAAAAAAAAAAGGAGGATTGCAGCTGGAATAAATGTCCAGCACAAAGGAAAATGAACTACAGCCTTATCAGCAACTCCTTGATAAGACTGAAAAACCACCCATGTTGTCCTTGCCAAAAATGTTTTATTTTGCAGGAATAGAATCCCAAACACAAATAGGCTTTTTTTTTTTTTCTCTCCCCACAAATACCATGGCTCCAGTTCCACATTCTCCTTCTGTTTTCGAGGGTTGGCACGGCTTCAAATCTGCAGAGGAACATGAAAAAGAGGGAGCAGCCTGGCTGGGCTGTGCTGGAGTTGTCTGTTCAGACTTGAGCGAGCCTCATTCCTCACATTCCTGCCTTCTGAGGGTTTCTCTGGGCAAAGGCATGGAAATGCCAGCTTGAATAGGCCTGCACAGTGAGGGCTGCAGCCCCTCTTTATTTGCACAGGAATAAAGCTTTGCTTATAAATGAGAGCAGGAAATTTCCTTTGTGGGTCCTGCAGCTCGAGGAGTTGAAATGGGCTCTGTTTGTTCTGCCACACACCAGCCTGGAGAAAAGCTGGGGAATATCCCTCCTAAGCTTGCTAAAAGTGCTTTTATTCCAGCTCAGCGTCTGAAATAGGAGAAATTCAAAGTGGGGGAGGAGAAAAKAAAAACCTTCCAAGCAAAGCAGGGRTGGGAAGGAGTCTCRGGGCTGGAGGTGGGGACTCTGAGCACAAATCCATGTCCTGGACATAAATGGGATCCCTGGAGCTGCTGAGTGAGCCCAGAGGTATTTGTGTGAGGAATGAGTTTCTGGGTGAGGCTTTGCTGAGACTCCTTTCTAGGCAGCACCCATTAAGGATTCCCTCAATCCTGCCCTTGCCTGCTGGAGCTCAGTGCTTTAATGCCACCCAGGTGCCTTAGTGCCACTTGGTGCTGCAGCTCCTCCTGTCCAGGACAAATAACCCAGCCCGGGGCTCCAGGGTGAATAACCCAGCCCTGGGGCTGCAGGACAGGGCTGTAATAGCAGTGCTGGRGATACTGGGCTGTAATTAGCAGTGGAAAATGCTCATTGATAGCTGCAGAGAGGAGTTAACTCCGGGTCACCTCGCTGAGATTTGTTCCCAACGTGTCATTTGTGCTGAATTCAGCTGAAGTGGGGTGTGAAGAGCCTTTTCTGACAGCTCTGTCAGATTGACATCGTTTACAGAGATGAGCATTCGAATTAAATCCTTCTCGTTCACCAAATTACCTTCTGCTACCTACTTTGGTAATGCTTCACTCCCCATGTGTTATTCCTCATTTCAAAAACAACATTCCTGGGATTCTTGCCTCCTTTCCCGTGCAGGAGAAGCCTTCCAAGTGAAGTCATCTGCGAGCCCTTCACACCATTCCTTGTGCAACAGCCTGAGCTGTCTGTCAGGGCAAAACCTGAGCAATTCCTCTAATCCAGTTAATAATCAGAGACCTTGCAGCCAATTAGTTCTGGAGAGCTGGGAAATCCGTGGGATAATGAGCTGATAACCCCCCAAACTCCTGGAAGCTGGGTTCTTGTGGGGGGTGTTCCRTGCTGTGTTTTAGGGGCTGCTCTATTTTAGGATTTGCAGAAATAAGGATGTATGGTGGCTGAGAAAATGAATTTTAAGTTGCCCAAGCCCTTGCCCTTTTGGGTCACTGAACTGGTGTAAATGTCCTATTAAATGCATTAAGAAATGTATTTTCCTCAGGAAGTGAAGCTCAGCACAGCTAAGGCCAAACCTAATGGTGGTTGAGTAACTTCTTAGAAAAACCAAAGATTTTTTTTTCTTTTCTTCCCCCCCAAACCTGTTGCCAGATTCACCAGATTATTAAATTACAACTTTTAACTCTGAACAGATTTTAACTCTTCATATCATGATTGTTGTTAAGGAAAACAGAGAATCCCTYCACAGGCCTGCAAGTAAAACAAGCACAAAGAGCAGCACTCTACCTACATCTGTTCCCCCAGATTACTAAATTAGCTTTGATCTTGTTGATAAAAATCTGGTTTATGGGCTAAACATAAACATTTATTGCAAGCTTTATTGGTTTACAGATTAATGAGGCTTTTTGTGACAAGTAACTTGAGTGCCTGCCTACAGGATTGGGATTTTTCCCTGCTGGAAATCTGTTTYCTGCAACAAGTTCTTTAATTTGAAGCATGAGTTTCTTCTAAACATTGCCAGTGTGACAGCTAAAGATGCTTTTTGCACTTGGAGCTATTTGTTTTAAATTAACTGTTAGACAAATCAAAACTGAGGCATTTCAAATCTGCTTTAGAAAAAGCCTTTTTGGGGTTGGAGGATTTGTTCTCCTGCAGGTCAATGCTGGGCCTTAAACTTGATCTGAGTGTTTCCTTCTCCTAGGGAGCATCCCGAGCCTTTGGTGGGTGATGGATCGCTGGGGGGCTGTCTCTGAAAGCCTCTCCGGGCYGTCTGGATGGCTGCAGGAAGAGGAAAGCAGCAATTAAAGGAGATGTTGTTTGTTTTCCCTGCAGGCTCTCCTTACTACGACAACGTCCGCCCGCTCTCCTACCCCGACTCCGACGCTGTCCTGATCTGCTTTGACATCAGTCGGCCAGAAACCCTGGACAGTGTCCTAAAAAAGGCAAGTGTTTGAGCAAGCCCTGAGCACAGAGCTCTGCTGGACAAGCTCATCTTGAAATCCCCCTGCAGTGGTGCTGTTCCTACTCTGGAAACTTCCACTTTGTTCCTTTAAATGGAGCGATGACAGGAGGGTGCTTTAATTTGAGGTCATTTGTTTGAAAGGGGTGGATGTTAATTGAAAACAAAAACTTGCTAATGGACACTTGGAGCTGAAGGAAATTCTCATKCCTCAGCCCTGAGACAGCAAGGAATTGTTGAGTGTGGTATGAGGTGCTGTAAGAAATTGTATCTCCCATGTTCCTGTAACTGGATTGGGAAACTTTGCTGGGTAAAAATTATCTGCCGAGTGTTTGGACTTCTGCCACGGCCTTACATAATTTGTGAGGCTGACGTGTGAAGGAGCAGTGACAAATGCCTCTGGAAGGCACCAGCAGAGCTTGCAGTGGCACAGAAATGCAGCCCTGCCCCAAGCCCTTCATGAGATCACTGATCCCAGCTTGTGTCACATTTCCCACCAGCTCAAACACGGAATTTTCGTAACCAAGCTCTGTGTTTGCAGGGTGGTGCTGGTCCTCTCCTTGGCTGCTGAGCATGACTCAGCTTCACAGTGGTGGGTTTGGGGCTCAATGACCTCAAGTTCCTTTTTTTTCTGAGGCTGGGGCCGGTGATTCTTGTCTCACTGGGATCAAGTGCCTTACAATGCTCTGAATAGCCCACAAAAAACACTTCTAAACTTCTCTGTCTGTATCAGAAAGCATCCAGAGCTGTGGTTTTTCTGTCCTTGCTAATGCTGGTTACTTAAATCTGCAAGAGATTTTTCTTAAAATGCTTTTAAGCCCAAATTACAGCCTTAAATTTTAGGGAGTATCATCTGTTTGGATTATGATGTGAAGGTTTTGGCTTTGAGTTCTCRACATAACCTTGCAGGAAGATGAAACCAAATGAATTTATCCCAAGTCCTGTCTGAGGGGCTCCTTGCTGGTTCACCTGGGACAGATTTGTGTAGTTTTTGGGGTGAGAATGCAGCAATAAACTCACATTTAGCCCTGCAGGTGTTGTGGTTGTACAGCTGAAGGTGGGGACACCATTTCTGCACTGGCTKGGGCTGGGTGTGAGAAACAGCAGCTCTGCAGACCTTTGCTCGTGTGGGTACATAATCTCAACTCATTCCCTCCTGATTAGTGAGCCAGTGGAATTCATGASTGTGTGAGATAGGGAGATTTCATCCTTGACCAAGTTCTGCTGGAGCTGATGCCTTCAACAAATTACCTTGAAGGCAGATCCAGACATTACATAAAAATATTTCAGCCTGGGACGTCAGGACTGATTAAAGTTGTTACCCATTGCTTCTTTGGATTTAAACATTAACTGTTGAGTTTTATCTTTTTATTTTGTAAGGGTCAGGATTAAATGCGTGAGACGGTATTTTTTGTTTTTGTTTGGACTTGAATGTTTATTATTTTATTTATATCACAGTTTGTAAAACTGTGAGTTCTGGAGTATTTTACTTTAACAAACTAAAAATGGACTTTTATTCCTTTTTTTACAAGGGTTTTTAAGGATTCTAATTAAGAAATGACACTTAAATTATTTTTATTTTTAACTTAATAACTAATTACTCAYGGCTCATAATGTGGATTTTTAAATCTAATTACACAATACCATCCAAACCCATGAAGAAAGGCTAGTCTTTTGTCTTAAAACTTTTATCTTGTTTTATATATATTACTATAGTCTAAAATTTTAAATTCTTAAGTTTTCTACTATGTGATATTACGCATTTCTATTCAAACTGCATACCTCTAATTTTAGTTCTACCATTCAGTTTTGGAAGCTTTTTTCACGGGTCTCGGGTCACATGCAGTGTTCTCTTGGGGTTTAGTCTAAAAGAAAGAAAAGTCTCAAATTCTCAGCATTCCAGCAATTAACAACTTGCAATTTTGCAGTGGAAAGGGGAGATCCAGGAGTTCTGCCCCAACACCAAGATGCTGCTGGTGGGCTGCAAGTCGGACCTGCGCACCGATGTCAGCACGCTGGTGGAGCTCTCCAACCACAGGCAGACCCCCGTGTCCTACGACCAGGTAGGGGCCMCCTCCTTTGCTGTCCTTCAGGAGGGAAGAAAAACCCCTTTTCTGTCACTGCAGCCCTCACTGTGAGCAGCTTCTCCCTCATGATGACACCAGTGCGGCCTAAAAAGCAGATTTGCCTTGCTTTGAAAACTGTTTAGGACTAAAGGAAATCCTGCAGCCCTACAACACATCCTAAAATCATCCCTTTAAACATCATAAATTGTTGGCTTTTTGGTTGCAAATTGCTTTTTAGGTGAGTTGTTAGAAACTTCCTGCTTCTCTGTGCCTGCACACACCAAAAATGTAGCTAAAAGATGACACATCCTGTTTATTCACTGACAAATTGGTAAAATTGCTGTCTGCAGACTTCAGATTTGAATGTTGTTTGACTTTAGAATCATGACATTATATTGGAGTACAGTCTGTCCCCAATTCCTTAAAAAACCCTTTGTCCTTCCTTCTGAAGGTGCAGCAACACCAGAAGGCATCTTAATTCTTGATGAGTTCTTTGCTCCTGGGGAAGGGAGAAGTTTGGAGGCAGGCATTGGAGGAGAGAAAAGGGAAAGGAATCAGGTCATGGGAGAGAGCAGGATGTAGGGAGCAGGGAAACTGCTCTGAGGTGAGCTTCCCTTTATTACTCACATGTGTGTGATCATTCATGGCAGCTGAATCACCCTGTGGGAGGCACAGTGGCACCTCCACCAGTCACCTCAGTGGCTTTAGCAACCACTTTGGGATGGTTTCTCCCTCATGTTTTCCAAAGCAGCAGCTCCTGATGTGGGGTTACTAAGGATGCAACATGTTTACACTGGAAAATGGCAGGACTTCAGTGAAATCAAGTATTTCCATGGGAGTGATCAAAACTCTGCTGGCAGGTGGGTTTTTTCCCCTGAATTCACAGCTCAGCCTGTGCCCCTGAGGAGCAGGAGTCAGCTGAAGACAGAGGACACAGCTTCTTTTAAAATTCCCTTGCCTGGAATGGAGTGAGAGCTTTCCCATTCCTCTGAACTCCAGCAGGAAGCACTGGGAGGGTAAGGACAGGCTGGTGACACCCTGCTCCAGCCTCCCAGTGCAGGCAGCTCCACCTGAGCAAACATTTCTGAGGCTCAGCTGAGCAGGAGCTGAGATGTTTGACTGTGGGGAGGGCTGCTCCCACAGGCTCCTGCTGCCTTATCAAGCCTCTCCCCTCTGCCTSTGATAAGGGGCTGCATCACTGCAGGGCAAACAGGAGGCTGGATGCCCAGGGATTGGTGTCATCAGGCTGGCATTGAGGGGCTGGAGGCAGGCACGGGGGTGGCACYTCAAGGATGTGGTTGGATTTTGTAACTCAGTAAAGATTCATCCCTCAGAAATCAAATTTCCCTTGGAACAACTCCCTTTTTTTTTGCTTAATGCTGCATTGTGTTCAGTAGCAAAATCAAGGATGTGGTTGGTTTTTGTAACTTAGTAAAGATTCACCCCTCAGAAATCAAATTCCCTTGGAACAACTCCTGGTTTTTCACATAATGCTGTATTGTGTTCAGTAGCAAAATCCACCATGGGATCCTGGGCTATTGTCATCTGTCACATGTTGGGTTGTTTGCCTTGTGCTGCTGGAACAAATATCCCTGCTTTGACTTCTTAAAAATCACTAAAGAAGGGCTCCTGTAACCCCTCATGTTCTTTTTACCTCTTTTTCCCTGTTCCCTATCAGGAAGTTGATAGAACTCTCCCAGAACACATTTCCCTAAGAACTTTACCCTCTTCCTGGAGCTGGAACAGGGGCTSTGCTCCAGCTCAGGGCAGCTGCTTATTCCTTAAGGCACAGAATTTCTCTTTGGAGATTTTAGCTCAGGAAATTCCCAGATTCAGGTTAAGGTGAAACTGCTGGAAAGGCTGCAGTCACTGAGTTGCTTTTCTCTCCCAATTTCTGTTTATGAGCAGAGCAGATAATGCTTGGACACTTGTTTAACTCCTCCTGGAGGCAAATCTCTGTTTATTTTCCCAAGTCAGCTTTGGCTTTTCCAGGGAAACAGCACAGAGCTGGAATTGTGAGGATTTTGCACAACTTGGTATTGATCACGTGTTCCTTTTTCCCCTCAGGGTGCAAATATGGCCAAATAAAAATGGGTTCCTATAACCCCTCATGTTCTTTTTCCCCTGTTCCCTGTCAGGAAGTTGATGGAACTCTCCCAGAACACATTTCCCTAAGAACTTTACCCTCTTCCTGGAGCTGGAACAGGGGCT
>JACDOX010000602.1:46880-63165 GCA_014549065.1 Cardinalis cardinalis
AATTCTCTGTCTTTATATTTTGACAGTGCCTAACCAAACCCACCTTCCCTGTCTCTCTGTACCACTGGAATTCATTTGCCAGTTCTTCCTGAACATTTGGTACAGCCACATGAAACTCAACCCAGCTTTTCCTGTCCCCAAAATGGGATTCCTGCTGCACCTCCCTTGCAGAAAAGAATTTGAAGGGACACCCTCCAATGTTCTTTTCCCTTTGCTCATCACACCAAACCCTTTATGAATGTCACTCCAAGCAAAACAATCAATCCATAACTCTGACCTGGGGCCTGACACAGTATCTCCCCACAGAACCAAGAAAAACAGGAAAGACCTTCCAGCTAAACAATGTTTCAAAATTAAGCCCTGTTACCTAGAGGAACAATGCAAACAGGCTGTTGTTGCAARGAAAGGAAAGAAAATACCTCCTCATCATGGCCAATGCCAACATAAAAGGAAAGGCAGGGTATGGAATTCTAGAGAGGGCAGAGAATCATGCCCCTAAATAGCCAAATTATTTGTGTAGAGCACAGATAGTTTGCAATTTAGGCCTGCACTGAAATGTTGTCAGCTTTGGCTGCAAGCTTTGGCAGTAGAATGGAGATCCACTGGAGAAAGCAGAGCCACCCCTCCCAAAGCAGGCTCCAAGTGCAACAGCCCATAATAAAATGGAATGAGGAGATGCTGGGTCCTGCCCCCAGAATGAGGGGCTGCAAAGAGGGAAGACTGCACTGAGCCAGGGGTCCCATCACAAGGAGAGGGGRAAATGTTACAGTCAAGGACCTTCAACAGGGAAGGAAGACACAGCAAAGGGAGTGGGAATCAGCCTCAGCTCAAAATTTCCTTAGGGCTTTCTAAGGAAAAACCCACAGGAGTGTGTTGTGGCAAGGAAAGGAAAGACAATACCTCCTCATCGTGGCCAATGCCAACACAGAAGGAGTGGTGGGGTCTGGAACTCCAGAGAAGGCAGAGAATCATGCCCCTAAATGGCCAAATTATTTGTGTAGAGCAGAAATGCAATGGAGGGTGTCACTTCAGATTCTTAGGGCKTTCTAAGGAAAAACCCACAGGAGTGTGTTGTGACAAGGAAAGGAAAGACAATACCTCCTCATCGTGGCCAATGCCAATGTAGAAGGAGCGTTGGGGTCTGTAATTCCTCCTGAGCAGGAATTCCAGAGCTTGAAGAATGCCCTGCAGGAAAAGCAGAACTGTTGAACCACCCCTGGGTGGAGATCAGGAGAATAAATCAACAGAATGCAGGGTGCTGGAAGAGAATTCAATGCCTTCACAGCCCTTGTGCTGTTCACAGCTAAGCTCTGATTCCTACAGCTCCCACTGAGGATATTCCCATTCCTTGGAAAAGTCACTGCAGGGGTTTTGATCAATAATGCTGTGACAGGTGCCAGGGTAGGGACATGAAATACAGAGCAGCTYGTTCAGGGACAGACTGCACAGGAGCCCCCAGAGCCAGAATTACCCAGGAATTCACTGTTCCCTTACAGTGCCTGTCACACACCCAGACTGGCTCTCTCTGCAGCCACCAAATCCAGGCAGTTTAAGGAGCTGCATTTTTTGTACAAGAAGTGCCAAGAGGACAGAAACAGAACAAGAAAATTAATCTGAAGAATGAGAGAAATAAAAAAAATCAAACCTACCATTTGCTGTGGCAATATATATATATATATAAAACAATACATTTGCTCAATTATTCCATCACTCTTTTTCAATTTAAATTACTTAATTTTTCACATATCACCTCGATATTGTCAGAACCCCKTTTTTGCCATGTTCACTGAAATTGCAGATTTGATTTTTTTTGGCCATTTGTGGAGTTACTTGTGCAGTGCACAGCAGAATGAAGCACCAACCTAAACTTTCCAGTTTCAAGGCTTTGAAATTGATGATTAAACATCCTGAAACTTTCTAGGAGTGTGTCCTGTGTGACACTAAGCATCTGTTCAAATTTAAAYACAGGGCTGCCATGGAAGTCATTATCAAAGTCATAAAGGGACATTTTCCTTTTAAATTTTTTCATCAATCTTTTCCCCATAAGAAATCTCTCCCAGATCAACCTTTTCTGAATCCATTCCTCCCAAATGTGTTCAGTACAACAGCTCTTTGTTCTGTCACAGGCTGGATAAAAGATGCAGGGTTGTTTATCTATCTTATTAAACAAAATTGTTTAATTTGAAACTCAAGCCTTTTCAAAGGGGCAGTTTTGGCTTGGAGTGCCTCTGTGACACCTGGGGAAAAGGACAARGTTTCAAACACAGCATTTGACAGAGAATTATGGAATKATTTGGGTTGGAAGGGATTTTATAGCTCATCCAGTGCCACAGACAGGGAAACTTCCACTATCCCAGCCTGCTCCAGCCTGGCCTTGGACACTGCCAGGGATGGGGCAGCCACGGATTCTCTGGCCTAAAACTTTAACCTGGCACTTAACCAAATACATCTGCATCTGTCAATATGATTCCCCTGATTCTTTGTGAGTTTTAACCCTATTTTCTCCAGTAACAGTGAAGAATGAGTGAAAACACTCCATCTTTAGGAAAAACTTGGACTTTATCCGAACTAGGAATTTATCCCTGGCAGAAAGAGGGGTGAGAAAGAGACACCACAGCAAATTCCAAGAGGATGGGCTGCTCCCCCCTTGCCTTTGCCAGGCTGTGTCTGTGGGGAAGGACATTACCAGGCACACGTACAATGGCAGAGTTTTTGTTATCCAGCGTTCCTCGTCCGTAGATGAAACCTTCGTGCTCTGCAGCTGAGAAAGGAGGGAAATCCCAGCCCTCGGGGGGAGCAGGCACCACATCCATGTGTGCCAGCAGCATGTAGGGCAGCAGGCCAGGGGCAGAGCCCTGCACTGTAAACAGGTGGCTGTATTTGCCAACAATTTCATGTTGGATGAACTTTGAAGAAAATACAGCCGGGAAGACTGTTAAAAAAAAAAAAATTAAAGACACATGTGAAAGAAAAAATTAACAGTAACGGCCAATTTTAGCATTATTGCATAGAGCTGTCAGCTAGGTGGCCTCAGGGGGGAACTGTAAATAAGACTGGGCACAGAAGTTCTCATACTTCTACCAATCCATCTCACTTGGGATTTGAAAGTCTCCTAAATAAAACCAGAATTCTTGTTCAGCAGTGCTGCAGCTCTTTCGCAGGGAGCAATGATGGAACTGCCAAAAAATTAGGTTGAAGCAGCAGCAGTCATCCTCTTTTATTTTTTTATGGCATTTAACCATCTCAAGGACCAAAAACCATCATTACAAAAAGTCTTTTGAACCTTTCGGGGCCATTGATACTACTGCTACAGAGGGGACACACATGTGACATTTCTGACAGGTCTTTCTTCAAGAAAAATATAAAAATCTCCTATATTCAGGAATGATACATGCTCTCTTCAATTGGTTTATAAAAATAGAGCAGCAGAAATTGCCAAGACTGAAAGTTCAGTACCTTTCTGAATGTAACTCCCAAATTCTGCCATGGCAGTTGTATTCAAATCCTCTGGAGACCAGGACACAGTTGGGATTTTAATGGCCCCTTCAAAGAAACACAGAACAGAAATCACTCAGCACCAAAACCAAACAAAGCTCCAACTGCACTTCAAAAGTGGAAGCACATTTATGTTCCTGAGTGTTTTTCCAGGCTTTAAACATTATTTCACAGCACAGCACGAGCTGCCATGATCAAAAAGAGACTGATGTGCTTCAGCTGGGCCGTGCACAGGCAGCCACCAGCATTTCCTAACAGCTCAGCCAAGGCAACTCTCCAGACAATTTGACTCCACTTTTCATGCTGAAGTGTTGAATGATATCCTTAGAAATGCTACTGTCCAGGAGCAGCTGCAATTTGCTTGGGTGATCTGATTCCCCAGAGCCACAGGCTCCTCTGACAGCTGGGCTGGCAGTCCAAGGCTCTTTCTCAAGAGTTAAGCAGCTTGTGATGGTTATTACACCTCCATATTGCTTTATAAATTAACCTATATAAACAGACAGGGCTTTTGTTGGCCCTTTTGGCCTGCCCTGTCATTTAAACAGGCTCTCCAACATCCAGTCCCTGTCCTGCAGAACATGGGAGTAACTCAGCCCCAGCTGCCTTTCCAAACAGCAGCTGCCAGCAGAGGTTATGGATTCTTTTGAGGTCGTGTGATTCATGAATTAACACAAAAATCTATTGTGAGCCTTCATTTTCCCATTAAAGAAGAATGCAAACACAATTTGCTAGGCAATAAATCCTACAAACCAGCAAGGTATGAGGTTTACACACAGGGTTTTATCACTTGGTGCCAGATTGTGGTTTCCTGCACAGTGCCAGCCCTAGTGAGAGCTAAACCCCCCAAATCTTGTACGTCAGACAGCACAAACAGGCCAGGACTGGGCACAGCAGCGGTGAGCAAGAACAAGAAAGGGAGAAAATCCCAATGGTGACTTATCCAGTGGACAAAGGGATGTCTGGAAACGCCTTCACGGGTGTCTGGCAAAATTCTGTGTGTACAAGCAGGAAACGGTGGAGAAAATCAACACGGGGCAAGAGTTGGCTCAGGAGAAGCACAGGATCGCTGAGGCTGGAAAATCCCTGTGGGATCATTGAGCCCCAGCTGTGCCCRATCCCCACCCTGAGCACTCAGTGCCACCTCCAGGGATGGGCACTCCAAATCCCCCTGGGCAGCCCCTTCCATGAGGAAATTCCTGCTGATGTCCAACCTGAGCCTCCCCAGCCCAGCCTGAGGCCGTTCCCTCTCCTCCTGTCCCTGTTCCCTGGGATGAGATCCCAAATCCCCCCGGCTGTCCCCTCCTGGCAGGAGCTGTGCAGAGCCAGAAATTCCCCCTGAGCCTCCTCTGCTCTAGGCTGAGCCCCTGCCCAGCTCCCTCAGGACTCTCCAAACCCTTCCCAACTCCCTCAGGATTCTCCAAACCCTTTCTAGATTTCTCCAAACCCTTCCCAGCTCCCCCAGGACTCTCCAAACCCTTTCCCAGCTCCCTCAGGATTCTCCAAACCCTTCCCTAGTTCTTCTGGGGATTTCTCTAAACCCTTCCCAGCTCCCTAAGGACTCTCCAAACCCTTCCAGCTCCCTCAGGACTCTCCATTCCCCTCCCTGGACTCGCTCCAGCCCTCCCTGAACTGCAGCGCCCAGTACTGGACAGGGCGCTCGAGGCGTGGCCTGAGCAGTGCCCAGCACGGATTTTTCAATCACTTCCTTAGTCCTGCTGGCAGCCAACACCCGGTTCCTTCCAGGGAAAGCACCCGGGGAGCGGCCGYCTCCACACCCGCCCGCCGTGCCCTGGGTCCCCCCTCAGGAGGGGCGAGGGGGGCTCACAGCGCTCGGGCCCCCTCACCTCGCAGCGCCTCCTTGAGCTCCCGCCGCTCGCCGGCGCTGAGGGCGGCGGTGCCGGCGCTCCGTGCCCAGAGCCGCGGCACCCCGGCCGGGGCTCGCAGGACGAAGGTGCGGAACAGGACGGCGGCCGCCAGCGCCAGCACCACCGAGCCCAGCGCCAGCAGCGCCACCGTCACMGCCCGCCGCCCGCCCGCCATCACTGACCGCCGCGCCCCCGCGGCTGATGGGCGTGACCGGGAGCCAATCGCCACCGGCCTCGTCAGCATGTTGACCAATGGGAGCGGAGCAGGGGAGGGGTTGACCCGCTGCTCTCGCGGGGGCTGCTGGGAGATGTAGTTTGCAGCGCGCGTGGGGGCGGCCGAGAGGAGTGCGGGTTAGGGAATGGTTTGCGTTGGAAAAGATCTTAAATCCCATTTCATTCCACCCCTGCCGTGTCAGAGACACCTTCCACTGTCCCTGGGTGCTCCCAGCCCTTTCCAACCTGGCCTTGGACAATTCCAGGCGTGGGGCAGCCACAGCTGCTGTGGGCACCCTGTGCCAGGCCCTGCCCACCCTCACATAGAAGAATTTCTTCCCAATATCTTGGGATGCTGCTACCAAAGGATGGGAATAAAAGGAATTCCTGTGGGGTATAACCACCCCAGGCTCACTGGGGCCACAAGGGAGGCAGAAGGATGCCTCTGTTTGTGCATCCCCACTTCTGACAAACTTTAAATCCACCTGCTTTTCAAAATATCTCACTTCTTTCCTTGATTCCGCCAGCTAGCATGATGGAACACTTCTTATTCCCTTCTTTACAGCTGTTCTGAACAGAATGTGAAGATTTATCCCAGCTTCCCATGGCATGAACTGTCCCAGGATGCCAAAGACCAGATGGGAGCAGCCGTGGTAATCCTGCCCCTGAGTCAGCAGAAGATGACAATGATTGTTCACACATTCTTTATTATCAAAAAAAAAAAGAAGAAGAATGAAACCAACATTAAATTAAATAAATTACAAACATTTCTGAGTTGGTTATACATCATGCATTTACCAAGTAAGGCTTCAGAGCCAAAATATATCAACCTCACTGTTACTTAAGAGCAATAAAAAGAATATTTTACTGCAAGTGAAAATATTTCACCAGCATGWCTTTGAGCTCCCCTAATTCTCTGCCCAGGCACTTGGGAATTATGACTTTGGCCACATTGTGCCTCCAGCAGTGCCATTTACCTGCTGGTGTGACATTTATTGCCAGAACTGACCCAGAATTTGGCTACAGAAATGGGATTTCCTTCTGCCTGGGTCATGACTTGCAGGAGAGCCACTGTTTCTGAGCCATTTCTTGTGACATCCCATGCCATTTTTGTAGGAAGTTCAGGAAATACAATCTGCTCTGAGGATTCCTGCATTTTCCTGTCAGACCCCGGGCTGGGMAATCAACCTCCTGTAAGGAATCCTGAATGTAGAGCTGGGAACTGGAACTTCCCTCTCTTCGTGTGATGCCGCCTCAGAGACCCAAAAACATTGATCAGGACAGTTTCTTGTTGCTCTGCACCAATTTGTTCATTGCCTTTCTTTCAAAATTAGCACTTTTTRAAAGGAGCACTCAGGCAGTACAAAAGGCCATGAGGAATCACCCTCAAGGATAACTTAAAAGACTTCATCTCTTGCTTTTACCTTGTAAAACAAGCTATACATGGAGATTTCTGGAGAGACCACTGTTGTGTAAAATTAAAATTAGTAATAACCATCAGCTAGTAGGGTTTTCTGCCCTCCTTTGGTTTTATCACTCTCCTGCACCACATAATCAGAAATTGAGGTAGAGAAATGGTGACTTGGTTATTGAGATGTTGCATAAAACCAAACTGGCAGGCTGCTGCTGTTGTGTCCTGCAGTGACTGTCTAGCAAGGATGGTTCAGGAAACTCTATTTTCCTTAAAAATGGGAGCTGCAGGAAAGCCCCAGGAAGCCTTCAGCAATCAGCTCAATAACGTCTGTGTACTTCAAAACCATACACTAAAGCTCGCTTATATTTGTAATATTTTAGAGTGTTAAAATAGAAATAGCATTTTTAAATAGAATCTGTTTTCAGATGTACTCAACCCACTGGGCGGGCAGGACAAAGTGCACATAATTCTTATTTCTGAAGTACAAACCTGTCCTATTAGTAAGAAAAAAATTTATATATATTTCAGATTTTAGCCCTGCTGAGAGAGTCCTGAGGTCTTTGGGGTGCCACTGGTCCGAGGCAGTGTTTTTTGGGGTGCTGGGACACAGAAGAGGAGAGGCAGAGGCTGCAGAGACATGCAGGGGAGTTCGGGGGGCTGCAGTGCCAGCCTCCCCCGGGGTCAGTGCACATCAGAGAGCAGCAGCAGCTGGCACAGCTGCCCTGCCACACCTCCCAAAAGGCTTTCAGGGTTTGCTTGTGTTTCACTTGGTGGGGGAAACAGGGAGGAGGGAAAGGCAAGGAGCAGGACGGCCAGGGGATGCAATTCCAGGGGGGCAGGAGGATGGTGGGGGACAAAGGGGTGGCTGAACATCCCCTGAGCTCAGGCCCCTGCCTCCAGCTGGGAATCCATCAGATGGCATCTGCTGAGCTCCTGCTGCCCCAGCTGGCTCTGCCTGCTCAGAGTCCYCTGCTCTGAGTGCCACGAGCAGAGCAGGGAGGATTTGGCAGGTCTGGAGGGTTGCAAACCTGTTGTAACCCCAGGCAGAAGCACAGCACTCCATGGAGATGTGGGAGAGAGGATTCTTCTCTGGAGGAGTCTTCTCTGGAGGGTTTGCCAYGAGCAGAGCATGGAGGAGAGAGGATCTGGCAGGTCTGGAGGGTGATGGCCTCGTTGCAAACCTGTTGTGTCCCAGGTAGAAGCACAGCTCTCCACAGAGGCGTGGGAGAGAGGAGTCTCGTCTGGAGGGTCTGCCCAGTGCTCGCTGTGCTCACAGAGCTGTCTGGGTCTCTGAGTGGAACATGCTCCCAAACATCTCCTAAAGGGCACAGAGGATGAGCAGGGTCAGGGCTGGTGRCACAGCTCGGTGTCATTGTCACACAAACACCCCCAGGAGCTCCAGCCCCTCTCCAGCTTCCAGCTGGGCATGGACAGCACGGGGAAGGGAGGGGAGCTCCTCCCAAGGCCCACATGTGGGTGAAAATCACTGCAGCATTTGCAAAGCCTGTGCTGAAAATCTTCACTTCTTTTGGGTGTGAACCAAACCTGGTTCTCTGAGTTCCCCCCAGTGTGTGGAGACCACAGGTCCTACTGAACCTGAGCTTTGTGGCCCAGAATGATTGAAGGACTCCTCTGTGGGGTGACCTACCTGCTCCTCATCCAGGTGCCTTCCAGAGCCCCTCAAGACAGGGATTTAAAATTCTATTTGCAATTAACTTTCTGAAGCACTGCAGTACTTCCAGATGATTTCCCATCTAATCAATCCCAATTAAAGTTCTGATTTCTGCCTCATACCCACGGCTGCAGTGACCCCTGGCWCTACAACTCACCTCCTCCAGGTTCTTGTATGCTGCACTGCCCTCATCCACAGACTCATCATAGATGGAGAGCTCTGTCTGGGTCGGCCTCTGTGCAGAGAGGAGTTGAGTCCACAAATTAGCAGAGTGCAGGGTCAAAAGGAGTGAAAACAGTGATTAAGCCAGGCCTAGAAGGTGAGCCATGCTCTGAGGGAAATGCCCAGGAGAAGGGACACAGGAGGAGTCCTGCTCCAGGTGTTTATCTGCATTTCCTATTGCTCTGCTTTGATAGGAGATACCTTAACTCCTCCTGGGGAGATAACTGGTGCTGCTGGTGCCARCTCCAGCTGGCACACAAAGAACCAACCCCTGTTTGGGGACAGAGCCTGTCTGATGCTGTGCCACCAGCATGGGCCACATTCCTGCCTCAGAATTCCTCCTGTTCTCCTCCCACCAGTGGAGCACTCATGGATGCCAGGGCTGTTCCAGCTGCACAAGCTTTGCCTTCTTTTCTTCATCACTGGGGGCCAAATTCTGCCTTTGCCTGTTCCAACCAGCACCAGACTGAGGGCACAGTGCTGGAACAGCTCTTCTGGCTCCCCCAGGCTGGCACAGCACTCCTCCCTCAGCCAAGGGTTTGTGTACAACAAATTGACACTAAAAAAATTGACACTTCTGAATTCCCATGGAAATCCATTCCATCACAAGGTGCTCGGCCCACACACAACTGGAATATTAAATAATTTCCTGGATTTAGGCCTTTACCACTTGAGATAAACATGAAGCTTCTTTAGGTAATAAAATGTTATTTTAGGTAATAAAATGTTATTTTTCCATTGTGCTGACGCAGCCTGGAAGCCAAACAGGAGAATCCTGTGGGCTGGGGAGCAAATTTACCTCTTCCAAGACGGGTGGGTGGACAAATTCTCTGATACTGGCCAGTGCAAACAAAACAGCATCGTGGATGGTCAGGAAGATGTGACTTGGGTCCAGGCCTCCTTCCTCAAAGACTCCCCCTGTGCTGATGTCATCGTACACCTGGGCTGGAGAAAGGAGACAGCTGAACGAGGAGGAAAGCACAGGAGGAATTCTGGAGGTGTGTGTGGCCTCTGAGCTAAGGCAAGGCTCAGAAGAAGCAGGTTTGCAGCAGAAATGAGTGTGGGGATCTGTTTTCCTGCATGCTGAGTGTGGAGATGTTCCAGCTTTATCACTTCCCAAATGAAAGCACTGATTTCACACACAGAGAACAGTGATTCTCTTTCCTTTCTGCTGTTTTTTTCCTTTTATCTGTTCTGGCCTGGTCCAGCAAAGGACTGATATCTCACAGTTTGAATAAAGAACAGAAAAGGATTTGCTGTTTGTCAGGAGCTCAGAAATGGGGGGAGGTCCCATGGAAATGTGTTCTTTGGGGATTCTTACCATGCACGTTTGCCAAGAACACTTTGATCCCAATCTTCTGGTAACTGGAACACAACTGGAAGGGATGAGATGGGAGAGAGAGGATTAAAAACACTGCTGCTCCAGCTTTGTGTTTGTGCATAAAGACTTTTATCAGTGCTGGGGCTGAAGAAGAAAATCAGAGGTGCAGAAGAGGAAAAGCCACACAATTGAAACACAAGCCCTGTRTGGGAGCCACTGAGGGAGAAAAGGAGACTCAGGGGTGCCCTCATCACTCTGCAGCTCCTGAAAGGTGCCTGTGCTCAGCTGGGGCTGGGCTCTTTCTCCAGGAACTGACAGAACCAGAGGACACAGTTTCAAGCTATGCCAAGGGAAATTTAGGTTGGATATCAGGAAAAAGTTCTTCATGGAAAGAGTGATAAAGTTCTGGAATGGCTGCCCAGGGAGGTGGTGGAGTCCCCATCCCTGGGGGTGTTTAACAAAGCCTGGATGTGGCAGGGTTGAGCTGAGGTGTTGGGGCTGGGTTGGATTTAGTGATCTTTAAGATCTCTTCCAACCTGTTCATTCTGTGATTCTGTGAATTGAGTCACATAAGCACCTTCATGTGAGTGAACGGAAGGTCCCTGCACAGAACTCACCTTGCTCAGAGCCTTTGTGCCCATCAGGTCCACAAAGCACACCCCGCTCATGTCCAGGATGATGGTGTGGAAGCTGATGTAGGGCGGTGCTGCCAGCACAGGGTCGGTGTCTGCCGTGGGCAGCACGCTGAGGGTGCTGCCCTGCAGSGTGGTGCTGATGCCCTGCAGSGTGGTGCTGATGCCCTGCAGGGTGGTGCTGCTGCTGCCCAGCTCCCCAGGGCTCTGCCCTGCCCCAGCCCCGGGGCCAGGAGGGCGGAATGTGACGTAGGAGATGCTGGCCCCGTTGGCAGTGGTCTGGTTGTTGTTGGTGTCTGTTGGAGAGGCGCTCTCAAAGTCCTTCTGGAGCTCTTGCAAAGACAAGGTCTGAGGCAGAGCAGAGGTGCAGAGTCAGGGCAGGGCACAGGTGGGGTCCTGATGGGTGACTGCCCCTCTGCCCACTGATATGAGGGGGTTTAATCTGGACTAACTCCAGCCTGGCTGTCCCTTGGGGCTGGGCTGTCAGGATAATTTCCATGATTCATTTGTTTCAAAACTGCTCWGCATTGCAAAGCAAATGGGTCTGGGGTGACTGAGAAAAGGGCTTTGAAAGGGCTGAACTGCTGACACAGCCCCAGAGAAAGAGGCCAAGGCTGCCTGGTTTCTGCAGATTGCTCCCCATGTTCCCATTCCAGCCTCCTCCCCAGCCCCACAGCCATTCTCMGTTCTCCTGCACCTTCAGGTTTGGGGAGGAATGGAGACGTAGGTGGAGAGGAAAGGGGGTGAGAGGTGGGAAATGTGGCCAGGAAAACAGTGCAGGAAATCCCATGTCAAGAGGAGCTGTCTGATGGGGATTTGGGGCCATACTCATGGACACAGGGACCCTTTTGGGAACTCAGAGCTGAGTTACCTTGTTCTCCTTTAGCAGGAATTTTGGGAGCTTTGCTGGTGGTTGTGCTGTGCTCTTCCCCTGCTGTTTCACAAATTTCCTCCTGGCCAAGTACACCTTGCCAGGATCCACCCCTGTCTGTGGGAAAGAGAGATTTTTTCCTTAAAAAGTCTATTCCAAGAGTCAGGAGCTGCTGTTCCTTCCCTGGCATTTCCCAGCCTGGGGCACCAGCTGGGCACTGGAGTGGGGTGACCCTGGTGGCATCCAGACATCTCCTGGAACTCGGGGAACCTGCACATGCAGGGAGAGACTTGCAATAGCAGGATGCCCCTGTTTTGGCAGAGCTTGGAGGAGGAACCTGCCAGGATTTGGGCACAACCTCTAAAATGAGCTCTGCAAACAGCCCTGAGGATCAGGGAGAGGAGGAYTGAGGAGTAGAGAGTGGATGTGACCACTGTCCATGATCATCCACAGCTTAATTAACCTGCGTAGCAGCACAGGAGAGAGCAAGGGTGGTTTGGGACTGGCTTCAGGCAGGGATTTGTTGAGGAATTGCTCACCTTGGCTATGATTTTCTCCCGGAATATCTCTGAGTTGGCGAAATACAGAGGCGAGCAGTAGGTGATGATTTTAATCCCATTAACTTCATGGACCTGCACCAGAGACAGGAGCTCAGAGCAAGCAGTGGCAAAGAGCAGCATTTTCTCTGAGGGTGTTTTATCTGCAGCTCACCTTGTTGTAGGTTTTGGGGTTCTTGTAGATGTCAGTGGAAGTCACCTGGCCCAGGGCAGAGCCGTTGCGGCTGCAGAAAAGAAGGGATCAGGATTAGGGGAGAGAAAACTGCTTCTGCTCCAGATTCCATCCCAGGATTTGAACATTTGCTTTGGGAAAACTCTTRCATTTCACCCCTGCAGAGTCTACAGGGCAAAAAAAAGAGTCAGTATTTTGAGATGCCAGACTGGGAACTATTAAGAAAGGGCTTTAATGGATTGAAAGTGGTGAGAACACCTCACACCAGGGCCCTGCACACAGACAGGATTTGTCGGGATCTCTCGCTTGTCAGAGTGACTCCGAGAAAAGTTGGAAAGTCTCATTTCCCAGCCTGGCGCTCRAAGAAGGAGTCAGAGCTCTTMATTTCTTGGTCTCAAGGTTGTTTATCGTGTCTTATCTATAAAATTCTTTCTCCTGCCCTGCYGAGGTCCCTCCAGCAGGACAGTTCCAGGCACTCTGCCTGCCCTGGGGYRGTGTTATGACTTTATACTAAAAACTACRTGTACATTATTTACAATAACYTTCCAATACCTATCACCTATGTTAGACAGTGAGCTTCTACTCTAAACCAATCTGTAAGTGCCAACATCACAGCAGAAGATGGAGGCCAAGAAGAAGAAGGAGAAAGGCTGGACATGCCCAGATCCCTCCATCTTGCCTCCTGAACCSYCATTCYAAAAACCCCAAAATCTACTTTTCCACCCCRTGATAMCTTCACTATTRTTCTACCTAAACTGTTGTGGCTTGCTGATCTTCATCTAAGGTTGGTGATTTGGGTCATAATCAMACCCACAGGTGTTTGGGCTCTGTGCCAGGGTCTCTGAGCCCCCTGGCAGGGGTCYTGGCCATCCTGGACAGCCAGAGGGATGTCCTGGGTTCCCACAAGGACTCGCTCTTTTTGTGAGCTGGGAACGGTGTGGGGTGAAGCAAATCCCTTGAGGCTTCCCCTTGCCCTGGGATGTGCACGGGAGCGGGGAATGCAGGCAGTAAATTGGCGCCTGCCATTCCTGTTTGCACATTCCGGGCAGGACACCTGCACTCCCCGGGGCTCCTGCYGCGCGTTCCGCGGGCCAGAGGTCGCTCCTAAAAAACCACCCGTCCCTCCTCCTGCCCCTGGCACGTCTCCCGTGGTTCTGGGGGCCACGAGGTACTCACAACTGGGTGTGGAAAACCACCACGAGCACGGAGAATCCCACGCCCACCGCCACTCCGTAGGGCAGGCTCAGGAAGAAAGCGGAGAGGAAACTCACGAGCCAGACCAGCTGCAGGGAGAGGAGGGAGAGAGGAGATGAGCCATGGGGATGTGGAGGGAGATGGATGGGAAATGGGATGGGAAATGGAGGGGAAATGGAGGGGAAATGGAGGGGGAAGAGTGGAGGGGGATAAAATGGATGGGGAAAAAATGGATGGGGAAAGGGGGATGGGGAAAAGGGGATGGGGAAAAGGGGATGGGGAAAAGGGGATGGGGAAAAGGGAATGGAGAAAAGGGGATGGAGAAAAGTGGAGGAGGAAAAGGGAATGGGGAAAAGGGGATGGGGAAAAGGGGATGGAGAAAAGTGGAGGAGGAAAAGGGAATGGGGAAAAGGGGATGGGGAAAAGGGGATGGAGGAAAGGGGATGGCGAAAAGTGGAGGAGGAAAAGGGGATGGGGAAGAAATGGATGGGGAAAAGGGGATGGGAAAAACAGAGGGGAAAAAATGGAAGGGGGAAAATGGAAGGGGGAAATGGCTCTGTGCTGCTATTTTGGGCTCTCAAACCCTCCCAGCTCAACATGAATAGGCCAAACCCTGAATTCTGCAGCTGTTCTAACGCTGCAGTTGCTGCATGTTTTAGAGTGAACCATCCTTGCTGGGCASTTTGCCAGGAGCCCCAGTTCCTTTTCAGCCATAAAAGCAGCYGGGGTGTTGCTCCACTCATTCCACCCAAAAAGGACTGGCCTGGCTCTGCAGGAAGGGGCTCCYGCAGATCCCACCATCTGCTGCCCCCTGCTCCAGCCCCGAGCAGCTCCTGCTGTCAGCCAGAGCAGTTCAGAAAAAATCAAAAATMATCTCTCTGAAAACTGCCTGAGCACCTGCAAGAAATGATCTGAACACAGAGAGGCCAGGTGTGACAGAGGAGACCAAAACCTGCCCCACTCCAGCTCAGAGCTCTGCCATTTGTCATTTTTATGTGTTAGCACTCAAGCATCTCACTCCATATCAGATCAGTCCTGCCCTGCATTTAAACATCCCCTCTGAAAATCATTATCAGGTTGTTTTAATCCCATCCTCAAAATGAATAAAAACTAACTTTGCTTTGACCTTGGATGAATAAGGGTAACATTGATGACTTCAATATCTTAATTTATATTCATTTTGTGCATAAATGGCAAGGAAGAGCTTCCATCCATCCATGCATCCATCCATCCATTCATCCGTCCATCCATCCATCCATCCATCCATCCATCCATCCATCCATCCATCCATCCATCCATCCATCCATCATTAGAATTAGCTGGAATTAGCTGTCCTGAAACACAACCAGCATTGAGGTGATGAACACCAATGCTCTGACATCACCCAGGAATGGTGCTCCCCGTTTTGGGCCAGGACAATGAATCTAGTTCAAATTCCAAGGAGATTAAGGTCGGGGGAATCCCGTTCACTCCATTGGCATCTGCCAGGATGTTCCTCAGGCAGCACCATCCATCTCCTCTCAGTCCATGCTCAGGGCTCTGCCCAGGTTTTGGGGTCTCTGCAGCCTGTGGGTCCATCTGTGCTCTGGTGAAGGGGCAGCAGCTGAGCTGCCAGAGCCCACAGAGCTCCCCTCTCACCCCMCAGCAGCAGAACCCCTTCAGAGATGTGCCCAAATTGATAACCCRGCTCTTCCCCAGCAGTTGTTTGAGCAGGATTTTGGGAAAGCTCTCCATGGCTCGGGCCAGCCCCTCTGGACTCCTCCTGATTGCCCTGATAAGGGGTTTTGTTGGGCCCTGACAGGATATTGGCTCCGTGTCCACACACGGCACTCAGCCGTGGGAGTCCTGTTCAAACACTCTCTTTTTATGTCAGACATTTCCAAATTCCGTTCTCACTCCCCCGCCACCCCCTGCCTGGGTTTATACATCAACCAGTGCCTGGAGTCCTTATCACTCTGAAGGGCTCTCCTCACCCTGGAGGGCCATTGTGTGAGTTTTTAAGTCATGACTCCCAGATATTGAGCAGGGCCGGTTTGGCTAGTTCTGGGCAAACAGGCTCCGCTCTTGATTGGCATTTAAACACAGCAGGTAAGAGTTCAGGCCTCTCTGATATGTGCTCTGAGCAGCAGCGTGCTCAGCTGGGCAGGACAGGCAGCACCATCTCCCCAARAGAGCCAAACCCACCTCCTGCAAGGGACTCGCACCCCCAAAACCCCACTAAAGACTTTTTTGGGTTTGTCCTGCTCATCCTGCTCATCCTGCCCTGGCCAGGTGATGCCTCCCAGCAGCCCAGGCACTCACACAGTCCAGCTTGCTCTTCTTCCACAGGTAGAAGGGGTCAGCCAGCTGCTTGAGGGAGTTTTTCAGGTTCACAGCGATGAGGGCTCCCAGCACGGACTGTGGAGGACAGGGAATGGTGTCAGCCACACCTGGATGGGCCACGTTTGGCTGTGGATGCTTTCCTGCAGCATCTGCCTGCCTTGGGCCAGCCCCATCACAAGGGTGATGCTCACAAAGCTCCCACCTGGATCTGAGCAGGGTCATTTGGATGATTCTTTCACTGTAATTTACACTTATTATATATATTATACATTATACATTACACTTATTTGCTCACTTACATTTGCTCCATCACAAGGGTGATGCTCACAAAGCTC
>JACDOX010000602.1:64108-82937 GCA_014549065.1 Cardinalis cardinalis
CACTTATATTTGCTCCATCACAAGGGTGATGCTCACAAAGCTCTCACCTGGATCTGAGCAGGGCCATTTGGATGATTCTTTCACCATAATTTACACTTATACTTGCCCCATCACAGGGGTGATGCTGACCAAGATCTAACTTGCATCTGAGCAGGGTCATTTGGATGATAATTTCACCATAATTTACATTTATATTTGCTCAGAGAAGCTGTGGCTGCCCCGTCCCTGCCCAAGGCCAGCWTGGACAGGGTTTGGAGCAGCCTGGGACAGTGAAAGGTGTCACTGCCCGTGGCAGGGATGAGGTTTAAGGTCCCTTCCAACCCAAACCAGCCTGGAACTGTGTGACTGTGCGATTGTGTGATCCCAGCCAGCCCTGCAGACGGGTCCCCAGGCCAGGAACAATCTGTCCCGTGCTTCTGTTTGCATCAGGGTTTTTTTGGAGCCAGGCTGTGCCCGTGTTTGGGTGTGGAGAGTGGGTGTTGCAATGGCTGGGCCTGCACAGCTGTTTGTGTTACCTTTGGAAGAGGCTCGAGGTAGATTCCCAGGGACAGCATTGTCACCATGACCACCAGAGCCACAAAGAAACTTGCCACCTGCAAAGAGGGAAGAAAATCACTTCTGCAAACATCAGGGCTTCTCAAAGCTCCCCTGGGTGTGTAGCCAGGGGCACAACTGGGCACTGCAGCGTTTTATGGGAGAGGATGTTTGCCTCTCAGAACAGGCAGGGGCTTGCAGRTCTCACAGATAACCCCAAACTTCCCCCACTGCCCAGCCCAGAGTGGGACTGCAGATTGAGATCCCTCCTTCTGTGCCCAACCCAGAGAAACAAATCAGGGACCAAAATGGGCTTGGGGAGGGAGGAAATTCTGCTTTGAAGCACCTGTGTGTGAAACTTCTCCAGAGCTGCACGGCCAGGCTGGCAGCTACAGCACTTTGTGATCCAGAGGGAATGGAAGGGGAGAGGAGGAGGAAGAGGAGGAAGAGGAACTAACTTGGGATTTCGCTCCTGCCCCATCCACGGCGAGGGTGACAGAGAGGGCACAGCAGATCACGTGGATTTTGAAGAAGGATCCAAAGAAGTTGCTGCAGCCCAGGGCCAGCATTTCCTGTGGAGATGTGGAGAATGAATCAGAAAGGACAGCTGCCCTTCCTGCCGACACATGGCAAGAGAGCAGGGGCCTGRGGCTGGTTTGTGTGGCCAGGGCAGGCTCTGGGCTCCCTGCAGTGCATCCCAGACTCTTTCCTTCCAGTAAGATCTGGGCTAGGCCCTGGTGTAGCAGGGAAACCTGGAAGCACAATTCCACATAAACACGTTGTCATCTGTTGACACACTCAGGGCAGGGCTCCATGTGGTATGTGTGGCTGTTGTTGAAAGCTGCCACTGTGCCAGGGATGACAAAAGAGGATTATTTAATGGCCTGCCTCTCAGAGTATCTAGGTGACACACCAGGAATCCAGGTCTTTCTCTGCTCCCTGAGCACTGCACGCACCTCAAGCTGCCAAAACACTCRGTCTGGAGGGGGAGCAAGGCAGAGAGCCCAGCCTAAAGCTCCTTCCCCTCTTCCAGCCTCTCTCCAGCACACAGGACAGGGCTCTGCCGTGTCCTTTTGCCCCCTGCATGGCACAAAGCCACGGAAACTCCTCGGGAGCAGCACGTCTGCTCCCAGCCCAGCACGGCTGAACGTCCTCCCTTCACGCYGTGAGCCCTTCCCTTCACGCTGTGAGCCCTTCCCTTCACGCCTGACAGCAAAGGCAGCAGCCCCTGGCTGCCCCAGCCCCAGCCATACCTGGTTGGGGTCCACGCTGTAGCCATGCTTGGCTGCCAGGGTCCTCCCCATGGCCAGGTTGATCACGTAGCCCACGATGGCCAGAGAGAAAGCCGTGCCCACCATGTCCTTCCACTTGCTCGCCAGGGGCAGGGTGGGCTCTGGGAACCTGCACTCAGAGCACAGGGGAGAGGTCGTGGCAGTGCTGGCTGAGGGGCTGGAGGGCTCAGGAATGGCACAATCCCTGCCCACGCTGCAGGGGATGGGGGTGGTTGTGTCACAGGGCACGCTGGCACTCCTGGAAGGGGATTCTGGGGTTGCAGGGAAGAGGGAGGTGTTTTCCAGGCTGGGGGAGGAGGAGGAGGAAGGAAAACTGTCTGGAAGGTGAATCAGAGCTGCACAAGCTCTTACCCCATGCTGATTTTCCCCACTATTGGCATCCCATACTTGTCGGGCATGTTGAAGCTGCCGGAGATTGCGGTGGCCACGATCACCTGCAGGGACAGGCAATAAAGAGCTGTGAGCAGGAAGAGCTGGGCTGGCTCAGGGCATTCACCCTGCCACGCTCCCAGAGCTGAGAGAATAAAACCAGCGCCAAGTTTGGGCTGGGGAAGGTGAGGACAGTCCCAGCAGGGGTTGTTTTCTTCACCCTCAGCATCACCAGGATGCAGTGCAGGGATGAGCRTGGGGCCGGCCCAGTTTCTGACCCTAAACCACATGGGGGCCATGTCACTCTCACTGTGTAGATGCTCTACATGGTGGCCCTGCTGAGAGCAGGGGCTGTGAGGCCAGGGGAAGCTCCAGGGACAGCCCAGGTGTCACTTACAATGATGATCTCCATCGGGATGGGCATCCGGATCTTCTTCATGTACTTCAGGTTGAGCTCCTTGACAAGGATCAGGAGCACAGAGCTGACCAGGGCATAGACCAGGGAGGCCAGGTTGGTTTGGGGCAGACCTTTACAAATGTCAATGAATGTCTGAAGGGGAGAGAACAGGAGGAGGGGTCACAGCGAGCCAGACACTCTGGACGACATGGACAGAACAACGGACAGCACTTGTTAGCTCAACACCCTGAGATGTGAGCAGTGCTAAAAAGCCTCTGCTGAGGGATCAGCCCCCGGCCCTGGGCCTGGGCTGGKGATTTAATGCAGTTCTGGCTGCAGCAGCACAGCATGCACCCATGGAAGACACAGGAAATCCCAGGAATGGCCAAACCTGCTCAGAGGAAACGTTCCTGCTGCTGACAACTCTGCAAGACTCCTGCTGCAAAGCAACCCAGCTCATCCCCCCCAGATCCCAGTCCCATTCCATCATACCTCACTAAAACCACAGGTGGGGCTCAGATAATGCTGGCTGGGGAACACAGAATTCACAGAATTCACAGAATGACCAGGTTGGAAGAGACCTTCAGGATCATCTGAGTCCAACCCAGCCCCAACACCTCAGCTAAACCCTGGCACCCAGTGCCACATCCAGGCTTTGTTAAACACATCCAAGCTCAGATAATGCTGGGTAGAGAACACAGAATCACCAGGTTGGAAGAGACCTTCATGATCATCCCAGCCCCAACACCTCAGCTAAACCCTGGCACCCAGTGCCACATCCAGTCTGTTTTAAACACATCCAAGCTCAGATAATGCTGGGTAGAGAACACAGAATCACAGAATGACCAGGTTGGAAGAGACCTTCAAGATCATGGAGTCCAACCCAGCCCCAACATCTCAACTCAACCCTGGCACCCAGTGCCACATCCAGGCTTTGTTAAACACATCCAAGCTCAGATAATGCTGGCTGGGGAACACAGAATCACAAGGTTGGAAGACACCTTTAAGAACATCCAGTCCAACCCARCCCCAACACCTCASCTMAAKCCTGGCACCCAGGCTTGTTTTAAACACCCCCAGGGATGGTGACTCCAGAACCATTCCAGAACTTGATCACCCTTTCAGTAAAAAACCTTTTCCCTAACATCCAACCTACGCTGCTGGGGCAGGGATTCCCCTTTCCYCCCACCCTTCCCTGACCTCCTGGGCCCCGTTTCCCAGGCAGGGGTGGTGGTGCTGCCGGGGTGGGGGGGAAGGTGGCTGTGCAGAGCCCCCACTTACGTAGACGATAGCTAAGGGCCCGGTGTAAGACGGGACCGTCAAGCCGAAGACGTACTTGAGCACGGAGATGAGGATCTGCAGCCCCGCYGCCGTCATGAAGCCCCTGATGAAGGACTCCGACAGGTAGATGGCCACGAAGCCAAACTGCAGGAAGCCCAGGCACAGCTGGAGAGGCAGAGGAGCTCTGGTCAGAGCCTGTGTGGGGCAGGGGGATCATCTGGGAGAGCACACCCAGCTCTCCAGCACACACAGGGGAGTCCCGGAGCAGGGGTGGGGACAGCAGGGCTAAGAGTGACATTCTTGGGTTGTCCACATGGAGAATTCCACCCCAAGATCAAAAATCCCTACTTTGAGGCATTATCCACCCCCACTCAGGGCTGAGTGCTATTCGTGGATTGTCCACATGGAGAATTCCACCCTAAGACCAAAAATCTCTATTTGAGGCATCATACACCCCTACTCAGGGCTATGAGTGACATTCTTGGGTTGTCCACATGGAGAATTCCACCCCAAGACCAAAAATCTCTACTTTGAGGCATCATCCACCCCCACTCAGGGCTGAGTGCCATTCTTGGATCATCTACATAAAGAATTCCACCCCAAGACCAAAAATCTCAGTTTTTAGGCATCCTCTGCCCCCACTCAGGGCTACGAGTGACGTTCTTGGGTTGTCCACATGGAGAATTCCACCCCAAGACCAAAAATCTCTACTTGAGGCATCATCTATCCCCACTCAGGGCTAATGGATTGTCCCCACAGAGAATTCCAACCCCAAGAACAAAAATGCCCCAAAATCTCTATTTTGAGCCATCATCCACCTGCATTCAGGGTTGAGTGCCATTCTTGGATTGTCCCCATAGAGAATTCCACCCCAAGACCAAAAATGAAAAAAATCTCTTTTTTGAGCTGTAGTCCACCCCCACTCACAGCTAATGAATTGTCCCCATAGAGAATTCCACCCCAAGACCAAAAATCTCTATTTTGAGCCATCATCCACCTGCATTCAGGATTGAGTGCCATTCTTGGATTGTCCACATAGAGAATTCCACCTCAAGACCAAAATTCCCCAAAAATCTCTATTTTGAGCCATCATCCACCTGCATTCAGGGTTGAGTGCCATTCTTGGATTGTCCCCATAGAGAATTCCACCCCAAGACCAAAATTCCCCAAAAATCTCTATTTTGAGCCCCCACTTAGGGCTAAGAGTGCCATTCTTGGATTGTCCACATGGAGAATTCCACCCCAAGACCAAAATTCCCCAAAAATCTCTATTTTGAGCCATCATCCACCTGCATTCAGGGTTGAGTGCCATTCTTGGATTGTCCACATAGAGAATTCCACCCCAAGACCAAAAATGCCAAAAAATCTCTATTTTGAGGCATCACCCACCCAGAAGTGGGGCCTCTTTGAGCACCTGTCACCACCTGCTCCAGGGAGAGCCTGGCTCCCAGGGACACAGCAGGGCTCTCACCTGAATGATGGCTGTCAGGCAGGCCAGGGTGGCAGAGATCTCCAGCCTGGCTGCCTCCAGGGCCGTGGTGTTCACTCTGCTCTCGTTGCTGGTGTGGTTGAAGTACTGGAAGTCCGACTCYGGAGCCAGCTCGTTGCAGATGTTGCCAACAATGATGCTGATGACAGCAAAGGTCCCTGCAGGCAGCACGGGGAGGTCAGGAGCTCCCTCTGGGCAGAGCCCTGTCCTGGAAGGCTCCTGGGCAGAACCCATCATCCCCTCCCCAGCCCCGTGGTGGGAGATGGCACAGGGTCATTGGGGTGACAGAATCAGCRACCCCACAAACCCCTGGAAGAACGAACATCCCAGCCCTGGGACACACCAGCATCCCCAGGCAGCATTTTCCTGTCCTGTGCAGGCAATTCCTCACCTGGCACCATCTGGTGGATGCCCCCGAGGAAGAAGTAGGGGAGCAGGGGGAAGAAGGAGGAGTAGAGCCCGTTGACAGGAGGCAGATTGGCCAGGAGGGCAAAGGCCATCCCTGCAAAACACAAGGGAAATACAGGGAGCTCCAGGCGGGAGGGAGAGCTGGATGTCACCAGCAAAACACAAATCCCTCCCTGCCGGGCACCAGCATCACCTGCAGAGCTTTGCTGGAGCTGGCAGAGTGTCATTCCCTCCTGGGCACCCAGAGAGGGACCCTGCTCACCTTGTGGCACTTGGATTGTCCCTGCGCTGAGCCCCCCGAGGACGTCAGGCAGGACGTAGTCCTTGATTTTGTACTTGGGGAGCCACCCCAGAATGGGGAACAGGCGGAAGAGGGTGAGCTTGAACCTGGAAGCTGAACATCTGAAAGGGAGATAAAAAATGAAAGCAAATTTGAAAGGTGGAGAATTTGAAACTGAAAGAAGGGAGGGAGCAAACGAGCTGGGAGTAAGGAAGGATCTTCCCAGGAATGTCTCAGCCTTTGTCCCTCACCAGATTCTGAGCCCTCTCTTTCCTCTATTATTACCTTCCTTCTGAGGAATGGAGATAGATTTCCAAGGAACTCATCAGCAGGGTTATTAACCTTTGCTTGCATCATTATTAGCCTTTCTTTAAGGTGGTATTGGTTTCAATCAGAAAGCTGAGAAAAGGAAATCTCAGCTGGAAAGCATAAAAAAATAATCGATACATCCCTACATCATCAATTGTGCTTTTCCCACTATTGAAAAGACAGGGAAACCCCAAATSCCAAATGCACCCAGTGCAAACCGTTCTGCTGAGAAAAGAGCCACCAMTTTCATTTTCTTCAGCCCAATTTGCATTTCTCCCATACCTGTCATCCCTCAAACCCCTGAAGAGCACATTTTTATTCCCCAGGATGAAAWCGTGATCTGGATTCCCAGATCTGAATTATACCCCTCCAATTCCTGGCTAAATCTGGAACTGGAGTGGTACAATAATATAAGCACTCCCTGTTACCTGAAAAGGTTTCTCAGTTTCTCCCCGACGGGGTAGGCTCTGGTTTTCTTCTCAAACTCCTCGTCGAAGAGGCTGACAGAGTAGGCAGGACGTTCGATGGCATAGCGAGGCCTGGCCTGGCTCATCTCTGCATCATTTGGATTAAAAAAAAAAGAAAAAAAGAAAAAAAAAGAAAAAAATTAAATAAATAGAAAGAGCAAAGCCAAGAATGCGGCTGGAGTTGGCCCAGAGCGGACACCTCCAGCGTCTGGAGCCCTCCCCGAGCTCCTCCACCCTAAATAGTTTCCCCGTGGCGGAGAGGCAGGTCCTGGGAGTGGCTTCTCCCAGCTCCAGGGGCTGCTGCTTTCCCGGCTCCTCGGAGGTGATGCTGATGAGCGATGCTAACGAGCGGTGTTAATGAGCGGCGCCGTGCCAAGGGACCCTGGCTCGGCCGGCAGGCGGGCAGGGTTAGGGTTAATCCCAGGTTAGGGTTAATCCCAGGTTAGGGTTAGGGGTGTTAATCCCGGCTCCGGGAGTGCCTTTTTGCCTCGGGCGCGGCGCTTGACCTTTCCCATGGCTCGGTTTCACCACCAGGGCTTTGCCGGGCTGGTTGATACCGGCACAGGGATGATTGAGGGCTGCATCCCTTCCGAGGTGTTCCYGCCACGCTGCCCAGCATTCCAGAACCTTCCCAATCCTCCCGGCCGTGGGTGAGCGCCCGGGCTCCTCTAGGAAGTGATGCTCGGGGAGATAACTGTTGCTAACTCATGGGCAGTGATGAAGATGCCCAAACATCCCGGCAGACCAGTCCTGCCCGGTATCTGGGTCTCAGCAAAGGGATGRTGAACTTGAGACATCCCTGATTTTACCAGAGATGCCTCAGGAGAGGGGGAATCACCTCGGAGTGGCCGGGCTGGGAGGGGAGGAAGTGGTCAGATATAAACCCAGCATCTCGGTAATTATTTGTGTTTTGGTGTGAATCTAAACGGGTCATTGCCCAACACAGGAGGAGAAGAGGGGGTGGGAAAAGCTGGTGATTCAGGCAGCAGAATGCATCGAGAGGCAACATCCAGGTTGTTTAGAGCTTACAGAGCGATCTGGATGTGCCCGAGCCTCCCCTCCCCTCTCTGGGCGCTGCTGAAAGTGCAGGGCACATCGGGATGAGCAAAATGTCCTTGCACGGSACTGGAGAGAGCCCCGGAGCGGGGAACGGGAGGGGATTGTAGGAGAGCAGGGCAGCAAGGAAAGGATGCTGCAGGGAGCCGAAACCTTGGGGAGAATTTAGGTCAACAGAATCATTATGCAAATAGCAGCTAATGGGTCTAGAAAGGGAGGTCATCAACCCTTTCAGAGATCACAGGGGCCATCAAGAGCACGCTGCTGTAAAAGCGCCCCGGCCATGGGGTGTTTGAGATTCCAGCTCTGAGCTGCACCCACGGGGCTCGGGAGGGACCCCAGCCCACGGCTCTGGAGCAAAGGGGAAACCCGTCCCGGTGCCTGATCCAGTGCCCTCTGCAGGGCATCCCTGCTGCTCCTTTTCCCCTGGAGATCCCCCTCCAAGAGCAAGGACAAGCTTTGCCTTCGGAAAGCAGCTCTAACCTGTGTCCTGGGCTCTTCCCAGTCCCTCATGCCCTTTCTGATAAACAATCATGGTTTTCCCACGTTTTCAGTGATCCTGTGGCTGTTCCCAGCTTTCCTCCCAGCCCCACAGCTCTGCTCRGAATTTGCAGTTCTCCTTGGTGAATATTTTGTAGGTGCAGACTCAGCAATAGTTTCTGAGGGCTGACAATCCCACCCCAGTGGGAGATYCCCCTCCAAGAGCAAGGACAAGCTTTGCCTTYGGRWARCAGCTCTAACCTGTGTCCTGGGCTCTTCCCAGTCCCTCATGCCCTTTCTGATAAACAATCATGGTTTTCCCAYGTTTTCAGTGATCCTGTGGCTGTTCCCAGCTTTCCTCCCAGCCCCACAGCTCTGCTYRGAATTTGCAGTTCTCCTTGGTGAATATTTTGTAGGTCCAGACTCAGCTGATAATCCCACCCCAGTTCCTGGTGGTCTCTGRTCTCCATCCCTTCTGCCACCAAACAGACCCAAGCAGCCAATTAAATCCCAGCTCTTTAATGAAATTCCCCYGCTGAGTGAAAGTGTTGGCAATCAGGAAAAAAAATAATCAACAGAGCAGGGATAGAGGGGAAAATATCCCCATGATTAAATTCCATCTTAAACAAACAGGCTCGTGATGTCAGCGTCCCGGACAGAGTCAAGTTCTTGACTTGGCTTATCACAGCCTTGCCCAGATCAAACAGCAGCTGAAACCTCAGAGATTTGGGCAGTAAAGAGCACRAGGAGCTGCGTGGCTGCTGCTTGAACAAAAGGCAAATCCAGCTGGGCCTGGCGCTGCTGGGATGAGCCCAAGGCAAGCTGCAGAGCTGGTTTGGACCCTGCAGCTGGGGCAGGAGCCCGGAGCAATTCCATGAGTGTGGAGTGCCAGACAGCTGCTGCATTGCAGGGACCAGGTTTTTCAAGATCTCCCATCCAGTTTGAGCGTGGAAATAAAGGACAAGGGCTGGGAGAAGAGCTCCAAGAGCTCACGAGTGTTCAGGCTGCCCGTCCCTGCAGTGAGTGATGCTCAGAAATGTAAGATTTGACCTCACTGAGTACACAAATGGGATGTGACACTCAGAGCAAACAACGCATGAGAGCRGAGCTGCTCTGCTCCAGCAATGTGATGAGGGTGACCAACATGGCAAGGGTGTCCCCTCGGTCCAGTCCTGGCTGATCCCAGCCCTGCCAGGCCCCGGCCAGGCTGTGCATGCCAGGCACAGACCTTTTCTCCCAGAGTTCATTCTGCAGTTCTTATCTGCTGCCCCGTGCTGGTGATAGCTGTGCTTGGGAAGAGGAAAGTCACATTGAGGTTCCTGGCTGGTGTTGATAGGAGCCACTGGCACAAAGCCACTTTCCTGCACTGACGTAGGCACAGAACAGCAGCTCCAGTCCAAGGAATGAGTCAAAATTTGGTGAGAGATCCATCTGATCCCTGCCTTAGGCGTGACACAAGGGCCCAAACTGATCCCAGTGCTGGACATGGACAAATGTCCCATTCAACCAGCTGCTTCCTAACTTTAGGGATTAAAAATCAGCACTGTTGAAATAACACTTCCTCCTTTGCCTGCCCCCTCTCCATCCCCCCTCTCCTTGCACGRGGCACGCCCAGCCCTCTGTGCTGTTTGCTTCAGGACTGGGTTCAGAGGTCCAGCCTCTTCCCGAGCCCGTGTGAATCTCCATCCAAAACACCCCCTCCCGGCCCCATTGCCCAAGCAAGGGCCATAAAAGCAGCTCCCCCCGTCCCCCAGACCAGCAGAACACAGGCACAGGTGCAAGGGTTTGGTTGCAACACCAGGACAAGGTCTTGACTCCCATGGCCCTGGACTGGAGCCTTCAGGTGCCACAGGAGCCCTGGGGCAGCAGGGTGAAAGGGCCCCCAGGCCCTGCAGGGTCAGCAGGGGAAGCCTCAGCTCCTCCCTGACACCTGCCTGGCACAGGGGCTGTGCTTTTGGTGCCAGCTGTGGCAGTGCCAGCTATGGCAGTGCCAGATGTGGCAGTTCCAGATGTGGCAGTGCCAGATGTGGCAGTTCCAGATGTGCCAGTGCCAGCTGTGGCAGTGCCAGGCTCTGCAGCGCCAGGTGCTCCCCCTGACTGAACTCTCCCCCACCCTCCTGCCCCACACCAGCTCCCCTGTGCCCGAGGAGAAGGAGGCTCCTGCTGTCACTCACTCAGCTCAGGTATTTCAGATGATGTTGTATAACTCACCTCTGCCATGGGCTCTGGCAGATCCACCCCCGCACTCCCTGGCCACTCCCTGCAACCTCCTGGCACTAGGAACCTGCCAGGACTGAATCCAGCTCATGGACCTCACCAGGATCTGACCACCCAGGCACCCCAGAGTCTTCAGCTGGGCCATTTGGGCACAAATTCTTTTTCACATTTAAAATTTGGTTGATTTAGTTTTGTTTTACCTTTGGCTCTGGATGGTCTCACCTCACCTATAACAGAACTGATTCAGGAAGAAAATCTGGCAGTGATCTACAGTCCCACATTTGTGGCATGAGTATTTTGGGGGAAAAAATAATTTCCAGTAATCCGGGGAAGGGGAAGAAGCAGAGGTTGTATTCAGGGGGTTGATGCCATGCACTGGACACACACTGGGGTTTAACCTTTTCTTAACCTTTACCCATTAGAAATAGAAGAGTAAGACACCAGGAGAGCATGTAAATCAGTTATGAAAAATATCCATGCCTCAAAAAAGGCAGAATGCCAGAATCCATAAAGTTCAGTCAAAACTTTGCTGTTCCAGTCCGTTTTCCAGGAGGAGCCACAGTGATGGCTGTGGGTGGAATAAGAGCCAGAGGGGGAAGGGGGTGCAGGGAGGTGCTAAAGGGCTCTGATGGATCTTGGGCAGGCAGGGAATGGGTCCCGTGCCACAGAGCAGGGCCGGGAGGAGACATCTCTGCTTCCCTCCAGCTCCCACCTCCCATCCCAGTGCCCCCCAGCATCCCCCAGCCCATTCCCCACTCCTGCACCTTCCCCACGGAACAGCAGCCATTCCACCAACGCTTTCTTTCCKTTCAGATGCAATAATTGGAGTATTCCAGGGTGATTTCCACGAGCAGATGGTCCTTCTCTGGCTGGGAGTGACCCAGCCCAGCTCGGGCAGCGGGCAGAGCTCTTGTGCTGCCGCTGCTGGGCCGGAGCCAATATTTGATGTCCCACTTCACACGAGTTTCTAACCAAACTAGCTCTGTGCCTGGTAACCAGAATAATCAAATCTGCAGGCATCTGCCAGCTCCTCAGGGTGAAGCCAAGGTGTTTGGCTCGCAGGGTGTTTATTAAGTGAAATGTTTACACTCAGCAGCTCGGCTCCTGTGCTTCGCTGTCAGGGAGCAAACTGTGGGCACGGGGGATCTGCCCTGCACTGACAGCAGGGCAGCCAAGCCCAGGTTGGACCCACTTTCCCTGGGATTTGTTTGATTTGCCCACTTGTTCCAACCCCACCCCAGCTCTTGGTTGCTCCGTGGCTCTGTGRGGAAGGGCTGGGCTGGGGTGAGGCATCGGGCACACGGCCTGGGGTGCTGCCTTGGGATGTCCATCCCAAAGTCTGCATGTCTGTATGGACATCCCAAAAGCTTCCCTGCCCTGCTGTCCCCACCTTGGTGAGTGTGGCAGAGCAGTGCCTGACCCCAACAGCCTCTCAGCCCAATCCCTGGAAGTGCTGTCTCCATCCCCTTCCCGTGGAAAAGGCAGCTGGGATGGGCAGGAGTGAACTGCAAAGGGSATTTAGAGGAAGGAAAAGTGAGACTTTGTTGTCCCTCAGTGCCACAGTCTCTGTTCTTCACCTGTTTCTGACACAGACCCTTGAAGATCAGGTGRGCAACACAAACCCCAAGGAATTACAAAGTTTGCAGCGTTCCTGCAGCTCCTGCCAGCGCTGATCTGGGATGCCTGCTGAGAGCTCACTCCTCCACRTGCTCCCTCCCCTGTGGATCCACTCTGGGAGAAGGAAAAACACCCCTGGGGTCAGCCCGTCCGTGCTGTCCCGGAGGTGGAGGATGGGACAGAATTTCTGTGCTGGGAATCTCTGAGCYGGGGCAGAAACACGGCGTGACCAGGACAAATGTCACTGCAGGGACTTATCTCTGAGGGAAAGGAGGACAGTCCCCAGCTCCAGGTTTCAGCCTGCTTACAAATAAGGTGTGGACAAATTTAATCAGGGCAGAGCAGAAAGCATCCCAGCTGTGGGAGCTGCACTTTTCCACCATGGAGCGAGACTGAGGGGATATTTCCTCTTGTTTATATACAAAGGATCCTGCCCAAACTGCAGCTACACATCCCTTGAAATGGCACTGGGAGGAGCTGGGGACCCTGCAGGGGTCACACCTGTCAGTGTGGCAGGTCTCGGTCTGGGAGCTCTCCTCATTCCCAGCTTTATGATTCCCTCCTAACCTGACTGTGAGCACAGGATGGATGCCCTGTGCAGCCAAATCCCCTTTCCTGGGCTGGRTTCCTGCAGGCTCTGGGCTCCACATCCCTCCTCTCCATCCCGGGATGTGCAACGCCCAATTTGGGCTGCAGCATCCTCACTTTCCACAGTCCCATGCACAGAAAGTTCTGGTCACAACAAGGGTCCTGAAACTGAGTGTTTTTCATCAGTCTTGCCTGTCCTATATCAGGCAAATCCCTCCACACATCTCAGCAGGATAARATGGCAGGATTTATCCTAGCAATAATTAATTCACATATTTGGCTCTTCCAGCCTCTCTCTTCATAATAAATCAAGCTGCTGGATGGCTGGTGTTGCTAATTCCTGAGTAAATCTGCCGCCGTAAATCCCCTTGGCGAAAGAAGGGAGGAAAAGAGAAGGGGGCAAAAAGGGAAAGGGAAAAAAAAATAAAAAGAGAAAAAAATAGAAGTACCAGCTCTCCAAATAGTGCTTCTCACGCCCAGTGGCTGTGCAAGCGGAGTGTAAATCCCCCACGCCCACCCAGACAAAGAGCCCGATTGTTGGCGTTACCTGCGCCTCGGGAGGGCGGCCGATGGTGCAGATGTGGCAGGAGAGGTGCTGCGGGAGCCGAGCAGAGGTCTGCGCTCAAAGCAGCCCGTGAGTCATTTATAAATCACCTCAGTCAAGGGGACCGAGGGCTGTGCTCGGCGCCTGATTGGCTTGAGGAGGTAATTGCGAGCAGGTACACCCAGGCTCAGCTCAGGAGATAGCCGGGGGAGATAAGGGGAGATCTGAAGAGGGAGAAGAGCTTTTTTGGATGTCCCCCCTCACCCCACCCCTTCCCTGTCCGGCCTGGCTTGTTTGATCCGCGGTGCGGGTCCCTCGGCGCTCTGGGCGACAATAACCCATATTCACCTCCCCCCGGCCCCCTCCCTCGGCTAACACGGGCCGGGGGCAGCAGGAGATGCTTTGGTGGGGGCTGTGGGCAGCGTCTGCCCGGCCTTTGAGCTCCCGGGATGGACAATGGGGCGCTTTGTGCCCGCGCCCGAGCCCGGCGGGGAGCGCGGGGCAGCGGCGAGCGGAGCCTCCGCTCATTGCCGGTTCAAAGGGATGAGAGGAGCGGGGAACAGGGGGGATTGAGGCTCCGGTGGGAGCTCTCGGAGGTATCTGCCATCAGCCTGGAGGGCACCTGGCCGTGCTTGGGTGTGACAGGTTCGTGTGACGCCCCTGGCCATGGGCAGCGGCGAGCGGAGCCTCCGCTCATCGCCGGTTCAAAGGGATGAGAGCAGCGGGGAACAGAGGGGATTGAGGCTCCTAGGAGCACTCGGGGATGTGCGGGAGATATCTGCCATCAGCCTGGAGGGCACCTGGCCGCGCTCGGGTGTGACAGGTTCGTGTGACGSCCCYGGCSATGGGCAGCGGGGAGCGGAGCCTCCGTCACTGCCCGGTTCATAGGGATGGGAGCAGCGGGGAACAGAGGGGAAACTCGGGATTGTGGGAGCTCTCAGGGATGTGCGGGAGCTGAGATATCTGCCATCAGCCTGGCGGGCACCTGGCTGCGCTCGGGGTGTGTGACAGGTTCGTGTGACGCCCCTGGCGGGGACAGCGATGGGCAGGGAGGGGCCGGAGCTGCAGCTCCGGAGCCACCCCCGAGGTGCTGCTCGGTCTCCTGGCGTGGGAGCCGCCAGGGTTTTGGGAGAGGCAGCGTTTGAAAGTGGAAAAGCTCCTGGGACAGGTCAGGGAGCACGCAGCTCAGAGCAGGGGATGGGACTCGTCCCGTGCTGCCATCGTGTCCAAGCCGTGGCAGCACCAACCACCGTGCAGAGATGGGGCCAGGACCCTGATGCTCTTCTCCGGGATCTTGATCTCCTCTTTTCTCTAGGATACTGGGCTCCTCTCCTCTCCAGGATCCTGGAGTCCTCTCTTCTCCAGGATCCTAATCTGTCTTCTCCAGGGTCTTGGAATCCTCTCTTCTCCAGGCTCCCAGACTCCTCTCCTCTCCAGGATCCTGATCTCTCTTCTCTAGGATCCTGATCTTCTCTCCTCTCCACGATCCTGAACTCCTCTCCAGGATCCTAATCTCTCCAGAATCCCGAGCTCTCTTCTCCAGGATTCTGACATCCTCTCCTTTCCAGGATCCTGATATCACTTCCCCAGGATCCCAGACTCCTCTCTTCTCAAAGAAAGATCCTGATCTCCTCTCTTCTCTAGGATCCTGATTTCTCTTCTCCAGGATCCTGATCTCCTCTCTTCTCTAGGATCCTGATTTCTCTTCTCCAGGATCCTGATCTCCTCTCCAGGATCCTGATCTCCTCTCCAGGATCCTGATCTCCTCTCCTCTCCAGGCTCCCAGACTCCTCTTTTCTCCAGGATCCTGTTCTCCTCTCTTTCTTCTCCGGGCTCCTGGTCCCCTCTCCTCCCAGAGGGATTGGAGACTGCAGGAGCCGGGTCCCAGCCAGGCTGCTGCGGGCGATGAGATGGGCAGGGACATCAGCAGGGACACGTCCCCAAGGGAATTGGCCACGGAAGGAGCTGCCGGGGGTAATTTGCTGTGGAGGAATTGATCCCTCGTGCTCCCGTTGTCCCCAAGGGCAGCTTGGCACGAGGTGCTCACGGGGATGATGTCACTGTCAGGTCAGACATGACACACACGCGTGGTCAGGGTGTAAGAAGAAAAAGGTTTTTTATTCTGCGTGTTCTCCAGCTTATATAGTCTTAACAAAGCTGATCTTAAGTCATTAACTACATCWCAATAACTTATTATATTCATTGGTGCAAAGCAATTAACGTCAATATAATTGGCGAAAGTTTTACAGAAATTTAATGAGGTATGTACGCACATCTACTTATGCACGTAATCTAGCTTACAAAAATTTTCATTTTTAATCCTATTATATATATATATAATTATATATAAATAGTCTTTTTTAATCRGTTTCCATGCTGACAGCCTTGTCTTTTTCTTTGCTATGGATGCACTCGAAAATCATCAGTTAGCTATCAATCAACTAATATTAATTCAGCTTTGCTTGCAGGCCAGCTGTCCAGCCCCTCCATAGGGTGGCTCTGGTGTCGCCGGGATGTGCTGCCGCCTCCGAGCGCTGCAGAACGACAGAACGACGGGGAAAGGGAGCGGACAGAGGGACAGRAGGGCGGGGAATGGACGAGGGTTCGTGCGAGGGGAGGGGGAAAGGCAGCGGTGCGGGCTGGGCTCACTCCCAGAGTAAAAATTCTCCTTTAAATTCCTAAATTCTCCTTTAAATTCTCCTTTAAATTCTCCTTTAGTTTGATATGAAATAAAATTCAAGATAGAGTTTGATGTTCAGGCTTTTCAGATAATAGGGAGTGCAAATAACTCTTGTTACTGTAATTTCTTTTTTAGTAGAATGAAAAAAGTTAAATTACTTTTAAGTTTTCTGAGTTTTCTAAGGACTTATGGAAATGAATTGGTAGAGGTGCTGAGACTGAAGTATAATTAAGAGACTGAAGTATTAAGTATATTATATTAAGTATTAAGAGACTGAAGTAATTAAGTATATTATATATTAATAAGTATAATATAAATAATATCTATATATTAATAAGTATAATTAATCTGAAAAGAGAATATCATTTAGGTACCTCAGTTGTGTACAAGTTTTTTACCATCAACTCTAGACTTTTAAACAGACTTAGGACACAACAGTTATCTCTGGGAGTATTTTAGTATGTGTAGCTCTGTTTTATAGTTATGACTTACATTTTAAATTTCATTTGAGAAGAAATATTTGTGCACGCTCGAGGCATCRGCAGCTCCTGCCAGGAAAGCTCATGGAATGGAAATCAATCATCAGCACGGCAGAGGAACACCCTGCCCAGGGTGCCCGGGGGAAGGGGGCTGATTCATTGCCATCTGACCCGCAGAGGTAATCATTGCCGAGCAGTTATCCTGTAAATATCATTAGTAACTCGTAGTGGGGTTTTTTTACAGGACAGGCTGATACGAGCAGAGCCCTGTGGGACAGGAACGTGGCACGGCAGCAGGAGCAGCCCACGGGTGTCCAGAGGCTCCTGTCACAGTGTGGAAAGCGCCGATCACTTGGTTTTAACATTTTAAAAGTTTAATAGTAATAAAGTGGTTATAAAAATAGTAATATGATTAGATTAATAGTAATTTGGACAGTTTGGATTAGGACAATATGAGATAACAGAAACAAAGAGATACAAATGGTCCGGGTACCTTTTTCTGGGCAGCASRAGCCCAAAACAGGACCCACGTTAACAGAGGATTAACCCTTAAAAACAACATATTCATACACTTCATCCATGATGCATAAATTCCATTCAAACACAGGATTCTGGCTGGKCAGTGTCAGCTTCTTCCTCTTAAACAGCATCGTCCTGCCTGAGTGAGGTGGGAAGAAGTTCATTTCTTCTGATAATGGAGCAATAAATTCTCTTTCTCTGAAGGATTCAGGTGTCCTGTGGCTGCTATCTCAGTGTGAGTCCTTTCTTYAGAAAAAAAGTACCCTAAATAACATAATTTCTATTTTAACATTTTGTTGTAACCTAAAACTATATTTAACACACTAAGAAAATTAATACAGCGTAACTTTCTAACACAACACATATAATATTCATTTGACTATTTGTGAAAAACCAATCATAAAATACACATTTTTCACATATAGTATAGTTTTAATATATAGTATTAGTGTAATACACATTGGTAAATATTCCAATATTGCATTTTTCACTTTGGTAAATATTCCAATATCTCCATTTACCATTGCCAAATACTCCAATATATTTAACACACTACATAAGAGAATTAATACAACACAACTTTCTTACACAACACATATAATATTCATTTGAATATTTGTGAAAAACCARTCATAAAATACGCATTTTTCACAACAGCAAGTCCCAGGAATACAGAGCTCCAGCATCCACAGGGATCCTGCACCACGGAAAGAGGGGGAACAGCATCCTAGATGGTGCTAATTAACTTCCAGGGCTAATGTGCAGGGTTCATTAGCTGGAGTGTTCGTGCCAAAAGGGAATTTTGCCAGCAGCAAAGGGCATTTTTCCCAGAGAGGCTCCACTGGAGAAARACAAAAGGTGAAATCCCAGAGCTGGCTCCCGGCTGGCGCTGCTCATCCTCAGAGCTGCTCGGAGCATCGGGCACAGGGAGGGCCCAGCAAGGTCCATGCCAGGTCCATGGAATGCCAGCCACCCCTGGCATGGGCAGGAAATGCTCTCTGGGCACGCTGGGACACAAACCCACCCCGAAGTGCCTCAGTGATCAGATCTTTTTGATCTGTTGATGTCGTTTATAACAACCTCTTGCCGTATTTATAAAGCTCTGCTTCTTTACAGCTGCATGAGTTAAAAAATTCAGCTTTATTTTTTTGATTGCTGCACTTGCTGGGGCTTGGACTGGGCTGCTGGCAGGGCTGGTTGGATTTTTGTCCCCCCAGCACTCCCAAAACCCAGTGAAGGTCTCACCCATGTGTGAGATGGTTTTTCCACAGGGAATGATTTGCACCAGACTCTCCCTGTCCCTTCCCAGCCCTGGCGTCCCTCCTGCACAGATGGATCCCCTTTTGTTTCCTGCTGCCTGTGGCAGGAGCTGCTATTCCAAAGTCCTGCTGGGTGTGATCAGGATAAAACGAGGTCTTGCCCTGCAGAGAACCCAGCCCTGTGCAGCCACCAATGGTCCTGGGGCATTTCTGGTGTGGGAGGCGCAGTCCTGGTCAAATTCCATTTTCAGTAATTATAAATACAACCCATTCTGCCTCTTTCTGCTCTGGCCAGACTCCCCACGTGTGGCCTGAGGATGTGACCACCGCCAGAGCATCCAGGCTGGTGTGCAAGGCATGGATGAGTGTCCGGGGAGCACAGGGAAGATGGGGAGCACTGGGACATGGGACCCAGGGACTCCCCAGGTCAGCCTGGGCTGCACAGAGTGCTGAGCTGGTTATCTCCTGGGCTGATAGCAGCATTCCACTTGCTGGAATGTGTGGATTTGTTTGCAGATGATTAATTTTAGCAGATATGTTGCACTTAACGGGGCAGTAATTCAG
>JACDOX010000602.1:104619-115441 GCA_014549065.1 Cardinalis cardinalis
TGGTCACTCCTGTGGGTGCTCCCCATGGCCTGTGCCCACCCTGAGGGCCCTGGTCCCTCATGGAGGTGCTGCCCATGTCCTGAGCCCACCCCAAGGGCCCTGGCACTGCCAGGATGGAGGTTCAGAGCCCACATCCCCCCACTGCAACAATTTCCAGCCGAGGCACAGCRGAAGAAGGGCACTGGATGTGTTTTAGGGCCCAGGAAATCAGGAGCTGGCAGGAGAGCGTCCAGTTCCTGGCAGTGCCGCCGAGGGGAAGGCCCTTGGGGCAGGGCAGGGTGAGCAGGGCCAAGGGCAATCCAGGCTGGTTTTTTCTGCCCTCCCTGCTTGCACAAACCCCTTCCAGCCCCTCCTGCTGCTGCCAGGCTCTGCCCAGAGGGATGGAGCACCCACAAATCCCAGCATGGTGCCACTGCTCCGGCACAGGCTGAGCTCTGCCACCCTCACAGCCCTGGCAGTGACCCCCAGACCCTGGGGACCCTGGGGACCTTGGGGACCCCCTTACCTCCTCAGGGCGCTGGCCAGGGCCAGGCAGAGCGTGGTGAGAAGCAGCAGGCGCCTCATGGTGGGGATGGTGGCCGTGCCCGCCGCGGTGCCGCTCTTATAGCCACGGTGCCAAGCTCGATAACAGCCCTGCCAGAGTCAACACCGGGCTCGGGCACCCACAATGAATCACTGGCCACGGCCCAGGTGAGGCTGAGCGGGCGCTCCGGGGTCACGTTTGCTTTTCTGGGTGAGGACGGCGCTGGGGGGCCTGTGGGAGCTGAGCAGGGGTGGGTTTGCCTGATTTTGGGGCAGTGGAGATCTCACAGAGGGAGCAGAATGGGGTCCCCATCCCAGCACCAGTTCCCATCCCACCACCCTTTTGGTGGAAAGCCCCCAAAATGCTTTGGAGGAACATTTCCCTTCTCCTTCGCCCCACAGCCCCACCCCAGGGAGCTGCCCGTGGCCGTGGGGTGCCCCAAAGCCTGGCAGCTGCAGGGAGGTGCAGGAAAGGGATGTGTTTGTACCACCGACCTAATTTTAAAAGGCAAAGCCTAATTAGCAGTGATGAACAGCTCGGGAATCCTCAACTTTCCCTTCCAAAGGCCGGGAAGGAGCAGCTTTCCATGGGAGACAGCTCCTGGTGCTCTGCAGGCGTTAATGGGCTCGTCCTCTGTGGGTTTTGTTTTACCCGGGTCTCATTAAAGCCTCAGCGAGTGCAAACAGAAAATGCTGATGAACAAATAAAGCCTTCAGACATGGGGGGAGTGAGTGGGGGCAGGCGAGGTTTTTCCTGCTGCCACCATCTCCCAGGCCCTTATTTTGCATGCTGTCCTTATTTTCCACGGGTTTGGGTGCTAAAGGGGGTGTTCTGCTCAGTGAGCCCCATTCACGTGATTAACAGGCTTTAGCACCGTGCTAATCCATTTTTTGTTTGTCCCAGCGAGCCTGTTTTATCTAATTAAATTTTTATCTAATTAAAGCCCTCGCCCAGGAAATTAAAGTCCTCATCTGTGAGGCACAGGTACCGAGGGTGGCTGGGGACAGCTGAGTCACGTCCTGCTGTCACCGGGATCTTGTGTCCCCATCCCTGGAGATGCTGCCAGGCCTCTCCTCTCCCCAGCTTTGAGGGCAGATTAAGCTCTAAAAAATCCATCAAATATTTCTCAATATGAGCAGGAAAACGTTGGGCACAGTACAGTTGATGCCGATGGCAAATGCAGCTGTTTTTTCAAAACAAATGAAAATTCCCTTCATTCCCTCACGCTGCCATATTTTTTTTAACAAGTGGCTTTTATACAAATTTATTCTCTATTTCCCCTTTTGAGATGCAGTTTAATGTACCAGCCTCCCTCCTTGTCCTAATCACATATTCATGGATTAGAAAGAAACTTCCTAAAACAAAAGCAGCTGCAGCAAGTGCCAGATAAGCTGAAAACAGCAAGTGGATTGTTCCAGACATGGTTTATAACCCGAAAATCCTATCAGAAAACCCAGCCTGAAGGGTCACTGGGCTTTGGAGATAAACGTGAGGGTGAGCAGCAGCACAGACACGCCAAACACTTTAAGTGAAATAGTTTATTTTGTGGAAAAGATCCCCCAATTGGATCATCATAATCTGCAAACTCCTGGCAGCAGATTCAGCATTAAAATAGGAAGATGAAAGTCATAACGAGGCCAGAGCTTTCATTTAGAAATTTTTGCGGCTAAGCAAATCTATTTTGACTTTTGAGTTATTTTAGAAGCCATTTTAAAAGCTCAACTCTTAGGAGCACTTCAAAATTATTATTTCAAGTAGAACAAAGTGGTGGGGTTTTTTTTCCCCTCTATGTTTTGGGAGCAACTGGGCTGGATTTGCACAGAAAATTGGGTCAAAAAGGCTTTGTTTCATACAAATTCCAGCTGTAGCTCAATGTATGGAATGTAGAGGGAGGAGATGCCCAATTTCCAAGCCTTGGTGTCCCTCAGCTTGGCAGGGCCAGCCTGCTCTGGAGAAATTGAGGAAAGGTGACCCCAGCTCCTGCAAYATTCCAGCCTGGTAAGAAAGGCTCTGCCATGCAGGGCCTGTCCCCAGCTGTGTCCCACCCCTCCAGGGCCACACAGTTGGAYCACAAATAGGTTTTGCCCCTTGGGTAGAAAAAATACCTCTCACCAGCTCGGTATGAAGCACTTTCTTTGTTTAAAAAACCTGTTCTCAGGCTAAAAACGTGTTATCTGTGCTCCTTCTTACACATTTCCTTTAGTGGAGCCACTGCCCTGGTTGATTCACACTGTGCCCCAGCAGTGTTTTGTAAAAAACCCTTTTTTCCTGCCTTTATCAGACACTTCTCCCACCTGTTAATCTGTTTATCCACCACCGAGCACTTGAAAGCGCTGCAGCAGCAAACTCTCACCTGAAAAAAATCAACAAACAAGCCAGTGTCAGTTAAATAAACCCCAAAATATTTACCTGGGGCGCAGCAGCTGTGAGGAGAGCAGGACCAACATCTGATGATGCAGCTGGTGGATGGTGGGAGCAGTCCCAGGGATGGAGGGGAGTTTGGGAAGTGACCCCAGCTTGTGATGCAGCTCCAGGGGTAGGTGATGCTTTTTGAAATCTTCTTTTTGCTTTTAGATAATCCAGGAAGATTCTTTGGGATGTTGTATCCCTGGGGCAGGATTGCTGTGGGCTGGTGGAGATGCTGAAAGGTGAGCAGGCACYGTCCCCATGAGTCAGGCACCTTGGAAAAAAGGGAATTTCTTGTTCCTTTCTACCGAGGCATTTCCAGAGCTACAAACCCCACAGTTCCTAAGAACCAGCAGCCATCAATCCCCAAAACTCCTGGGAACTCACAGGATGGGATCTGCCAGGCTGCTGCTTGCACCCCAAAGCTTGCAGAACATTTTCCAGAGCGTGGGCCTGTGGAGGCCCAGCCATCCCCAGCAGCCGTGGAGCCAGGTGGTGTRAAATGCTTCATCCCTGTGGAAAATGTTTGCTTGGAAGCACCCAGAGCTCGTTTTGGGTGGCAGCTGAGCTGAGCTGAGCTGGGCACAGCTCCCCCAGCACCGCTTGGCTCCAAGGAAGCTCAGCTCAATTTTGGGACAAAGCTGCTGGAAGACAGAGAATTGATGGAGGGGTGCAGCAGCAAAACAGCTGCAGAACAGCAGAGAAACACCCCAATATATTTAAATGAGGCTACTGACAGAGGGGAGGTGTCATGGAACTCGTGTGGGCTCCACTCCTGGGGGTAGAGCGTGACCGCATCCGGCACCGCCACGCTGCCAGACCCCGCTCTGCACCCAAATCCTGCTGAAACAGCCCCAAATCCTGCTGAAACCAGCCCCAAATCCTGCTGAAACCACCCCAAATCCTGCTGCCTGCAGGGCCCCAGCTGCCCCAAGCTGTGGGGAAGGGAAGGTTGGAAAGCTCTGAGCCCAGGTAAGGCCACGTTGGGCACTGCGCTCCGGGTGCGATGGCGCGGRAAGCAGAGGGTGGAACAGAGCTGGGCTGGGAATCCCCCTGGGCACATTTTGGTGCCATCCTGAGCTCCAGCGAGCCAGCTGGGCCTGGCTCRAGTGGGATTAAAATAATTTGGGGCRTTCTKGAGCTTTCAGTCACRTTTAGCCAAGCGGAGATGCCTCAGGTTGACCCTCGCTGCCCGGCCRAGGAGCAGCTCCCTGCAAGCCTTGATTTCAGCATTTTCTTGAGAAAGGGTTGAAGTCTTGGAGGGTGCAGGCTCACAGAACTTCCCTGAGGCCCCCARAAAAGCACATTTGGTGCCAGGCTCTCACTGGCTGCTGCCTCAAACCAGATTTTTCGATACCCACCTGATATCGCTGCCTCCATCTCGCCGTACCCACCTGAGCACAGAAGCTGCTGATAGTTGGATTTGGGGCTTATTTTGCAATTTCCTTTTGAACAGCTCATTTTTCAGATCCTTATCTGCTGCTGCAGCAGCRTCTTCTGCCCCACAGTAGGAAATGAGCCTTTCAAGAGTGGCAGCCCTTTGAGAAGGATATTTGAGGACAGATTTATTCAGTAAGGGAGGGGGGAAATTTCTGCAAAAAATGAACTTTCAGCCTGGCAGTCATCAAACTGTTTGCATGAGTGGAATTTTGCAGGAGATTGGTGGTTATCAAGAAAGCTTTTGATGAATTAGGCTCAGAAATGTGTCATAGAGGAAATGATAGAATCTGCTCCACAAGATGGATAATGCCTTTGCTCTATCAATTTATCCATCAGCCTATCAATCAAATTATCATGGCTGCTTTAATCACTGTATCAAAGCCTCAGCTGAAGATCTCTCCCTATCAGCCATTTATAAATAGCAAGTGTATAACACTGAGAGAGGATTTAAAATGCTTTTTTGCAAGTGAAAGCTCACAAAAGGAACAGCCCAGTGCTAGTTTTACAAAATGAACACTCCTATCTTTTATTATAAATCTATTGAGTGTTATGGTCAGAAGTCCCAGGCCAAGGGGCCCAGCCCAGGCACTGGTGTTTTCTGATTTTCTGCCTTAAACCCTCTTAACCTCAGCAGGATTGAAGCTCTCACAGAATTAAATCCGAGGTGTTTCAGACACTGAGGTGTTGGAGGGCCTCTGATATTTCTGTCTGGATCCTGACTGATGCAAGAGTCTCACACCAACCCACGACCTTCCTTTGGGTACTTTTTCCATGGATTTTTTTTTCTTCATCTTGTAGTTTTCTTCCTTTTTTTTTTTTTTTGGTGGATTAAAAAGAGAAAAAGGGAAAAAAAGAACCATGAGAAAGGATTAAAGCAAGAAGAACAAATTTCAATTCTGTTGCAGTGGAGCCCAGAAAGTCCCGACAAGTCTCAGATATGAGTGTGTATAAAGCCATTAATTCAGTGATAAGGGACAGCCTGTGGCTCTGTGYGGGTGTGAACCACAGGGATTCTCACAGGGGGAGGGCTGGGATGAAATAAAAACCCTTTATTTCACATYTGCAACATCCAACCACTGCCTCCAAGCGCTGAGCCTGATCTCCAGCTCATGTGGAGCAGCCTGAGGCTCAATGGGGCCRTTTCTTTGGTTGCCACCAGGTCCTGCAGCCTGTCTGTGCCCCCCAGGCCCTGGAGACACCTCAGCAGGAGGATGAGCCTTTGTGCATGGTGAGTGCAGCACCCTGGGGCACAGAGCCCTTCACAGCACCCCTGGGACCAGCCCAGGCCWGGCTGGATGGGGCTCTGAGCAACCTGGTCTGGCTGAAAATGTCCCTGCTCACGGCAGGGGGTGACCTTCAAAGGTCCCAACCCATTCCATCATTCCACAGTTCTGTAATTCCATCATGTCTGTCATGTCTCTCTCCCCTCCAGCACCACATTCCCCCCCTGCAGGCTTTTGAAAACCCTTCTGGGGACAAGCCCCAAAAATGAGGGGCAAGGGACTCAAATCATTCTTGAAAACCAAACCCCTCATTTTGGGCCATATCACCCAAAAATCAAAAAGCAAAACCAAAAGCTACCAGCAATCCTGAGTCTAAAATGTGCCTTGAAGCCATGGGGGGGGGTGGGGGGTGAAAAGAATTTGGTGATTTCAGTGAGACTGAATGGTTTTCTCTTGTTCAGCTGGATTCCTGCTGTCACCTCACTTGTCACCTTGATCCTCTACCCTCTCCTCCTGCTGGCCCTTTACACCATGCTCAGCAGGAAAATTGGTAATTAAAAAATGGCTTTCCCTGGTGATTTCCTGGTTTGGGTGGGTGTGGGATGGGAAAGGGGCAGGGCAGGGCTGGGCTGGGCTGGCTGTGAGCTGTGGTGACATGGGTGACATGGTTGTACACATCAGTGAGGGCTGTACAACCTTGTGTTGCTCCAAAACCATTTTCTTTTATTATTCTTTTACTAAAGTGCTGGAAAAACACCAAGAATCAGCTCACAGAGTATTAATTCAGAGGAAGCTGCAATTTCTAGCAGGGAGTTCTTTCACACCAACTGCTGCTCACATTTGCACAGAGCCCAGCTCTGCTTTGGGTCACAATCATTCCCAACTCACAAGAAAAGGCCCTGACACTGTGATTTGTCACTGGAGCCTCTCCTGGTGGGAGAGCAGGGCCCTGGATCATCTCAGTAATTGCATTGATGGATGTGAGCCCGTTCCAATCATTATTTTGGGGGGACTGGTTTGCACTGGGGCTGCTGGAGCAGGGTGGGGTGTGCTGGGCACAGCAGGGACATGGTTGTACACATCAGTGAGGGTTGTACAATCTTGTGTTGCTCCAAAACCATTTTCTTTTATTGTTTTTTTAGTAAAGTGATGGGAAAATACCAAGAATCAGCTCACAGAGTATTAATTCAGATGAAGCTGCAATTTCTAGCAGGGAATTCTTTCACACCAACTGCTGCTCACATTTACACAGAGCCCAGCTCTGCTTTGGGTCACAATCATTCCCAACTCACAAGAAAAGGCCCTGACACTGTGRTTTGTCACTGGAGCCTCTCCTGGTGGGAGAGCAGGGCCCTGGATCATCTCAGTAATTGCATTGATGGATGTGAGCCCGTTCCAATCATTATTTTGGGGGGACTGGTTTGCACTGGGGCTGCTGGAGCAGGGTGGGGTGCTCTGGGCACAGCAGGGACCAGGGCTCACTCTCCTCTTGGTCACAGCCCAGCATTCCTGCAGGATGCAGGTGAGCAGCAGCCCTGGGGACCATCCCAGCCCTCACCCCACCCCAGCTCCAGCCTCAGCACCAGGAGGGGACACGGCACAGAAACAACCCGGGGCACAGAAACAGCCTGGGGCACAGAAACCATCCCCAGCCTACGCAGGTAAGGGGCTCTSCAGCAATGGGGCACTGTCCTGGCACAGGGATGGGAATTTTGGGGTGGCATTTGTGTGATGTCTCTTCCTTAGGAGCTCTGGGCACGCTGGGGTGGGAGAAGGGCCAAGCAGGAGCTGCCTCCTCTTCCCAGCTGGGCTCTCCCTGCTCTTTTCTCCCAGGGAAGTGAGGATGGGAGGGATCAAACTGGTGCTTYGTGGATCAGAATTTTCACTTCTGAGCATGTTTGCTTTTTCTCCCTTGATCCTTTTTTCCCTTTAACCCTCTGGGAAGTGCTGGGGTGGTAAATGTTTTGTGTTTTTAAGGGAGCAGTGAAACATCTTCAGACACCTCAGAGGACTCAGACAATGACAGCCCTTCCTGCCCTCAGGTACCACAGGAAAATCATCCCCAGCCCACCTGGGGCTGTGTCCAGCTCTGGAGCAGCATCAGGAGGGGCAAATCCACCAAACCACATTGAAATTCCATAGATAAGGGCTGGGGTGGCTGTTGTCCCCTGTCACATGCAGCATTCCAGTGTCCCCCATTCAGAGGCAAGCAGCCCTGGGCACTTTAGGAAAATTAGGAAACAAAATCTTCTCTCTGAGGGTGGGCAGGCCCTGGCACAGCTGTGGCTGCCCCTGGATCCCTGGCAGTGCCCAAGGCCAGGCTGGATGGGGCTTGGAGCAGCCTGGGACCGTGGAAGGTGTCCCTGCCATGGCAGGGGGAATGGGATGGGCATAAAATCCCTTCCAACCCAACCCATTCCATGATTCCCTGAACTGGTGCATGGGCTTGAGGGCAAAGGCTCCTGGGTGGGTGCTGGGGCCTGACCTGGGCTTCATTTTGCTCCTGCAGGGCCGTGGCTCAGAGGAAAACATCAATTACACATCCCTGGTGTTCCCAGGGAAAGGCCCCGAGCCAGGCTCTGCCCAGGACTATGAGAACGTGAAATCTGGGATGGATTATGTCAACGTGGACCCAAAGAAGAGGAAAACACATTTCTGGCCCTTCTCCAGCCCCAGGGCATCCAAGGCTGTGGAGTACACCGAGGTGAAGCTGTGACACTGCTGTGGAGCTGTGACACTGCTGTGGAGCTGTGACACTGATGTGAGGCTGTGACACTGATGTGAGGCTGTGACACTGCTGTGGAGCTGTGACAGTGATGTGAAGCTGTGACAGTGATGTGAAGCTGTCACACCAGGGTGAAGCTGCTGCCCAGAGGTGCCCAGAGCCCCCAGCAGCTGCACAGCTGGCACCGTCCCCTTCCCCTGGCACTGTCCCCTTCCCCTGGGGCACTGCCTGGCACGGGCTGCAGCACTTGTACCAGCCCCACCCGCAGCTTCCTTGGYTTTTCCTTAAAGGCTCCACTGTTCCTGAGAGCTGCGGGGTGGGGCAGGGGAAGGCTCCTCCCAGCCAGGCTGGGATCAGCTCTCTACTTCTGTGTCATGGCCCTTTTCCCCTTATTTCATGAAAGCAAAAGAAAAACGTCCCCCCCTCGCCTCTCAAAATGGGCAGTTCAGGGAGGGAGATGCATTGATCCTCAGAGCTGCACTGAGCTCCTCTCAGTGTTGTTGTGTTGCTCATCAGCCTCATAAAATCCTTTTAAATACAATTTTTCCGCTGGCTTTTCCTTCTCCCTGTCTCCCACCTTTTGCTTTCCCTGCTTTGTCCCCGCTCCAGGTRCTGGGGTTGGTCTCTCCCCACCTGGGCCACGTCCCTGCTCCTCACTCTGCATTTTGTTACTTCTCAATTTTCCAGAAATAAACTTCCAAAGCGCCTGGGAATGGGAATGTGCCCCAGAGTGTGCTCTGGGAGGGGGATGGAGCTGCTGCCTCCCCTCCCTCGGGGCTGGAGCTGCCCCAAGTGTGCTTTAAATGGGCYCAGTAATGCTGTGATTTAATGAAAGGTTGTCAGACAATTGATTTGGGATTGATCAGTGGCAGGGGGAGCCAGGCTCTCCTGCTTTCATGACCTTGTGGCGCAGATCTAGCCCAGCTTGAAGGGCACGTGAAGGAGAATGTTCCAAAAACCCCAACAATTCCTGGGTAGCGTTGGACAACCCAGGAGAGCTGTGATTKTGGGACTGGAGGTGAGGCCAAAACCAGTGAGAGGAAGCTTCTGAGGAATCTGATTCCAATGCCTGGCGATTAAAAAGTGAAAATATTGAAGATTTCAAAATATTTTCCTCTTAATGTTTTATTTTTACAGCTTTAGCCTGTGATAGTGGAAGGAATAATGCCCGTGGCTCGCAGGGAATTTGGGACCTTCACTGGGACACCTGTACACCACCCTCAGCAGCTTTTGAGCTCAACTGAGCTAATGGGTGCTCTTTCCTGCCTTATCTATGATTTATTCCTGCACAAAACAGCTCCTGGGAGCAGGGCAGGGGCCGGGCTGGGGCCGCAGGGGAGCTGAGTTCCCTGCTCCCCCAGCTCGGATGGGTTTAGGCCCCCAGTCCCTGCAGAATCAGCCAAAAGCAGCAGCAGCAGCAGCAGGGTGAGAGCAGATGTTGAGCACAGGACGGGGCTGGGAGCAGAGCTGATGGAAGAGGGCACGGGGGGAGCGGGATGTGCCCGGCTGAGCTGGAGCAGGGCCAGGGCTGCTGCCAGCAGCTCCTCGGGGGTGCCAGTGCCGCATTTGGGGCGCTCCAGCGGGCACAGCGTGGGGCAGCACAGCTGTGCCCAGCACCAGGGCAGCGACAGCCCCGGCCCTGGCCCGGGGGAGGCGGCAGGGGGGCACTTCCAGGCCACAGGAGCTCTGCGGCCCCGCGGGGGGACAGCTCTGGCCCCGCCGCCTGCTCGGATGCGGGAGGAGGCAGCGGCGGCGGCTCCGGAGCAGATGGAGCCGCGCTGCCGCCCGCCGTGCTCCGGCTGCTCCGCTGGCAGCTGGGAACACAAAACTCGGGTACCCCCAGGAGGATTTTGTGGGTGCAGCATCCCCTGATCCCGAAGGGTGCAGGATCCCCTGATCCCGAAGCGTGCAGGATCTCTTGATCCCAAAGGTTGCAGGATGCCCTGATCCCAAAGGGTGCAGGATCTCTTGATCCCGAAGGGTGTAGGATCCCTTCCTGAAGGATGCAGGATCCCTTGATCTCGAAGGGTGCAGGATCTCTTGATCCCAAAGGATGCAGGATCCCCTGATCCCAAAGGATGCAGGATCCCTTGATCCCCCTTGATGCCGCATCTTTTCCCGGAGGTTGCAGGATCCTCTGATCCCAAAGGGTGCAGGATCCCTGCCTGGAGGTTCCAGGATCCCTCCCCGGAGGTTCCAGGATCCCTCCCCGCAGGAGAGCTTCCAGAAGTTTCCCTTAGCACGGCTGGGGGTGGATGCTGTGGTCAGGCAGCGGCCGGAGGGGCTCTGTCCATCCCCCAGCACACGCGGCAGCGAGGACAAGGCGGACGCGACGCTTTTCTGGGTGAAACCTTCCGGTTTCGGCAAAACGCGGTGCCACCAGCTGGGGAGAGCCACGCTGTGCAGCGAGAACGAGCGGTGGCAGTGTCACACTTGGTGGTGTCACACCTTGTGCTGTCACACCTGGCTGTGTCACACTTAGCGGTGCCACACACCTGGTGCTGT
>JACDOX010000602.1:152497-165207 GCA_014549065.1 Cardinalis cardinalis
GWKTTKTKTTKKRGAGRGRRAAAWAWAAWATATATRTATAWGAAAGTGAATGGGTTTTATTGCTGCCCCGAACAAAAACTCCAGTGCAGCCTTGAAGTTCTACTAAGAAATTGCAGAATTTAGGTTTGAATGGGGAGAAAAAACATGAACTTGATCTCTGTGGAGACAGAACCCTGTTTATTATTATTATTATTCTGCCATTGGAACAGACAGGTTTAAGCCAGGATAATAAAACATGAGTTTATTAATAATAATAATAATAATACACGGTTTTATTCTACTTTCCTTCTGACTCTCAGCCCCACTCACATGGAAATTTGAATAACAGACCCACGTGACATTGCATGAGTATCAAAATCCTCTTAAAATAGCCCAGAAAAACAGAGTTTGGTGCTGAAACCCTGAAAGTTTTGAAAAATAAAGATGGAAAGGCTCTAAGAGGCTTCCCAGTGCATCTTTAGGAGCATCCTGAGGTGCAGAGAAGCTGCAAAGAGCAGGAGATGCCAGAGCCAGAGCAGAAAACTTGGAGTTCTGAGCTCTGCCAGACCTGGCTGATCATTCCTGGACATTCTTTTGAACTGAGAGCAGCTGAGAGGTTTTGCTCTGTGCAAAGTGCTTYGGGGAAGAGGAAAAGAAGGATTATCAGCTGTAGAGGGTTAAGGATAAAAAGCAAAATAGAGCTCAGTAAATGCACTTTGTGTTGGCATTTCCAAGGTGGATCTGCTCAGGCAGAGTCCAGGGAAGGTTACAGGGAAAGAGCAAGAAAAATTCCATTTTTTGGCTTTTTTTTCCCAGATTTCCTGGGGTTTTTTTCCCTGCTGTTTAAGCTCTGATGAGCCACCAGGTGAAATTAAATAAATCCAAAGCAAACAGCCAGGCCACCAGTGCAGGGAAGRTCCTGCAGGTGGAATTTATCTGATGAACTCCTCCTCAGAGGTGCAGGACGTGTCTTCTTCTGTGCTTTCCTCCAGAGCTGGCAGGTTGCCCCACAGCAAAACATTCACACCTGGTGGGAAAGAGACGAAGGAAGGGGAAAAAAAAAGATATTTTTGGATTGTGACCTTATTTTTAAGTTGCACAACTGTCTATTTTGAGAGAAAATAATCCCTGCAAAACCCAGGAAGTCACGTTCATGGTGAATAAATCAATTTTCTATCTTCCTTCAAAGTGATCTTGGGAGKGTTGTTGTTTATTTTTACCCCAATCCAGAGGATAAATATTTATACATTCATATAAATATATTATTATATATTTATAGAAATATATAAAATAATATAAAAATATATTATAGAGTTATATAAAATGAATATAAACGTAATTATAGAAGAAATATTCTAAAAGAAATATTCTAAAAGAAATATTCTAAAAGAAATATGATATGATATGATGATATGATATGATGATATGATACGATATAATATAATATAATAGGTATATAACATTATATAGAATTATACAAATATATATAACATATATTAAATATTATTTAAAATATAACATATATAATTATGTAACAATTATATAAAATAATATAACGAATATTATTTCTGTTAAGTTAACACATTAAGAAGAAGAAAGTTTAAAGTTTTGGAGTTTAAGATACAGAAAAAAAGTAAAAATAAACGGTAAACAAGAAGCTGAGAATGCAGTACTGTAGATTTGTGTGTTATAACATTATTAGCTAAGAAAACTTACTCTGTAGCATGTCTATAAGATAAAATACTTGAAAATTAGGCTAAAAACGTAAATAGTTTTGTTAGCAGTGTTTTATTAGTTAATCAATCCTCCATTGTCTGAGAGGAAGGGAAGATGTGATCATCACATCCCTGGTGTGCAGGGAAGAGAATTTGTGTTCATCACCTCCCTGGTCTGAGAGGAAGGGAAGTTCTCCTCCTCCTCCTCCTCGTCCAGAGGAGGCAGCGAGGCTGGTGATGGGTTTGGAACACAAACMCTGWGAGGARCCCCTGAGGGAGCTGGGGGTGCTCAGCCTGGAGAAAAGGAGACTCAGGGCTGCCCCCATCACTCTGCAGCTCCTGAAAGGTGCCTGTGCTCAGCTGGGCTGGGCTCCTTCTGCAGGAACTGACAGAGCCAGAGCACACAGCCTSCAGCTGCACCAAGGGAAATACAGGCTGGACAGCAGGGAAAAGTTTTTAACAGAAAGAGTGAAAAAGTGTGGGAAATGAATTTGTAGAGAATTAGGCATTTACAGCATGGTGTGGCAAAAGCTGATTGGCCAAGAAACACTTCTAGTGTTATTGTAATTAGGAAATAGTTAACTTSTGATTGTGATGGTGTGAATTATAACATCTGTATTGTCTCACCCTTCACATGAGACTGAAAATGGAATAAAAGTTTTAAAAAGGCTCTCAGTTGCCCCATGTCTGGGTCAGAAAAGAGCATAATCTGACAATAAAGCTCTGGAATGTTCTGCCCAGGGAGGTGGTGGAGTCCCCATCCCTGGGGGTGTTTAACMAAGCCTGGATGTGGCACTGGGTGCCAGRGTTGAGCTGAGGTGTTGGGGCTGGGTTGGACTCCATGATCTTGAAGGTCTCTCCCAGCCTGGTGATTCTGTGAATTTGGGGAATTCTGGGAATTTTGGGAATTCCCAGGTACTGGGGAGGAGGTGGAGTCCCCATCCCTGGGTGTGTTTAAAACAAGYCTGGATGTGGCACTGGGTGCCAGGGTTTAGTGAGGGGCTGGGTTGGATTTGATGGTCTTTGAGGTCTCCTCCACCCTGGTGATTCTGTGAATTCTGGGCATTCTGTGAATTTTGGGAATTCCTGGGGACTGGGGAGGTGGTGGAGTCCCCATCCCTGGGGGKGTTTAACCAAGCCTGGATGTGGCACTGGGTGCCAGGGCTGARTTGAGGTGTTGGGGCTGGGTTGGTCTCAATCATCTTGAAGATCTCTTCCAACCTGGCCATTCTGTGAATTGTGTGATGGGGGATGAGGATTTTAGGGAAAGAGAAGGAAGCCAAGGGAAAGGGGATGAGGATTTTAGGGAAAGGGATGGAAGCCAAGGTGTCCCTCACCAGAAGGGTCCAGCCTGTTGATGCCAAACACGGCCTGGCTGTGGAACATCCAGAGGTGGCCGTTGTTGCAGGACTGCAGGCAGGGCTTGCAGGGACAGAGGACGTGGTAGCCAACGACATTCCCACTGGAAAGGCAAGGGAAAGAGTCAGCCTGGGGAAAAGGTGRGTCTTGGTGGCCTTTTCCAGCTCCAGTTAAACATTTCCAGGGCCAGGGCATTATGTAATGCTGGTGTTGTGATAGGGTTAAGGGAAYGGGGTGAAACAAGCATCTGAAATATTCAGGGAACATCTGTTGGGAGTTACAGAATATCTGAGTTTTAGATCTTTGGCACACAGAGAAGCGTTTAGTAACCTAAATTGTGTAACCCAGATTAGTTTACATACCAACAAATGCTGGTGGATTTCTGTATTTGTTTTCCTTTGGAAGGGCAGTGATTCCAACCAGCAGAGAAGTTCCTCACACCCAAAATCCACCTGTACACAAGCACCATGCACAGGAGGCTGCCAGCAGCAGGAGTRATGAAACTGAGAGTTATGGAATGGTTTGGCTTGGAAAGGACCTTAAATCTCATCCATTTCCACCCCCTGCCATGGGCAGGGACATCTTCCACCACCCCAGGGTGCTCCAGTCTGGCCTTGGACACTGCAGGGATGGGGATGGGGCAGCCACAGCTGCTCTGGGCCACATTATTGACCTTGATCAACTCTCCTAGACTGAAACCATAACAACCATTTATCCATTTTCATGTGCTCTGATGAGATAGTTCTGTTTCTCTACTTCTATCTAAAAACCAAAATATTGTGTCCCTATCACAACCCCCCAATTGCTCAAACCTGAGAAAGGTAAAAATCTCCATCAGGGAGCTGAAAGAATTCTCTCAGAAAGAATTCTCTCTCCCTATCACAACCCCCCAGTTGTTTAAATCTGAGAAAAGTARAAATCTCCATCAGGGAGCTGAAAGAATCCTCTCAGATAACTGTGAGCTATTTGAGAGTTGTTGTTTTCACCCTTAAATATCAGGCATTATTAAGGAGGATAAAAGAACTCCAAGAACTTCAGCGACAGCGTGTTCCATCTGCTCCCCACAACCCAATCTGCCAAGAGGATGTTCCATTAATTAGAGAATGAGTAACTGCTTCTTGCTGGGGCCTTATTCACAGAGAAATCTCAGCGCTGAGGCACACATTTCATCGGGCAGGTGGCTCAGAAGCTTTCAGGAGACTCAGCCTCCTGAAAATGCTGTCACATTTCCACCGGGCACTCACAGAAATACCCTGGCAGGCATTACATTTGCACTGAGGAAGGCAAGCTGTTCCTTCAGCCCATACTCCTGAGCTGCAGGAGGTGACAGAGGAGGGGACACGGGGCTGGGACACCTCAGGGACACCGGGGGGTGGCTGTGAGCTCACCACTTCAAGCAGGCGATGTTCTTCACTTTGCACTGGCAGATCCCGGTGAAGTAGCAGCTCCCGATGAAATCGACGGTTCTGGGGGAAGGAAATGCACAAAAGGTTGGATTTGTGGTGGTCACAGCCTCAGGGTCACGGTGACACCGGGCTGAAGTCACCACAAAGTGATGCTGCCATTGGTCCTGGGTGGTTTGAACCACATTGTTCTACTTTCATTCTGACTCTCAGCCCCACTCACATGGAAACTTTAGTAAGAGATCCACGTGACATTGCATGAGTATCAAAATCCTCTTAAAATAGCCCAGAAAAGCAGTGTTTGGTGCTGAAATCCTGAAAGTATTGAAAAATAAAGATGGAAAGGCTCTAAGAGGCTTCCCAGTGCATATGTAGGAGCATCCTGAGGTGCAGAGAAGCTGCAAAGAGCAGGAGATGCCAGAGCAGAAAACTTTGAGTTCTGAGCTCTGCCAGACCTGCCTAATTATTATTATCATTATTATTTTCATCATTATTATTATCATTATTATGCTGCCATTGGTCCTGGGTGGTTTGAACCACATTGTTCTACTTTCATTCTGACTCTCAGCCCCGCTCACATGGAAACTTGAATAAGAGATCCACGTGACATTGCATGAGTATCAAAATCCTCTTAAAATAGCCCAGAAAAGCAGAGTTTGGTGCTGAAATCCTGAAAGTATTGAAAAATAAAGATGGAAAGGCTCTAAGAGGCTTCCCAGTGCATCTTTAGGAGCATCCTGAGGGGCAGAGAAGCTGCAAAGAGCAGGAGATGCCAGAGCCAGAGCAGAAAACTTKGAGTTCTGAGCTCTGCCAGACCTGGCTGATCATTCCTGGACATTCTTTTGAACTGAGAAAAGCAGAGTTCGGTGCTGAAACCCTGAAAGTTTTGAAAAATAAAGATGGAGATGCTTGAAGAGGCTTCCCAGTGCGTCTTTAGGAGCATCCTGAGGGGCAGAGGAGCTGCAAAGAGCAGGAGGTCCCAGGGCCTTGGTGCTCAGGGGCTCGGTGTGGCACTGCCATCAGAATCCTGACCAGGGACACTGCTGCCAAATCCCAGCTCAGAAACAGAACAAAACCTCAGGGATGTCTGAACCCAAACCTTTGAKTGCTTATCTCCTCTCCAACCCATACTTTCTGATTACCATGTCATTTCCCAACCTGATTTCCTTACCATTCAAATCTGGCTATGGGAAAGCTGAGCCCAGCCGGGGGAGAGCCCTGGCAGCAGTGACAGAGCAGGTTTGTTCTGTTTGTGGATCTTTATTTCAAATTCTAATCCTCGCTGCGGGAACGAGCAGGAGGAGCTTCCCGTGCCTGCTGAGCCTGTGTCATCCCTAGGGATGGAATAAATTCAAATTTGGGGTTGCCCTGCATGGCACAGCCTCACTTTTTGCTGGGACTGGGGATGCAGGGATGGGGTGACCTAAGCTCTGCAGTGCCACAGACACGTTCTATGAACAATCCTTTCCTTAGGATGTTTYCTCCTGAGAAGCTGAGAGGCCTCAGGAACAAAATGTAACCAATGGTTATCTGCTGCTGTGGGATGCAACAGGTGCATCTGGGATTGGTCTCATGTGGTTGTTTCTAATTAATGGCCAATCACAGCCCAGCTGGCTTGGACTCTGGTCAGTCACAAGATTTTATTATCATTCTTTTCCTTTCCTTCCTAGCCTTCGGATGAAATCCTTTCTTCTTTTAATATAGTTTTAGTATATAATTATAATATAATATCATTTTAATATGATATAATATAATTATAATATAATTGCAATATAAGATAATATAATATAATGCAATATAATATAATAAATATAATATAATAGAATGCAATAGAATGCAATAGAATAGAATGCAATAGAATAGAATGCAATATAATATAATATAATATAATATAATATAATTATAATATAATATGTAGCATAAAATAATAAATCAGCCTTCTGAAGCAGAGTGAAGATTCTCATCCCTTCCCTGTCCCGGGACCCCTGTGAGCACCGCCACACTGCAGGGCCGTTCTCCCGGTGACAGCGGATTCCGGRGCCGCGTCCCCCGGGGCTGGCAGGGCCCCGTGCTCCGGTGGAACCCGCCCTTTGCCCCTTGCCGGTGCTTACCCCGAGGGCGGCATGTCGGTGGAGTAGAGGTCGATGTCGGTGTCGGCGAGCAGCACCGCCTGCATCCCCCGCCAGCTCAGCACCTGCCGGCAGAACCGGCAGCACAGCACGCTCACGCACCGGTCCGCGAAGGTGCAGCCGCTGCTGGACGACATGGCGGCTGCGACCCGGGCCGGTTCTGTCCTGTCCCGGTCCTGCTGTCCCGGTCCGGTCCCGGTCCCGGCACCAACGGCCACGCTCCCACCTGTCAGTTTGAATTCCCGACCGCGCCCTCCCATTGGGCGCCGTAGGCCACGCCCACCCCATTGAAAAATCCGGTGGCACCACCCCTCTCGCCTGGCTATTGGTGAGAAGGCGCGCCGTGCGTCGCTTTTATTGGTTATACCTGCTGTCATTCACACTCTCGTCCCGCCCCTGCGCCGCGCTCCGCCGGCGGGGCGGTGCCACGGGCGCCAAGCGGCGGGAAGAGGGGGCGGGCTCATCTTGGGCACGGCAATGTCTGATTGGTTGTGACTCCCGTCGCTCATTCCCAACRCTCCGCGGTCATTGGTCGAAGCGCTGGGCGGGGCGGGGCGACGGCGGGCCGGTGCGGGGGACCGGGCGGCGGGCGCCAGCGGCCGGAGGACGCCCGGCTGCGGGAGGCGGCTCCGCAGCGCCCAGGTAATCGCCCCGCCCGGCCGCCCGACCCCCGGCCCTCCCGTGCCACCCCCCGGCAGGCCCCGAGCAGCCCTGCGCCGCCGGCCCYGCCGCCTCCCCTGCGCCCCGAGCCGCGTCCCCCCAGCCCCGGCCCCCCCTTCGGGACCCCCCCACGCTTCCTCTCCCCGCCGCCCGCATTGTTCTTCCCGGGCGGGATGCGGATCCGGCGGGTGCCGTGTTTGTTTATTTATTTCTTCCTCCCGTCCGCGCATCTCCCGCGGGGGCTGCGGCCGCGCGCCCGCCCTCCTCCCCCCTCCTCCCCAAAAAAACGGGGAAGAAATCCAAATTGGAAAGAAAAGACGGGAGAAAAGTTGTGTCCCGCCCTGCACGGCGCAGCGGGGGCTGGAAGAAACCCTAAATCACCCCCCCTAGAAAAGAAACCCGAAAAGGGAGAAGCGGCGGGCGGAGCCGCCCGGCGGGGGCGCGCCCGGGGCTGCCGGCGGCGGGGCCGAGCCCGCGGTCAGCGCGGGATGCTGCGGAACCGGCGGAGCCCCCGCAGCCCCGGAGCCGCTCCCCGAACAGCCCCATAACCCCCAGGAGCCGCTCCCCAAACTGTCCCCCGAGACCTGCACCCCAAATTCTTTCCAGGGACCTGCACCCCRARTCAATCCCAAATTCTCCGGGAGCTGCTCCCCMAATGAACCGCAGCTCCCACTGGAACTGCATCCCAAAGGAGCCGCGGCACCTCCAGGAGATGCTCCTCAAATTCTCCCCTGGGACCTGCRCCCCAAATCAATCCTAAATTCTTTCCCGGGACCTGTGCCCCAAATCGACCCCAAATTCTTTCCAGGGACCTGCACCCCAAATCAATCCCAAATTATCCTCCAGGAGCTGCTCCCCCAATGAACCCCAGCTCCCATGGGAGCCGCATCCCAAAGGAGCCGCGTCACCCCTGGGAGCTGCTCCCCAAATTCTTCCCTGGGACTTGCACCCTAAATCAACCCCAAATTCTCTCCCAGGACCTGCACCCGAGATCAATCCCAAATTCTTCCCTGGGACTTGCACCCTAAATCAACCCCAAATTCTCTCCCGGGACCTGCACCCGAGATCAATCCCAAATTCTCCCCTGGGACCTGCACCCCACATCAACCCCAAATTCTCTCCCGGGAGCTGCACCCGGAATCAACCCCGAATTCTCCCCTGGGACCTGCACCCCAAATCAACCCCAGCTCCCGCTGGAGCTGCATCCCAAAGGAGCCCCATCAGCCCCGGGAGCTGCTCCCCAAATTCTCCTCAGGGACCTGCACCCCAAATCAACCCCAAATTCTCTCCCGGGAGCTGCCCCCCAAATCGACCCCAAATTCTCCCACTGGAGCTGCATCCCAAAGGAGCCCCGTTCCCCTCCCCAAACAGCCCCATAACCCCCAGGACCTGCACCCCAAATCAACCCCAAATTCTCTCCCGGGACCTGCACCCCAAATGGGGGTGCTTCCCACTGGAGCCGCATCCCAAAGCATCCCTGCTCCCCAAACCATCCCCTGCTCCCCCGGGAGCTGCGCCCCAAATCACCCCCGGGATATCCCAGAGGAGCCGCCGTGCCCGGTCCCGGTGTAGGCGTGTTCCCTCGGTCACCGGGGGCTGCAGCTGGAACCTCACACTGCTGCTGCTCAAAGGACCATTTGCAATGTCAGGGTGTCAGGGCACCTTTGCTTCCCCATCACAAATTTTGCTGCGAGCASTAATTTTCTAAATATATATATTATTATTGGGTGGTTTTTTGTATTTGCAGGCGAGCAAACCAAAAGCTGCTTCTCCTCTGCTGCTGCTCTCGTTTGGGATTTGATTTGCATCATCTCCGTGACCATTAAAAGAAATAAATAAAAAAAAGAAGAGAGGAAAAAAAAATAAAAAAGGGCAAACCAAACCCACACAAAACATGTGCGGAAGGACTTCCACTCCCTGGCTGTGCTATTGAGGATCAGGAAAAGCCTTTGGGGCTGCAGGATCTCGCCAGGCTGATGCTGCTGCTCAAGGATTTGGTGCAGGGAGACAAAACTGCTGCCTCTTCCATCCGCTGATCTCAACATCTGCATTTTCCTGCTGCTGTGCTCCCTCTCACACCCTCTCTCCATGGACTGATTTTTTGATTTTTTTCCCTTTTTGCGGGGGGGGGGAAGGGAAGGACGAGCAGAAAGCCAAGGCATCGTGCTGAGAGGAGCGAAAATTCCCTTTTATATCTCGTGTTCTGGTGGATCTCTTTCGAGGTTATTCAGCTTTTTGGACAAGAAAACATGACGTCGCCAGCAAAATTCAAAAAGGATAAGGAGATCATAGCTGAATATGACACTCAAGTTAAAGGTAAGGAATGGTTTTATTTCCATCCCTTCCCTGCAAGCCTGCCTGGCGATTGTAGGAGTTTGCGGTGGATGTTTGGGTGGGGAAGAGGGAAATCATTTGCAGATTGCCTGGAATTTGCAGGGGTTTTTTTTGGGAATACAAAGCTGGGTCGGGTTTGCAGCTCTGTGTCTGTCCCCACGGGGTAGCTCCTGCTTTGGTGCTGCCGTTTTTAAGGGTTTTTTTTATGGAATACTCACATTTTTGAGTTCGGGGAGATCCATCTTTTCCTGCCTGTCTTTCCCAGACACGGCTTTGCATGTGAAATATGAGAGGCAGGGAATTGCTTTTTAATCCTCTGCCTGTCATGGGAATCTTTGAGCAATCTGTGCAGTGTCACAGGAGCATATTTCCAGTGCTGCTGATGGGGGACTGTGCTCCAGGGTCCCTGGGAAGCTGTTTGTGCTAGAAACTTCCATTATTCAGGATTTTCCCCATCATAATTCCCTGCTTTTTCCTTGCCGTGCTGGAGTGTAACACCTCGAGGCTGCAGTGTGGGTGTGGGTGTACACACACACACACACACACACAGAGAAAAAAAATGAATAAATGAATAAAACTCGTGCAGCAGCATTATTCTCATCATCGCAGGGAATAATAAACAGATTTAAACAGTGGGATTTGCAATGACCATGCAAGTCTCCTGCAGAATTCTGCTGGCTATCATGTGCCCTAGGTCAAAAAAAAAAATAAAAGATGGTGAAATTCCCCCCTGAGCTGCTTATTTTGGTGAAGTTTTCGGGATAAGACGTATTTAAAAGAATAATTAGGGCTTGTGCATGGCTTGATMCGTCGCTGCTAGGAAGTTGTGAGATTCAGTGATTTATCTAATTGGTTGAAACTTGCTTGGTATGCTCAGAGCATGCAGGAAAGATGGCCTTCGGGCAGGGTTGATTGAGTTAAATCAATGCAATTTGAAAAAGAGGAAAAAAAAAAAAAGCAGCCAGATTTAAATCTGAGGAGGAAACCTAGATTCAAATTGACGATTAAGATATTGTTTTGTGATTAGGTGCTCAGTTATTTTTCCTGCTGGGGAGGGGGGTTTCTGCTTGTTGGTTGTAAATCATTGAAATGTGTTGTCCTACGCTGACCCCAGTGCCCTGCACCTAGAAGCAGTTTGGGTACTTATGTTGAAAAATGCTTATTTGAGCAAATATGAAGCTGTGTTGAGAGTTTATTTTGATTTTCTTTTTTTCCTTGAATATTGAGGTTCTTAAAGTTAGAAATGGAGAAGGGCGTGTTTCTCTTTTACTGGTTTAGTTTCTATTCCTGTTTTCTTGCTGTCTTTGGAAGTGGGAATTGCAGTCAGCATCAAATTAGAGGCTTGTAGGCTCTTTCATTATTTACCCCATCAAAATGTGCGTGATAGATGCGAGCTGGCAGTCACAATATTTGGGAAAAACGCGGAAAGGAGGCTTTGGAATTAGCAAAGCACATCCTCTCACCTCTCAGCTCTTGCATAAATTAGAAATCCTTCCTTTCCTTTTCAGAAAAGAGAGCAGGAAAATGGGAAGGAGCCTTCCTTGCTGCTGTCATTGACCTGGAAGTGTGCTCCCAAAAGTGGATTGCACTAGTGGCACATGGATTTATTTCAATTTTTTTTTTTTTTTGTGCTGTTTGGCCTTCTAAAGCATTGCAGGAGGTTAAGGAGGGCGGAAGGGATCTGGAGGAGCTGGGAGAGGGGAATTTCCTTCCTGAATTGGGGTGAGGGCAGGGATGCCTTCACCTCAGGATGCTCTCCTGTCCCTCTCCCAGTGTGGCTCTGGGTCAGGAGGTGCTGATCCATCTCGTGGAGGGAGGTGTGGGGGGACCAGCCCGCTCAGAAATGCACAGGGCAGTCCTGCAGCAGCCCTGTCCTACATCCCCTGGTTCATTTTAGAGCTTTTTCACCTTTTCCACCCAGCCCTGACCTTTCAGGAGCTGCTTTGACCATGGGGTTCCTTCTCTCCCTGCCTTTGCAGCGAGGCTTTGCCCCTTTCACACCACCACAAACCTTTGCTTGTTTTGTGCTTTTCCATCACTCCCCTAAATGTCTCTCATGCAGAACCATGACAGTCCCACAGAAATGCACGGGACAGTCCTGTAGCAACCCTGTCCTACATCCCCTGGTTCATTTTAGTGCTTTTCCTTTCCCTTTCCCAGCCCTGACCTTTCAGGAGCTGCTTTGGCARTGTCATCCTTCTCTCTCTGCCTTTAGGTACCAGCTTTGGAGGGAGACTTTGCTCCTTTGCTTGTTTTGTGCTTTTCCATCACTCCCCTAAGTGTCTCTCATGCAGATCCCACAGCTAGCTCAGTCCTGAGCTGGACACTGCTGGGATTCCTTAGGGAATCTCTCAGCCCTCATTCCAGGCACTCTAATTGCAGGTCTCTCCATCCCATGGCAGGATGAGATGGTGCTGCACTCATTGAAATCCCTAACTGTGGTGGTGCTGCCTCCTCACCAAGCACACTGAGGTTCCTGCAGGATGATTTTGGTGTCCAGTGGTGCCCTCAGTTGTGGGAGCAGCATGGAAATGTTAACTCTGAAATSCTTTCCCTGAGCTGGGAAGGGGAGCAGGGGCTGTGGGGGTGAGATGAATCACGTGTTGTGAGGTGGCATCTGCTCCTCTGATGACAAAACTCGGATATTTTTTGCTGGCATTTAGGAATTTACAGCGTTTTTTGTGCTTGGCTCTGTGCTGGGAGCCGTGTTTAGAGGCTTCCTTTAAAACCCTTAATCCACAAACACCTCCTTAAGCACTTTAAATGATTGCTAATGGAATGATGGAGCTTTGTTTAAAAATTTAATAGCCTTAAGTGGTTAATCAGAAACCATTTAAAGAATGGCTTGATTAATAGATCATCAAGAGGCAAAATTTTTGATTTTCTGTTGCTGAGTGAGCTCGGTGGCTTTTATTGAAAAAGGGGCAGCAGGGCAAAGGATCATGGAATGGTTTGGGTTGAGAGGGACCTTAAAGTTCATCTCATGGGCAGGGACATCTTCCACTATCCCAGGCTGCTCCAAGAGTTCAGGGACACGTCCAGGGATGGGGAGTGGATGAGTGATGCTTTCTGTTCTCCTGTAGCTGTAGATATGTTTTGTCTCCCCACAGCCATTTCTCTGCTTCTTTTGG
>JACDOX010000603.1:0-19174 GCA_014549065.1 Cardinalis cardinalis
AGCTCTGAAAGCTCAACTGCTATACATTTCTTTGCAAGATATATGTATTAGATCTTTTTGGGTTTTGTTGGTATGGCTGGTTTGATGTATTGTTGTTCCCTGCAACAGAGAAATCAGTAGTTGGACCAGTTCTCATTAATCTGAACTCTACTTCATTAATTTACTGTTCAGGCACTCGATCATAGAGCATTATTTTTAAAGCATGCTGCTGTTTTTGTATTTGACATAGCTCTGCCCAGGCAGTCAGCATGACACACAGAGAACATTTACACTCACCGCCAGGTCAAAAATCAGGTAGAGTTTAAGTAGGACACAGACATTATCCAATCCTCAGGAAAAGGATTTTTGAATTGACCTGCAATTGGGAATTTAACCTAGGAAGAAATCTTAGGTACTGAGCTATTACACCCATAAACCATAACATAGACAAGATAACACACAGAAAAGTACAAGCTTGAAATTTCACTATCAGATTAAGATTTTTCAGTATGCCTTCCTAATAAATCATGGTCTGATTTTTGGGCTTCCCTCTCTTGACAAACACACACATAAGCATCTTTTTAAGAATCTTACTCTTTTAGGAAGGATGGTTAATTTCTTTTTCTCTCTGTTTTAACCTTTTCCTAAAATCAATACTTTTGGAAGCTCCTATAAGGCCACATGTTTTCCAGAGTTTACAGCTGGGAAGTGCCAGGAGGTGTAATCTGCCACAAAACAGGCATCACAAGCAAAGAAACCAAACCAAACCAAACCAGACCCAACCAAACCAAACCAAACCAAACCAAACCAAACTCAAGCAAAAAACCCCAATCAAAACTAAAAAGAATCAAGTCTCCTACAGATAAAAAAATATTTCCTTAATATTAAAGCACTGGAAATATCTGGCCTATGGCTCATTCTGCTCCTCTGGCATCATGAAGTCCACAGAAGCAGAAATCTAATAATCACTTCTTCTTAATGGGATCTTTCTCTTTTAATGGGTCCAAAAGGTCCAGCACTGAACTTTTTCCACCTGAGTGCCTGCAGGTATGCACTGCTAAGGTGAGTGGCATCTTACTCTCTGCTGAAATAGCTCTGCTGACATAATCGTGTGCTATGGAAATCATTCCCTTACTAGTCTAGATTTTAATGGAACAGACTGCAATATTTTCCTGACCCATATCCCACTGTACAGTATATCCCACTAAAACTGTGAGAGCTCATCACAGAAGATCCATCTATTTCTAGGGATTAGCTACATAAACCACTCCTTATTCTCTTACATTTTCTTGCACAGAAGATTGGCTTTGACCCAATAAACATGAAAAGTCTCAAATCTTTTAATTAGTTCGTCAGAATTTAAGAGAAGGCTGGGTGAAAGGATGTGTGTGTGAGGATGGCTACAGCACTACTCCAGTTAAAATAATTCTTAATGTTTGCCTGTGTTTCTTGTTTTTGGTGCGTGTTACACCAGTGAGGGCTCTTTCCCCATGCTGAAATGAAAAAGCAGTCAGCTGTAATGCCTTCTGCTCTGCTGGACAAAAACACTTCAGTTTTCCCATGTCTGTGAACTCATCAAGTTGCAACAGAAGTGAAACCCAAGTATGTGTTTTACTGACAAATAACCACAAACATTTACTGCTGAGGTACCCCAGCTGACCTGATAATTTGCTCTGGGTGATCCCAAAGTCTCTGTTTTCCCCTTTCTACTCCATATCTCCTCTGTTGTGATTGGTAGATGTTTCATGCAAAACTTGTATTGCTGAAGAACACTGAAGAATATATCCAAATTGGCCCAAAACTTCAACTATGCATGTGCACTTTTTTCTTAGAAAAACTCAATACTTACTACTGAGCATACCTAACTAGTGATAGGTTTGGAATTTTTTTCTGCAAAGTACTCCTAAAAGCACTGAAAACATAGGTTGTTAGTTGTTTTCTATCTTCATTTTGGGAATCCTCCCACTCCAATATGAAATAGGGTATTTTCTGTGGATTCTCTCTCTTGCTAAAGTGTCTATTCAACATAGATAATAAATATCAAGAAGGACTTTGGCTTAGCATGAAAGTCACCCTGCATTTTCAGAATGAGGCATGTTTTGAAGTACACAAAAAGATAGGGAAAATCTCCTTATGAGCATGGAAAAATTTCCATTAGTTTTTGAATCAATCTTCAAAAAACATAAGACTGACTTTAAAAAATCCTGAGCTAACCCTTTTGGATTGGTAAGTTGATACCAAGAACAACAGAAAGGTAGGAGTTTAGCAACAGGTGAGTTCATCTTTGCCTGAAATAAACAGTGTAAAACATTCTTTATGGTCCTTCAAACAAGCTATTTTGACTTTGAGATTATAACCAACCAGTACAAACTGTCCACAAAGCCCAGATATCACAACTGTGGAGATAAAAAAAATAACCGGTAGTCTGCCCTCAAAAGTTAGAAAAGAGAGTAGGATCCAATGGAAAATGAGTGTGTTTTTTCAAGAAAGAGTAAAAAAGCTGTTCCAGGAGCCCACATGACATTTTACTCTCATATCTGGGAGAAAAAGGGTGCAGGGAATGCTTATCTGAGAACTCTTCACTCTGTAGGAGAGAAAAATATTAAAAGAAATACTGAAGATGAAGATAGAATTCCATTGCAGAAACACAGCTAGGGAGGCATTAAAAAACATTGGACAGTATGTAATATAAAACCATGCCATTTTTTGCATTTTGCATCAATCATTCTCCAAATCATGAGTATGACTGGACTTGGTTAATATTCAAGTACAGTGAGAAATTGTATTGCAACTCTCCCAAAATCTGTATTTTTTTTTTTCTTTTTTCTTTTTTTAAACTAACAAATATCTGAGAAAAAAAAAACCACAGTAGTTCTGCTGCCAGTCACTGTGCAGATGAGTTTTGGTGCTTAGTACATCTTCCATGATTCGTAAGAGACCAGGTATTAGTAATATTTGCATGTAAAAGTAAATAAAGCTATATATTCCTATCTGAATTGTCCCTGATCTAAGTTTCCAGAAATCAGTTTCACAAGACCAACAAACTTCCTGTCCACCTTCCCTTTTACTTACTTCTTTTCATTAGAATTTATTTTTAAAAACAAAATCGCTCTTTTGCTTCCAGCCTCTTCCAGTCAGTCCTCCCAGTTTCAGTCTCTCCAGGCTGTCCTCTTTCCCTGTGTTCTTTCAGTCACAACTAGTCTCTGCCCTTATAACTTTTCCCAAGTCCAGTGTTGAATGCTCTGTTTTTAATATAATTTGGAACGATGCTAACAATTTTCACACTGCTAATATCAGACATGAGAAGTAGCTGGTATTTTAATGTTTGCAAATTGACAGCAACTGAGTGTAAGACCCACAGGATCTCTGAGCCCCTGGGTCCCTCTTCTTCTTGTCCCTAATTGTGCAAAGAGTTTTACAAGATGCTTTATTTTGAAAATGCCTGAAACTCAGTGGGACTACTTGCGTGTGAAAACTGAAGTATGTAGTCTAAAGTGGATCACTGCCATATTCTGTCTGAAAACCGTGTTTTCTTTGGACATATATACTTGGCTCAATTGTAACAGTTTTAGGTGTGAGTGGAGTGGAGTGAAAATGTAGAGTTATATAATGGCTTGAAAAGCATTTAAGCAAGTAGAGCATTCAAAACAAATCAGTGCAAACTAACAAAAGCTGGGGAGGCTTTTGAGCAATCCAGGCACGGATTTCATCCTGATCTGAAAGATGGCTAGAGGTTTCCTCTGGTTCCAAATTTTTCCAAAGTGTTTTATGGTGGACCCACCTAAAAAAATCTGTGGCCTGTAGATTAAACAATAGAAGATCAAACTAAGTTGAATCATTTTTCTTTAGCTTGGTCCTGCCTTGGTTTTCAAATTAAATAGTACAAAGGTATGACCTCCATGTAGAATGTCAACAGGAGCGAATCATATTCAGAACTTATCAGAAAAGCTTAGTTATTCTCATAGTAAAACAAAAAATATACACACACATAAAAAAAATGGTGCAAGGATCCTGATTTGCCAGTGTTTACATTCCTTGTGCTCAGGGGGCAGCACTCCTCTGAGCTGCACACACACGTCTCCACAAAGCACAAATGGCAGCAGCCCCAAGGCTCAAGCAATACTTTTCTGCCTTTCCCCTTTCATCTGCCTTCCAAAGTAGGCAGACAATGCAATTGCAAAGGTCCTTTTCCTTTGGAAGCAAAGATAAAAATGACTGACCTCTGTGCAGAGTGGCTTCTAGGTACATAACCACAACAGGAAACAAGCAAGCCAGCATCTGGGACAAACTTACTAGCACTTGACAGAGATGAAACTAGTGGAATTCTATAGATGTTAGCCATTTGCAAATATTTTTAGGTCGTATTATGACATGGTGTAAATATCCATTAATTTTAACGCAGCTATTAATTTATGCTAATTTTAATCTAGCTGTTCTATTTACAATAATAGTTGGTCCAAGTATTAGAGTTTAGCAAAACCCTTTTCACTTATTTTTAAAATTTTCTGTGAGAAGTTATTGACCAGAGCAAGTTTTCTAGTACATTTTTAAAGGTCTTAAAAAAGGGTTAAATTTTCCAGACAAATTCTAAAGCTTTTCCATATGGAGGCCTAGCTGTTAAAGATCAAATCATAAAACAGTGTCAGCTTGGTTTTCAGAGATTTTTCCTCTCAAAGTGAAAGTATGAAGCCAAGTCACCAATAGATTGTTCATTGTTTAAATTGTACTTTGGTTTCTATACCAAATAAACTAATTAGTAAAATGTGCCCAAGGAAATTATTTTTGCTCCCTTTCTTTACCTTCACATTGCAGAAGAACTGCAACAAGTGATCTTAATAAAAATTCTGAGGCAAACCATCATTTCAATCCTTTCTCAATTTTCCTATTTGTTACATTTTATTACTTAAGCTGTACCATGTGTCTTTCATATGCCCCATATTTCAACAACATTTAATTAAGGACAACTATATTTTTAACTGAAAATGGGGGGCTTGTTTAGCTAGCATTTTAAAAATAATTAGGTAAATTTTATAAAAGAATTGTCAAAACCTATTGCTAACTAACTTTTGCTTTTGGAAAACACAATTTTTGAAGCCTTATAGATATCTCATGTAAAAACAAAAGTAAAGAAAAAAAATGATTCTCAAAATCTGACTAAATGGTCTTGTTTGACATCACTTGGATTGAACAGCTATTTGGCTGGCACATAAGTTTTCTACTCTGTCCTTAAGACATACAGTATTTTAAATAGATTCCACAGCTAGGGATTTAGGCAGGAGAAGGAAAGTAAAACCTTGAAAAACAATAGGAGAACTAAGTTTCTATGTTACTAATCTCTGAATCATTATTTTTTTTTCTCCAGTGAGAAAGTAGCTGCAAATATATATTTCTATAAAAGTAAACTAAATGCTATACGAGTGTATAGTATCAGACATAAACAAGGGCATCAGGGATAAATTCCTCCAATGCCATTTTTTGTCACAGAAAAATGTGTGTGTAAAACCCAGTCTTCAGTTAGATTTGTTATTAAAGCTCAGTATGTTCCCTCAACACCTGAAAAAGCGGACAGTCTTCCCTTTATGCATGAAAGCAAAGTGTGTATGTATTTGTGCCTTCTGTTTTACAAGCTCAAGCTGGAAAACACAACCCATCTGCAATTTCATGCTTCAAAATAGAAATAAACCCACTCAGGATGAACTACTGTTGTTATAAGCTTTGAGATCTGAGGCAGGGCCTGAAACCTGATTGGTCTGGCCAAACTACAAAAAATGTAACTGATACATGAGGTAACCAAGGTTTAACAACTCTTAATTTAAAGAAAAAGAACTTTGTTTACTTGTTTACTGCTTCCCTTCTACTTGAGATGCCCGTTAAATGGGCTTCCCTTCATTTAATATGTAAATATACTTTCTCGCATTCTTCTTTTTTAAATTTCTAATATTTCTAATGTTTTCTCTCACCTCACCATGCACATAAGTACAGCTTTTGCACAGTAATATAAAATTTATACATTTCCCAGCTCATCGGCACATTTTGGCTAGTAAGAACAGGATTCACTATTCAATGTAAAAACCACTGGTCACAAAGCAAATCTTTCCCTTTACAAATTAATTTTCTTTTTTTCTTGTTAGCAACAGTTAACCTAATCATGCACTAATATCAGTTCCCACAAAATCCCTTTCATCTCACCTTCTATATAGTTCACTCCATTCAGAAAACCCCATGAAAGGTTCAGGAATCTCTGGACTCTCAGAGAGATGGGTGAAGCTGTTCTTGGGCACTACCTGGCCAACCCCAAGAAACAGACTTTGTTAGCCACTCCCCATTCCCACTGCACAGGGATGTAAATTGGGCAGATGGAATCTCAGATACAACTGTTAGCTGCTTGTGCCTGTCTTTCCAGAGATCTCCATTCTCCAGAATTCCATCAGCACCATCAGCCCCAAGTCTGCTCTTGCCATTTTGCACAGAAGTTTCTCCCTGAGCAGCTTGTGGTCAGTAAGTCACATTTGTTTAGCTTCTTGTTTTCTATATTTTCTTTGAAAAGAGGAACTCCTGGTCTTCTTTCCCAGCTTCCAAAGCTCTCCACCAAATACTGGAAGTTTCTACATATCTGCAGCCTTGAAGGTAAGTGCAAATATCACTGGGATGCCCTTTTTGCTCATCTCCCTCTACAACAACAAGCTTTGTGAAGTTGATGCAGCTCTCTCCTTCCTCCTAGATGCAGCTCTCCCTTTCCCCTCTAAGCATTTGATTAAAATTATTAAAGGATTAGCCATGGGGTTGTGCTTTTGGGGCATCTACAGAAGTAAGTGTTAATATGGTGGTGGCGGTAGTGGTGGGCTAGTGGGAATCCTGAAAGAAGAAGGCAATTTCCATCACGCTTCATTTCAGTGATGAAGCATGCATGATTTAAGAGGACTCTTCAGAGTGACAGCACACAAGCTCAGTGACAATGGTGTGCTTCATTGAATAGTCAGGGTACATTTCCTGTTACCTCCTGAAAGATGCCCAGAGCCTCCAGCTTTCAAAAGAAATAAACCCCCCCCAGCCTTAAAGCAAACAAAAATTCTTTAATAATCTACCATCTGTGCGTGTCATGCTGACTCTTTAACGAGGAAGATCTGTCTGACAGTTACTTTCCGTTTCTGATTGGGCAGCCATGAGCATGATTAGATATAATTTTGTAAGACCTGCCATTCCCCCCCATGTTCTGATATGAAACAAGTAATGCCCTTCTGCTTTACATCTGACCTTGACAGGGGTGTTTCTCATTTCCTCTCGACTTTTCCCCTCCTAATCCTTCCTAAAAACATGTGCCTGCTGAATAAATTGGATCCAGCGTTTTTAATTGGCATCTTGCTGGTGTTTTTGCCTGTGGCTGAATTTTACAAGAGTAAGGTCCTTTTAAAGGGATAGGGGAGGTAACTTCCCCTTTGACAACAAACTAGCAGTGATCTTTGCTCCTGTTACCTGTCACCATCTCAGAGTGTAGGTGCTCTGCCTGCTAGGATGAAGTGGTATGATGAATGCCATGCTTTAAAGACATGTTAGCAAATCAACCTTCTGCAGTGAGGTGCTTAAAAGTAGAGGCAATTAGCCTGTTCAAGCACAAATTTAGGAAAGCCTTTTTTCTCTCTCTTGTGGTAGGTCATCTTGGCCTGAAAATGAGATATTAATGATCATTTATTCGTGGATGTCTTTCACTTATAATTTAGAACAGGTAAATGAGAAAAGGAAATGAGCACAGCCACTAGGAGAATTTAAATAATTTCAACAATCAACAAACCAGATCTGGGACTGAAATAATACACTTGCAGTCTCCAGTACTCTGCATTAGATTTCAACTTGAAAACATAAATATGTTCCAAGACCTGTAGGCTACTGCTTAAAAGTAAAGGTAACATTGCTCCCTGACAACTACCCATGTTATTAATCAAATAACTTTTACACAATGACTCAAAAAGGTTGATAGAATTTTTTCTTGCCAAATGAAACTAATCCTAAATTTCAGAATTGCAATGGTTTCAAATAAAAGATGAAGCATTTTTAGATTCCTTTTCTCTTTATGTGCATCACTGCCACAAACAAACTAGTACTGAAGCCTACAGGAATTACTTTTTCTACCTACTGAAGCCTACAGGAATTACCTTTGTCTACCTACTTTGTAGGTAGACAAAGACTACCACAAAATAGAAGTCTACTAATTTTTTAAATTATATGTTCACTTCCTGATTCTTGTTATACTGTTGTCTTTATCAGACCTCCTCCAATAAAATGTCACTTGCAAGAAATGTGCACTGTTAATATAAAATTAGCATCCCTTGACCTTCTCGCATTTTCAGGATGTGGCTGAATGCCTACTATTACAGGCAGCTTGCAGTGGGACACATGCAGGGCACAAGTAAAAGACCACTTTTGAAGACAATGAAGGCATTAAATGGTTCATAGAATTTCATTTATGGTTTGGGAAGAAAAAGGATCAGGATGATTGTAGCTCAGATACAGTAGACAGCTCCTTTCCACAAATGAACACTCCAGCAACAAGACCCTCATTGCCAACTAGGAAAGCCAAGTCCTGCAGGACCAACAGAGAGGAAGAAAACATCATCTGTCAAAAGATCAGGGAGGTATTCAAGTTATCACTCCCACTTAAAATTTTTCCTTCAAAATGCTTTGATCAGACTTGTTTTCCTTTGTAAAAGATTTGTTCCAGAGAGTTTTGAACCACAGCAGGGTGTTAATGATCAGGCCCTTATACCAATAGAATTTGCCTGAAAAACACTACAGAGAAAACAAGCATCACAATGCTTCGACTTTTATTTACCTCAGCTGTATTGAGAGTGGAAAAAAGCAAAACCAGATCCATCCCATCCCTTAATCAGAAAACCCTATGACATTACAAAAGGATAAAAAAACCTGATGGAATTCAACTGGCTAATTTAATAAAAGGTTGCTAGAGGGAATTCTGCACACTGGCTTAAGAGCTGGTTTCCTAACACTGTAGAAATTCCATTCTGCTGCAGTAATTTCCATACGTAGAATACTATTCTTATGCTGTCTTATCAATTTCACTGTTTTCTCATTCTTTATTGAAAGAACACTAAATGAAAAGAACACAGCAAAACTGCTCAGGGAAAACAGCCGGTTTTAATCACTCCTGCTCCTCGTACTTCACCATATCACACAGACAGAAAAGTAGCTTTCAGACAAATATGCCACATTAAAGAGCCAGCATGCAGTTTTAAGACTCAGAGGCTAGGTTTTCAGGGATTTGGAGCTACGGTGGTGTGGGCCAAGGAGGAAAGGGAGAGATTGTCTTCCCTTAAATTTGGCATAATCACATGGAAAAGGTGGCATTGGAGCAAAATTTCAGAGAATCCAAAAATTTCCTGCTGACTCCCCAGATCCTGATAACGCACTGAATTTCATATTGGTTAGGTAATACAGGAAAACAAAAGTTTGGGGGCGCAATCTCTCTGTCTCTGTCCCTTAAATATCAAATATTCATGTTCAGTATGGGCTAATCAGGACAGGGGCCAGCTGCCACAGAGCTCCCACCTCAGTCAGCATTTCAGGAATGTACTTCTGTGTGCTGTTAGCAACCTGGCTTCCAGGAAAGGTGAACATCCGATGTACGTTCACCTCATACACCTCATGAAGTCAAGCTTGCACTTCGGCAGGTCTCCCAGAAGATCTGCTTTCAGGACAGCAACTCTGAGCGCGCCAGCCGGCTCTCCAGCACCACAAGAAGACTCAAGTGTTTGCCTGCTGAACTGACAGGGTCGCCCCAAATGTTGCACATCCAGAAACATTTGATCAGAGTCATCCACCTACTAAAAAGAGAAAAGTTAAAAAAAAAAGTAAAATAAAATTAAGAACACGAATCAGATGTCTGGAAGAAGTTACTCTGTGAATAAAGGTTTCCATCATGCTTGCTTTTTGTTCCCAAGTAATTTTTATTCTACTGCCATGACCCAACAACAACAAAAAATGTGAAGACCATCACAGATTTAGGTATCAGGTTTAGGTATCTCTCTGTCCATTGTCAAGTTTTTTGAGTAAAGCCAGAATGAAAGAGCTACAGCGCTTCTCCGACTAGAAAGCTCTGACTATAAGAATGTATTCTCTTTCATTTAGAAAAACATTATCTCAACTGCATCTTAGTAACAGATATGTAGGTTTAATTCAGTAAAGAGCCTGTACTAAACTTTCATGTTGCAAAAGATTGGATTCAGAAGTAATAACCATGCATTTTGTAAAAAACAGGCTATATACTCCTATTTTAGCATAGTGAGAAATGGTCTATGAAATGTAATAATCAAAAGCAAGCAGGGGAAGATTCATCCCTAGGAAGACAACAAGCTTAAAACAAATCAATTTGCCACAGATAAGTAGCATCCATAATGATAATTCTAACACTGACCCTAGATATCTTAGTGATTCTGAGTTTGGATGGTAAATCTGAAAGATCAGAATAGAAAGCCCATTTTCTGGCTTGGAAAAGAAAAAAACTAACCCCTACTATAGTACCATGGAAAAGAAAAAACAAACCCATACTATAGTACTTTGATATATGACCATTTACCTTCAGTTCTGAGGAAGCTACAAGTCTGTCGCTGGTGAGAAGAGGGAGGTAATTATGGTGTCATCTCCAGGAATCTGTGAAATAAATTAACAGACTACCCCGCTTTGTATTGGGAAATAGAAGGAAAAAATAATTTCACAAAGGTAATACAGCAGACACAAGCCACCTCCTGCCTGCATGGTATCATATACACCGCAATAAAGCAAGATCTTGAGGGAGTAGACAGTGTGGACATCAGACATAGGATGCCTGCCATGCCACACATGCCCACCATGGGGCTGACTCCCTGAACAGATATGGATAAGTTATTAAACATTGTATTACATATAGCCAGGTTTTATTTTAACATGCATTTATTTTATTTTTTATATTTTATTTTACGTGTATTTATGCTTCACAACCAAAGTGCCTATTGCCAGGGATTTACCTGACACAGTAAGCCTTTAATAAGAAGGAAAAAAAAAACCAACCCAAAGCTGGATTTTTAGGCCCTGCAGCTATACAAGCTCTAGAGAGAGAAGCCCTGTGTGTAGTGCCTGTGCAGCACACTGACTGATGTGCTCCAAATGAAATCACCATCCTCCTCCTGGAAGGTAGGCTGCGGGTGAGGTGAGCCAGAGGGTGGACAGATGTGAGTCTGCAGTGGGGAGAGGGGGAGGAGGGAGAGATGAAATAAACAAACATGCACAGAGCACTTAAAAACTGCACATTACGCTCTTCAACACTTTTTCTTTCTCCCCCAGCATCCCAGTACCTTCAGACTGGAAGGGCAATCCTCATCACAATGCTGGCAAATGAAGTTCTTTCTAAAGAAAATCTGACCAGCTAGAACTGTTAACCATCAAGAGAGGGAGGAAAAAGAAAAAAGAAAGAAAAATGAAAAAAAATAAGCAAATCTAAAGTCTCTGGATTTCAACACAGACATGAATGTGATATTCATAAGGAATAAATGCTATGCTGTCACAACCAGTGAGTCAAACCTGCCGTGACTGACTCTAGTGGTGAACACAGTCTGAATCTAAAGCTTCAGGACAGAATAAGGGGCTGAATGCGGGTGAGAGTCTGCTCCCTGAAAAAAAAGATGTGGCTGCAGGAATTTGTCCCTCAGATCCTCAGTGGGCTCAGAAAACCGAGTTGGCCACAGACCAAATCACTTCTCAAGCTCTCACACACAATATCAAGGGCCTGTAGGACTGGACAAGAATTAAAATCAGGCACTTTGGAGAATGAGAAAACCAAGCCTAAGACTATCAGTTTCCTTCTCAGAACAGTATCACTTTGGTCTGGGACCTTGCATAGGCTCTACCAAACACTGCCAAGCCACACAGCTCTTGAAATGCTTTGAGATACCTGGCTTCCACTGGCAGTTTTCTTAACCTTAACCTTTCTTAGTTCCTTAACCTAAGGAATTTGCACTCTCAAGCATGAAGAATGCTGTCATGGAAATTTTATCCCATTTTGCAATGATGATGGACGCTTCCTTTTTTCATGGTAATATCAGACTGTTCAAATCTGCAATGCTTGTTTTCACAGCAATGCTTGCAGAAGCAAGATTCAAAGGCTAACTTCATGGTACTATTTCACACTTTCAGTTTATGTAATTTCATGCTTTTTTCACCCCTCAGTTTAACTGACCTCAACATAATGCATTATTTAAAGAGGACACCAGAATGACCTACTTTGCCCGGTACATTTTTTATTCATCCTCTATTACACCCCCTTTTCCCCACCTCTGACCTAAGAAGTGCATTCTTTTTTATCTCTTCATAAGGAACAGGTTGTTATCTTCAAAAATAAACCATTGACTGTCAATATAAGGAGATGGAGACGCATGGTAAGAACACACTCTGAGGATGAATGATATAATTACAATTACTTTCAGTTCTATTTTCTGTCTTGTTCTCTATGTTTTTTATCCATAATGCTTCAATAGGATGCACTGAGCAGACCTTTTATTCCCAGCTATGCCTTTCTGATAATGTGGAAAATGTTATGGTTTTGTTTGCTCAAATGCAGTATAAATATTGCATGGCTTTTGAGTGCGAAAATCTTGTCTTAAAACACCAGAAGGTAGAAAAAGCCATATCATTGGGCAGAAATGTTTGCTGGTGAGTTAGAGTGACCATCTGTGCAAAGCCTCTATTTCATGCACACACCAAGAACTGCGCCTCACAGGGATGAAAACGGAACACTCACCATCTTCCAGGAAACTTCTGGAGAAGTCTCCTCAGCAACATAATCACTCTCTGGCATAATGCCATTTCAAGGTAACCTATAAGCCTACAAATTCAGAGGCTAGCAGATTAGACCACCTAGGCTGAAAAGATTTCCTCGAGTAGGTGGCTGAGCTGCAGCCTAGCACGCTGATAAAGGCTTCAGACTGAATGTCACTGGCAACCTCAGACTTGACAAACCCTCTCACACTGTCACCCAGAGTCTTTTCTCATTTCCCATATTTTCTCACTTAAAGAAATCTCTGCATGCCTGTGTTGCTCATATTAAAGGACTCAGGGCTTAGGGAAGTGGGCCCAGAAAAGCAGGGGGTGACTTTCTGCAAAAACAAATGAACCATGGGGTACCCCTGTGTTCCTGAAGACAGCTGCCTCTCCCACAGCTGGCAGAGCACACAGCCACATGAGGCACAGTTGTGGCTGAACCACCAGTGGTCTGGCATTCACACACTGCCTGTCACTGCTCTCTATGACCCCAGTGGCTGACGGCATGAGGGAATGAAAAAATCCCAGGCCTTGGACACCACAAAAAAAGGAAGAAACAAACTTCACCACAATCCACTTGTGATCCCAGTGAACTTTATGAGTTGTTGGAAATTTAACGGGCCTGCCAGCATGTTGGTCACTACAAATCATTTATTTTAAGGCAAATGTCACAGCAGCTTCATTGACAATAAATGATCATTCTGAATTTGCACTACAGAGAGCAAGGACAGAATTTGTGAATTTTTCAAGTTTTTGTTAAAACTCTACCTGCAGCTTATGAAAGGATCCAGGCTGAGATGTAAAATACCATAGCAAAACGGTTCTTTCCTTTTTGCACTGTGCCAGTACTTACCATTTTTATTTGTAGTTTCTTTTTTATTTTTAAGGCTTTCTTTCCACTGCAAACACCTGACATAATGCAGCCCACAACACAGGGAATAAATGTAGTCATTATGGACATAGCCTGCTAAACACTGCTCACTTGCTCTTGTGCCATAAAGAAAACACAGTTACATTCATTCATAGAGAATGACCATATTCATGGCACTTGCAATGCTACTATTTTTACTTCAACCCTATAGTTAGATACTATTTTTCAATAGTAGGAAGGGGAGAAACTTTCTCACTGGAATCTGTTTCCTAGTCCCTGGGACCACATAAAATGAAGGACATTGTCTAGCAATGATTTGAGAACAATAAAAAAATCACAGAGTTAGAAACACAGCTTGGGTTTTACAGAAGGTTATTTGCGGCATTGGAGATGGACTATTTATACAGCTAATTCTTTTATAAAATTTTTTTTTGTTTCCTACAAAATGGACAACTCCATTTATGAGATTAATGCATGTTAGTAAATACAGCATGAGTGAACTAGTGATTACTACACTGGGCTCCTTGCCTTTTGAAATCAGATGACTCATGAGGTACCAGGGCAGCCCTGTCCTGTTTCACAGACTTCATCTTCACAAAGATAGACCTGAATTAAAAGGGCAGGTCTCATAAAGCTAAAGAAAAGAAACTACACAGTCCTGCTTAAATGTTTTGTTTCTACAGTGGCTTTAGAAGGAATTAGGCTCACAACTCAGGGTTCTAGTGTGATGTCATATATTTGTTAACTTATACCAAGCAGTGACTGCGCAATGAATGAATGATAAAATGTCAAAAGCTCCAAACTTGCTCTCAGGTTATACTCAAGTTAAATTTCTTTGTATAACATTTTTTCAATCTCAAGGCAATGTTAACAAAGCTTCAATCTGCTCTTTCACAGGATGGCAAAATGCCAGGCCTTCAATTTTTGGATGTGACTGTGGTGCAGTTCATGATATTTGCAGTACAATAGACAGTTTTGGCACAAGTGCTTCCATAGAAATACACAGGACTTTTAGAAAATACCTATTTATTTTTCAACATGAGGTGCAGAAATTAAGGAATCTCAGATGTCTGTCACAAAGCAATCCATTAAACTGACTCCCAAAAAACAGTGACAATTTCTTCTTTGATGAATTTGAAGTTGTTTTCAGCTATTTGGCAAGAACAAAACAATTAAAAAAGCAGAGCACTGTTTTGACAGTATATATTATGCAAAGTAGCATACAGTAATAATGTATTTCTTAAACATATTTCAACATTTTACAGAAAGATAACTGCCCTTTAGAAAAGCTAATTAGAGATGGCAAAAGTAAAATTTGAAAAATTGTGAAAAAGTCTATTAATATTAATATTTATTCAAATACATGTATTTTCAAATTGTACAACATTTATTTTTCACACATTTTTTTCCCTAATATTTATTCTAAATACGCTGTATCTTTGTATGCAAAGTGATAGTGAGAAATCAGGTAGAACACGTGTTTGTAATGAGAATATTTTTTTGTCTTTGTAAAGTACCTGGAGAAGTAGCAAGAGTGGATGAGGAAATTGAAATAAACTTTTAGAAAAGAACATGAAAAACACCTCAGGTATATGCTGTTTGCTAGCTATGGGTTTAGAGCTCTGCAGTCTGCTGTGTACTATCTGGCCTAGGACTAAAAGAAAATCTTCTGTTCTTGTACTCTTACAGATTTAGGAAGCCTAGTACTAAAGTCAAACAATGAATGCTCTCTTAATAGTCACAAAACCACAACTATTTCCTTGGTTTATTCACCCCTTACAAATTAAAACTCTGGTTTCATTGAAATTATAGAGCAGCTAAGATTTCATCCAGTATCCACACTGATCTGCAAGTTTAAAGGACTAGGAAGTTTCCAGATCCCCTGGGTTTTCAGTCTCTGAACACATAAAGAAGTTTTAGCGCCAAACTTGCTGCATGCTTCCCGGACAGCCTGTGACCCCAGCAGTCTTATGGCACCCGCTCTCCCTGACTCCCCAGCTGCCTTCATGCCTGCCAGAGTGGACACTTCTCCTCCATGGAAAAGCTGGGACGGCAGCACTGGCTTGTTCAGGTCTAGCCAGTGAGAGAAGCTCCAAGGCGCAAATCGACCGGCGCAAACCCGCTGGCTGTGGCTGCTCTGCATCCACCCTCACTCCCCCTTCCTCTCCACGCAAGAGGCTCCAAAAGTTATGAAAATACTGAGTCCTGGTGCTCTTTGTTTTTAGTCAGGGGGAGAGGAGGAGTGGGGGAAGGGCAGTTTTGGCAGCCAGCAGAACACGTTACCATGCTCTGACGGGAAAGACTCGTCCAGCAAGCAAGGACAATAGCTCACTTGTACTGGGCCATACTACGTCAGTGTCACACAGGAAGCGTATGCAAAGGCCACAAGGAGCAGACCACTGCCCAACTATATTTTCACAGGAGGAGATGTAAACCTGATGGATTGAAGGAACATTACACACTGAACCTTGCTGGCAGGCTGGTCATATACAATAACAAATTTGCAGCTAAAGAGCACAGGGGTTTAATGAGCTTCCCTTACTTCAAAGAAATTCTTTCCCCTCCAACCAAATTTGGGCTTTTTCTTTCCTAGTCAGTGCTAGAATACTACAACACTTCAGTTATAATCCTAATTCAGCACTACAACCAGCACGATGAATTTATTTTGTTGGACAATTATTGGATTATCCAATTATTTGGATTTCAAAGCAGGGTGTGGGAGGGGAGTCATACAAAAACTTGCTGTTCCAGCACAGAGAATAATCTGAATTCATGTTCACTTAGTATTTTATACATCTCTGGTCAATAATTCTATAGAGTTGATACATTTGTGGGGTAGTTTCTCCCACAGGACTCTAGTGGCAGGATCAGCCATTCTCAAATGCACAATCTTAAGGGTAGAAACACCTTCTCAAACTCCTGGTTTTCATTGGAATGAGTTGCAGGAGTTATGAGGAAAGAATGAAACCTTTCTCTCAAGTTTCACAAGAATTTTAGAACATGTCTTAGGAGGAGTTTTCTATTGATAGGTATAACCAGCAGTACAGAAATTCAGGTGTGTAAGGACTTGCCTGCTTGGACAAGTTTCATTTCATGCAACCAACAAGAAACCGTGAACTAGACATTCTTTCTGGAAAGAGAATTTCCCAATACTTCCTTCATGCTAAAATGTCATAAATTACACTCTCCCAAAATAAATAAAAGAAGGTAATTTAGAACCAACAGCCTCAAATCACATAGTCATGTCAGAAGATGACTGGAGCAAGATCAAAACCCTGGGACCCTCCAGGAACACAGGATTAAGGTGAGCATCTGAGAAAGTGATCTGTGCGCCACACTACAAGGGGAGGAAGTTTTTCCTTCTCCCTTACATCTGAAACAATTGTTCCTGCTGGTTTTGACCTTGGGAATATATTTTTATTAACCCTGACAAAGTGAGTAAGGCTGAGTAAAAGCAGACCATTCAGGTGCCTGAAAACCTTAGTACTTACAGAAGCAGTAGTAAATCTTGGAGAGCACCCATGCCCCAGCAGACGTCCATGCATATGGATGTGGCAATGCCTCTGCCAGATTTCTGATCCAGCATGCACAGTGTGCAACTGCAGCACATTCCAGTAGATGGCCTGTAGATGACAAACAGCTGTAGCCCTCTCTTGCAACTTCTGCCTCCAGCCATTCACGTAATCAGTATTTTTAGTCCCAAAAAGGCAAAAATGAATAAGCTGACACAAGGGACAAGTCATGGACAAATATGTGCCTCTACAAAATCACTAGCACATGTGCAAAATCACTAGTACACGGGCAAAATAGAATAGATGGTAAACTCCATGACAATTTTTTGGGAATACAAGTGTGAAAATTCATGCCAGTCTCCAGGAGGGCCAACAAACCCAGAATTTTGTCTGATAGCTCTTGTTCAATGTCTTTCTACAGTGAAGCTGTAGGCAGCAGAGGTGTCCTTTTGTCCTGAAGAACAGAACATTGCCAAGCTTCTGTTGTGCATGTAGAAATCAGTCTTTGGCTGTGTCTGGCTGGTGACAGATGTTACATCTTAGTTTGGTTCCCAGTATCATATCAACCCTCCAAGTGATGAGCCCAGGCCCAAGGGGGATTTTAGAAGAAGGCTTCTTTCTTCTGTAGGCTGGCTGAATAATCTCATTTGGTAAGAGCTTTTGCCTTTCTCCTCCTTGTTAACTTATTCCAACATACACCCAGAGACGAGGAAAAGGAAGCCCCTCTTTTCATGCAACACTGTTCTCCTGGAATTTGACTTGACTCAAGAGGGCTCTCACTAGGCTTAGCCAAGAAGGCACAGAAAGGTGGCTTTATCTAGTCTTGCTTTCTTGGGACAGGTCAGTAACACACATCTGAGCCTATTTACACCTATTTCACACAGACCCTTACATTAGAAGCAGAAGGAGGTTGTCCCATGGTTCCAGGGCACCACGGGATTATCTTTATCCTGCAATAGCCCTCCCACAGCTATATGGAAATTCCAGTAATAGACAGAATATGTCTCTCATATGCAACAGGCTGCTAAACTGGTTTCATCAAACATTAAATGAAACTCTGAACATGTCTACAGTTCTTCAGGCTCTTATTTATGTCTTCTCCTACTTGTTTTTGTAGAGGAATTGATTTTGTTAAGGAGTGTTTATTTTTTCATACTCTTGTATGAAAAAAGTTTAGCTTAACTTTAAAAAAAGTTAAAATTTAAGCAAAAAGTAAGCTAAACTTGATGCACTATTTCAAGTGATTATCACTTCAAGCTTCTAAATCTACATACCAGCACGTAAAAACAAATTAATATTCATATTCACTGGTGTTTCAGACACCTAGAACTCAGTCTGTCTCTCTGTTCTTTTTTATTCCCCTTCCCACAGGTTTATACTAAGTATTATAAGTACAGGAAAATTTTGGTAACAAACACAAGAAAAATAGAGGGAGGCTGATAATGGTAAACACAACCATCTGGCTTACAACAGTCCTCTAAACATCTACTGAAAAGTACCAAAATCTCTGTATTCTTAGTTCTTTATCCTCTGTATTTATTTCATACACGGTCAATAACATTCTGTTATGGAATGAGGCTTGACCTCTAGTTTTGAGTTTCTATCAAGTCTCAGTAGTATGTATGAGTTATTAAGAGTATAGACCAATCCAAAAAGAAAATCATTATTATCTCATCAAAAGCACCTCTATAAAGGACTAGAGAAGAGGGGATGAAAGGATGGGTCATGGAACAAAGGAGAAAGTTAGGGTGAACTTGGAAAGCAAGTGCCATGCTCAGCATCAACCACCACGAGAAATAATTTCATTATTAATAGCTTTTGTCTAAAACTATATATGAGAAAGTTAAACACATGAAGGCCTGAACAATGATTTCTGAAAGTACATAAATTTCTTAAAGCATTCTTAATACCTTACATGCCCTGAAATGACTTTTGTTTTGTTTTGTTGTTGTTGCTTTTTGATTTATTTATTTGTTTGTTTTGGGGTGGTTTTTTTTTTTTGGTAGGG
>JACDOX010000603.1:19229-165797 GCA_014549065.1 Cardinalis cardinalis
TATTTTTTTACTCTTTACACTTGTGGTCTTATTTGTTTGCATATTTGAACCTGTAGTACCTGCATAGAGCTGTCTGAAAACCCTTCTTTCTGAGGTATATTCAGATGAAAAGAAATAAAAGTTATCTGCACAGAGAAAGAACTGTATATTTTTAGTGAAGAAATTAAATGGGAAGCAAAAACATGTGCCAATACATCAGAAGAGTCACAGATTAACTCCATGTAGTTTTATGAAGGGTAGAATGCCTCTGAATAAGAACCCGCTCAAAAGCCTTCCCTTAAATGTATTTCTCTTTTTTTGAAGAAAATAAAGGTAAGACCTATTTCCATTAAGTTTTCAAGGAATTATTTTTCTATTCATTTTTTGTGTAGGAATTCAGAGAGGAAGAAAATTTCATGAAAGCTTTCCCAGATAAAAAACATGGTAGATGAGGAAATAATACTAGTGTTTTGACATAACTGACTTTCTGGGAGGTTTTGCATTACAGAGGAGAAAATATTTTCTAAACTTTTGGTGAACTTTGGCAGTATATTTGAAAATTTTTAGATAAAAATTAAAGAAAACTGGAAGATCACAGATATCAAGTCTCAGTAAAAGAATGCAACATTTGGAAGAATGAAATTCTAGTATTAAAGTTTATTAATTATCAATGTGACTGTGTCACACAGCAAAAATAATCCTTGCTTATTCTGTAACTATACTGCATGGTTTTCTTAAACTTCCTCTAGAGCAGCTACAAGTGCCAAGCACAGGATATGAGATGGGATGGCCCACTTGTCTGAATAATTTCTTTGAACCCATGCCAATCTCATGCTTTAATCCCAGACAGCAATTATCACACAGCCACTCAATCACTAGCCTTCTGTTGGAATGGGGGAGAGACTCAAAAGGGTAAAAGCAGGAAAAGTTGTGGCTTGAGGTAAGTACAGCTTAAGCAACAACAACAGTAATAGAAAGGAAAACAACAAAAAGACAAGAGACATAAAATCCATTAAAAGCAAGCCATGCAAAAAAAGGGAAGAACAAAATCCACCTTGTTTGTCAGCATTAGGGGATCTACTAGTCAGGCTGCCCCTGTCCAATCAAAACTTTTATGTACTGTATTAGGGGATGCATTGAACATAAAAAATATGCTGGGGAAAGCAGTCTGCATTATTCTTGCCTCAGGCCAAGGCAGGCCCACCTGTGATATTGCTTTTGCTCAAGGACCTGAGTGACTGGGGTTTCCTATCTGAGCTTGCTGTGCAACAAGTGCGACTCACTCCATGTTGCATCAGCCGCGTGGTGTGTAGAGGAGACCCTTCCTTTGGTCGCCCAGCCCAGCATTGGCAATCAGGGTGACTTGAGAAGCTGTGCTTCAGTGCCCATCACTTCCAGAGCAGCCTGAAACCCTTTGTAAGCTTCCAGTATCTCCTTTTCAGCTGGACTATAATGGGCTTCAGATCTTCTGTACGCTTAGCTCTAAAGCCCTAAGGGTTGACCTTGAGTTTTCCCTGCTACTTTCTGTCAGAGGCTCCAGGAAAGACCATCCCCAGCTCCAGTAGAGAACACACTGTTTACAACCTATAAATATTGAATTATCACTCACTGAAATGGGTGAGTTTATTCAAATTTGAATAAAATGAGTTTATTCAAATTCTTGCTGTTGCTCAGAGTCCCATGTGAAAATTGATTTTCTTTCCAGTTTCTTGACAAAGAAGGCCACACTCAGACTGTAATTTGGGGTTTGCACTCTCCAAAACCCCACAACACCTAAGAAAGCTTGTTTTCTGTTTTCTAGTTGGTGGAAACACTGCTGTTATCTGCTTTATCTCATCCACTGGGACATGACTTCCATCTTGCCATCTTACTCCTAAAAACTAAATTTACTGCATAGGTCCCTTGATGTCACTTTTGTTTAGAGCAAAGTCAGACCATTTTCTTCCCCATTTTTCTTTTCAAAAGCCTCACCTGCAGTATTCCTCCAAACAAAGATATTGTCAATATATTCCAGGTGTGCTGCTTTACCCTGTTCCAGGGCAGTCTGGATCAGTCCATGGCAGATGGGGCTGTGTTTCCACCCCTGGTACAGTCAGTTCCAGGTCTACTAGACACCCCCCCAAGTCAAAACAATTGTGGCCTGCTCTCTGCTGCCAGAGGGATTGAGAAATCACGTCAGCAATGTCAGCGGTGGCACCACTTGGCTGCCTTTGACTGCTGTTAGTATTGAAGCTCCAAACGTTGGGTGTGGCAGCACTCAGAGGTGGCATCACTCAGGCCATGATAATCTACTCTTAGTCTCCTTCCCCATTAGACTTTCACAGTTGCCATATGGGGCTGTTTAGGGGTAAGCAGGTCCTGCTGATCACTCCTTGGCTCTCCAGCCAGCAAARCACCTCATGGGTAGGAGTTACAGAGTCTCTGTTGGAGCCTTATTACCTCCCATGCACCTTTGTGGCTGGCACCTGCTGTTCTTCAGCAACCCCACAACAGGAGAGTCCTCTGAGAGACCAGGCAAGGTAGACAGATGTCTAACTTCCTCTGCCTCCAAGGCGCAAACACCTAAGGCCAATTCACCATTTTTGGTCCTTGAAATTCCCTCTCCTGGGATAGTCTATGAAAAGGATACCTCTGGGCCAGCGACAATGGGTTGCTCTTGCCACTCATTCCCAATCAAGCTGATTCCAGACTCCCATAAAGTCAGCTGTTTGGATCCCCTTGTCACAAGAGGGCTCTGTCTCTGCATAGTCTGATGGCATTAGGGTACACTTTGCACTGCACCAGTGTCTACTAATGCCTTGTATTCCTGTGGGGCTGCTGTGACAGGCCATCAAATCCACACAGTCCAGTACGTCTGTCCCTTTGCTCCACCTGGCTGAAGGCAAGGCCCATCTAAATACTGGTCAGTATTCATTATTTGCTTCTTGTAAATACAAATCAGAAGTCTTTCTTTATTAAGATCAGAAATAAGACCAACCCTTCCTGTCTGTTTGGGAACTGCACACTGGAAACCAGAGCAGCAATATTCCATGGAGAACACTATTTTGTGATTGGTTTTCCCTGCAACTCATGTACCCATGCCTCCAGGGTCAAAGTAGATGTTCCATAACCCTTCATCATTTCCTCTTCATGGTCATGCAGGCAACACCATAAAGTGGCCCATGGTGTGTACCCACTGTATCCTCTCTTGAGCAGAGGAATGCTTATTCCCAATTCATAAGATACTGATCCCTACACATAGGGAGTACATCCTCTTCAAAATGTGGGAACGCCTGGAACAGTTTCTCCATTGGCAACACATGCCTGGAGGGAGGAAGAGAGACTTTCTCTGTACTGACAGAGCTATCCAGCCAATTCAATCCACCTTTTGTCCCTCCGTGTCTTTCCAAATCATTACTGCCAATAAGTCTGTATAGCACATGGATTACTTACAGGGACATGGCATCAGAAGGAGAATCACAAAATATCCAGAGTTCCACTTCTTTGCATGCTCAGCTGAATTACACAGACTTTGCAGGTATCCACTGCTTGAGACATAGAGAATGGAGCATGTTAGTGTTTTGTGGTTAAATATTTGGTAATCCATGTAGACCATGGTTAATATTTAAAGTCTAAATGAAATCACTAAATCAATTCACTGCTCATCAGATGACAGAATTCCAGGTCAAATTACCTGAATGTGGTTAACTTTGAAGGTATGAAGATGAGAGGGACAGCAACTGCAAACTAGCTGGGAATAATGTCATTCAGAAATCCAGTGCTGGTGAAGCCCAACAACATTTTTAAACCCAAATTTTATTGCCTGAAGACATCCCTATTCTTTAAAAAAAAAACAAAAGAAAAAATTTCCTCATATATCAGTGAAACTTCCATTTTATCAAACTTATGATTTTCAATTGCAACACAGAAGTTTTAAGCATCATAATCCCTGATAACTAAGCCCAGACTTAAGCACTTTTCTGGTCCACAGACTAGATGAGATTTCAGACTTTAGTTCAGTTCTTTTCTTGTGCAGCATTACACATCAATACTAATGGCATACATTAGTTTGATATGAATCAAGAGATAATTTGGTTTCTGAATAATCATCTCACCAAAAAGAAAATCCCATTCACAATGTGTTTGTATTACTTAATATTTAAAAGCCATCTATGAAGACTGTCTGGTTTAATAAATACTGGAATTAGCTCCAAATGGAAAACATATTCACAAGAACTAAGCATATTCTTTTCTCTTACTCAGGTTGATTGTCAGTTTTTAGAAAGAATCCAAAAAGTGGACACAGACCGAAGTAGAGGAGTGTACATTTTTGGAGGGAAGACACTGAGCTGGTATCCTGAGACCAGGAGCAGCCACATGCCATGCAATCCTCTGTCAAGCTGGGCATTCAGCTTATCAGAGCTTGCTCAGGGTAAACCTCTTGAGGGAGAAATAGGCCTAAAACCAGAGAACCTCTGCCTGTTCCCACATTTCCTTGTGAGGAAAAAAAGTACAAAAGCAAGGAAAACATTTACTAATGGGCCTATAACTGTAATGAGCAGTTCCCCATCCCTCCTCTATGCTTGTTAAAATAAATAATAGTGAGCTACATCTTGCTGTCTTTTCTAGAATAAGACATCATTTTTACATATCACAAAATTAGTCTTCTGACTACTTAGTGATAAATCTTACTTTAAATTAGAGCTTCTTAACTATATTTCATTACTGTTGACATTGAAACTGGCCATCTATGAGTAATGCACCTTTCTTTCTGAGCAGATGATTTGGGATACAATGACTAACAGGTTCCTGATGACTTCTTGGAAGCTGAGTTAATGGAAAGCATGTTTATTTATAGGCTATTAGCAAATGAATTCTCAGAGAACAGGAAGTATAGTGCTGCAGTGGTCTGCCCTTGTAAGGATGGTATTGCACTCGCTGATGTTCAAAGGCTCCATATCTCATCCAGGCTTTGTAGAGACTAACTTTTAATTGATGAAAAGTTAATTAAAGAAAAGAAAAATAGTAAAAGACAAGCCATCATGTCTTGAAGAGTCAGGTGCAACTCACTCTACTTGTAGCGACAGTACCCACTGTCCCTATGACAAAGGTAAAGAGAGCAGGCGATTCTTAATAAACTTTCTGCCTTCTCCACGTCTTCTAGACTTTCTAAAACATACAGCAGTGCCAAGTTCATGGCCATGCAGTGCTGCAAGTGTTTGCATGGGGCCACCAAGAGAGATGTGGGCAAACAGCGGGGCATTGAGATCTAGTTTCCAGCATTCCTGGAAATATACACTGGCTGCATTGTGTGTAGCCTAGTGGAGCCCAGCCAGCCTTGTCCAGACTCCTCTGTTTTCCAAGAAGTTGCATTTAGATGTTAAATTGTTTAAACACTTTTTTGACTGACTCCACTTGGCATGTAGAGACTGAAATATCTCTTCTGACTGTTTTGAAGGCAAATGGATAGGACTTTATGCTATTATTTCACATAGTAACTCCACCTTGCTGTTTTGCCAATTTTCATTTACTTATAAGTTTGTAGGTTCAGGTGGTGTCGCCAAACACATGCACAATGCATCCAAGATGAGAGTAATGGCATGACATCTTTCAAATGGTGGGAAATAGAAAATTAGAAACATATTTTGATTCAGTAGGGAAACAACTGCGTGAAACTCTGAAGTTGTTAAATTAACCTTTTAAAGTACCCTTTAATGATACTTTTTTAAAAAAATGCTGACTTGAAATAAGTAACTAGAACTTCCTTCCAAATGTTTAGGTGATTTTAAAAACATTTGCGTCTGCAGACTAAAGGGGTGGATGGTAATTCTCAAACTATTTCCCAAGAGAAGAAGTTTTGGAACACTTGCCATTTTGGAACACTCTCCCCTCTGGATGAAAAGCAGATTTGAACAGGTGTTATAATGAAAAAAATTGAAATTGAGACATGAATTTTCTTGTGAGCCTTGATGTCTGGTAGGCTACATGGGGGCTCGATGAAAGACAATTCTAATTCTTATGATTAAGATCAGATGCAACTTTCTCCTTCTCTGACTTCTTAGTTAGTAGTTGTTGTAGGAATATATTAAATCAGAAGTGGTGCTTATAGAAATGGTGCCTCTGATATGACGATGCAGTCAATGAAAAGGGAGATGGGGCAGAGCTGTAACAGAGATTGCAGTCATATCACTTCAGCAATAGCTTTCACTTCAAGAAATGAAGTCCTAGTTTTAGCTGCAATAGAGTTAATTTTCTTCACAGTAGCTGGTATGGGACTATGTTTTGGATTTGTGCTGAAAACATTGTTGATAGTACAAGAATGTTTTTGTTATTGCTGAGCAGCGCTTACGCAGACCCAAGGCCTTTCCTGCCTCTTTTATCACCCTCCCAGCAAGCAGGCTGGGGGCACACAAGAAGTTGGGAGGCCACCAGCTGGGACTGCTGGCCCCAACAGACCAAGGGACATCCCGTACTCTATGGTATCAGCATATAAAGCCAGGGGGAGAAGAAGGACTGTGAGGATGTTTGGAGTGATGGTGTTTGTCTGCTCAGGTAACTGTTTGCATGACGAGGTCCTGCTTTCCTGGAGATGGCTGAACGCCCATGGGAATCAGTGAACTAACTCCTCTTTTTGCTTTGCTTGTGTGCGGCTTCTGCTTTCCCTATTAAACTATGATTTATCTCAATCCAAATGTTTTCTCACATTTTCAATACCACCACCATCCTGCTGGTGCTGGAGTGAGCAAGCGGCTCTGTGGTGCTTAGTTGCTGGCTGGGGATAAACCATGACATCCCCAAAACCAGAACTATTTTAAAAAAAGGACAGTTATCAATTTGTACACATGGATGAGGCCTGAAATCTGACAGCTCATCCCTGCCCAAGGGACTGCAACTGCACGAGGGCATTTGCTTGCATGTTTTTTGTGGTCATTCTGTAGGGATATCCCTGTCCATGGCCATCCTGCAGGCATATCCAAGTAGACCACCCTTTATTAAGTGGATGCTAGTATTTACTTGCCTTAATAGATGAAGCTCTTGGAGGAAAATGTTTCACTTGCAAGTGTTTCAGGACCTGCATCTGTGTGCCTTCAATGGGGTGCAAGTCACATATTTTGCCCTTGACAACGTTTGCATGTCTGTGTGTTGCAGCTCTGAAAATCCTACAAGGAGCTGTTTCTTGCAGCCTGAAGGGTTGCTCATGCATTAATCTCCTCGTGGGTGGTCCAGCACACACACAGGGAGTCTGCTGGGTATTTTGTGGCTCCACTCATGCAGCCACCATCACATTATTCAGCCTTAGGCTGGAGGGTAGATCATGGTGTCTGGTGTCAGTGTAAAGGGGCTTAAAATTTGGAACAAATCTTTAAAGAGTTTAGAGAACATTTCATATGCAATGTAAAACAGAGGCTAAGGAATAGGGAAAATAATCTCATTTCAGGTATCTGGAACTTCTTAGCAAGAAAGGAAAATAACTGAGTTACAAAAAAACAAAACACTTCTCATTATGTGATTTTGGGAATGTCTCTAAACCACAGTTTTGCTGGAGAATAGCCCCTCTTGCCTTTGAAAAATCTGTTTTTCCTCAGAAGGCCTCTGACACCAAGACCCAGTGCTTAAAGGGAAGGTTTATGTATGCACAGAAAGATTTATAGCATTTCCCTATGTTAAAATTCTTGCTTGCCTATGCAGCTAAGAGCTAGAGTTTTCACTTATTTTTTTATGACTCCTAAGTTGATAACATTTGCTCAAATTCATATGACACATGCCATCTGCCATGATCTCTAACAAGTTTAATAGCTTGGTCACATTACAAAAACCAATCACATTTAAAAGACTGAAGATGCTTTGCTCTGACAGGTTAGAAGGAAATTTCTATGCTCATCCACTAAAGTGTTTTCTCAAATACTGGAATTTTCTTTCCTGCCCCCCAAAAGCAGATCATGTGAAGCCTAAAATTAATTTTTTTCAAGTACAAATTTAGTTATTTTTAGTAATACACGCCAAAGGTCTTCCAATTTCATGTGTCATCGAAGCCAAAATGACTGGTTGAAGGGAAATAGCCTGCTCTCTGATACAAGGTAAGGAAGTAATGAGAATAAAGAAAAGCAGCATAGACAAGGCTTCAGCTCACACCCTGACTGATTTGCCTTTCAAACACATCCCGTAACCACAAAGAAGGTTATAAGAGAGCAACCTGAAGTTGTTTTAAGTGCTAAACAGTAGTGGTCAGTGTACTTCTATGTAGATGGATGGATGAAGTGGACCAGAGAGTAAGAAAAAGTCTCAGAAGGGACAACTTACGTTTCTTGCTGATCAAAACTGATAAATGAATAATAGAATAAAGAATATGCTGACTTGGAAGGGACCCATTAGGATCATTGAGTCCAACTCTGGCTCTTTGCAGGACACCCCAAGAGTCACACACTTAGTAAATTCTATCAGGCTGGTGCTGTGACCACTTGCCTCAGGAGCCTGTCCCAGAACCCAACCACCCTCTGGGCGAAGAACTTTTACCTGATACCCAACTTAAACCTCCCCTGACAGAGCTTTAGGCCATTCCCTCAGGTCCTGTCACTGGTCACCATAGAGAAGAGATCAGTGCCTGCTCCTCATCTTCCCCTCCCAAGGAAATTGTAACTTCAGTGAGGTCTCCCCTCAGTCCCTTTTCCCCAGGATGAACAGATCAAGCAACCTTAGCTACTTCTCCTAGGGCTTCCACTCCACACCTTTTATCATCCTTGAAGTCTGGATGTATGCAGCTCTTTGCTGATTGCTTCAGTAAGTTTTCACATGAAAAGTATTGGATATTTTTACCAGCTGTTTAGGAGCCACTAATCACTGCAAATGCAACAAATGAGATGTTAATTATTACAGCTGAAAGATAGATTAAATCCATTAAGCTACATCAAATGGCCAGAGCTCATCCCGCCAGTACATTTCCAGACGTGTCTCCAATACAGTTATAAATGATCAGACAATGGCATTATGTCTGTTCAAGTCACTCCAGAACATGCAGACATAACACCAAGAGCCACATAGATGCTGTGGCAGCACAATACCAAGCATGCTGACAAGTTGGAAGAAAACGATCATCAAAAAAGTGTCATCCTTAGAGTGAGGTTGGGGCCCCTCTCAGGACATGGGTGAGCTGCAGGAAAGAGCTGTTGCTTTGGCCACTGTACAGTATGGCAAGAAACATTCTTGCCTAATTTCTGCTTCATTACTGCAGATGGCAATGAGAGTGATTAGGAATCAAGAGAACTCACACCCAGCAGAGTATTTCACTTCCTGATTTTTCATCACTAGAATTATTGTATTATCTGCACAGTGCACAGCTTGGCCAACTTGCACTACAGCTTTGTGTCCAACGTTTGTGACCTTAGGACACAAACTTCAAGCTGAAAAGAGAGCTGAAAGTGAAGCTTACTTGGAGGTTACTTTGTGTGGTGTGTAAACAGTGCTGGATGGGTCAAGATACAGCTAATCCTTTTGTTTCTGAGAAATTAACAACCCATTAGTCAAAAGTTTAAGGGAATGCCATTGTCCAGATTTTGTTCATCATGTTTGGACACAGCAAAATTTCTCTTTCAGTTTCTTCTTCAGTCTGTCTAAGAGGAGGACAATGGCAACATTGGTTTTGTCAGTAGAAACAACTGCAACTTCAACAGGACCACATTCTCACATAGGCTAAAAATTATTCAACAGCTTCAAGATGTTCCTACTGTGCAGCAGGATGTACTTGTGTGCATTTCGGGTTTTCTTCTGGAAGTTTACTCTGCAAATCCTCACCCGCAAAAGGTAAACTGTACTACTACTCTTTCCCAGGGACAGTGTGGTTGTCATCTTCTCAGCAACAGGGAATTGTGGAAAGGCAGTAGAGAAGTCAGAGTTTAGATGATTTTATCTACATCTAGATGGGCAAGTTGCCATCAGAGACAGTTAAATCCCCAAGAAGGTGGCTAACTCAGTCTGAAGGTAGCAACTAGAGAGAAGGCAGCCATCCATGTGGTTGGAATTAGTCTCAAAGAGAGTATTCAAAACTTGCACTATCTTCAAAAATGAAGACTAAGTAAAAGTCCTTCCTTTGCAGTTCCACCATGGGGTGTCCACTGAAGGGTGTATGCTGTAAATTTACCCGATGTACACGGTTTATCCATGCAGCTGAAGATCCATTAATTTTACACGTATCAATATTTCCATTCGTGAACTTTCTAGTGCACTCTCCCCACTATTTTTCCTAATTTTTTTCCTTCACAGTGGAATTCATAGCTGACTGACCTGTATCATACGATAGGCTCAAGCTAGAGGTTTTTTTAATCCAGACACTTTGGAGCATGCTGTTTAGAAAGGGTTACTTGTCTTTATTTAATTTCATTTTATTTCATTCCAACTCTTCATTCCTAATATAACTTTGAACTTGGGGGAGTTGGCGAGGAAGAGAAGAAAAGGGAGTTTTTTTGTCAATTCAATTAAGGTGCTCCTTGTAACCAGGATCCAGAACAGTGCTGCTCTGCATTACACCACACAGATTTCATTTGAAATTAAACACAGGACCAGAGCTTCTCATGTAATTTGCAAATGAAAACCAGGTGTTTCCAAGTCAGAAGTGCCATGCAAACACTTTATCCTATTTTTTCTAGAAAGGTTAAAAAGCTACAAACATCAAAAGAAAATTATCTTGCTAATCAGTCTTTGAAACAAAGAAAATAGAAAAACAAGAATCCTGGTTTTTATTCTTCATAAATCAGGGTTTGGGAGTAATCTTTGTCTGCTTAAAAAATGGACATACTACTTAGTATCATCCTCTTCCAGGAAGTTTGTCTTAAATCTGATTTCAAGAAATAAATGGTTATAAATTTCTTTAGGTCTGACAGTTTTTCAAGATGTTGCTCTGTACAAATATGACATATACTGGATGCCTATGGAACTGAGAATGTGGTAAGCAAAATTCCCATATCCAGTAGGAAGAACACCGTCACTCTCTGAAGAATATGAAAAACTGACTTACACTTACATCACTAGGTATCAGGCCTCTTTAGTGAGGTCTAGAGAAACAGTTAAATAGCCACAGCTCTTGGATGAAACTGAGACCAAGCATGTGGAACATGAACACTGAATTCTGAAAATGAATTGGGTCCTTAAGAATAAACAGCACCTTCCAAATATTGCAGTATGACAAGAACAAAATTGCTGTCTCCTTGATGTTAAAGGGATATTTCTAGGGGCAAATATACTTCTGAATGGCAACAAACACTGGTTAATCAAGAGCACATTATGAAAGCAGTAAGATTAAATAACAAAGCAAAACAGAGTTGAATGTCTTTAATAGACATTCTTTTGTGATCAAATTACTTGGCGGATCAGACTTCCATGACATTCTATACAGTGCTGACGTTTCAGTGTCCCAGATGACATACTTTGTCTGATACACTAGAAAGTGTAATCTTGGATCCTCAAAATTCATCTAAAAAATCAACAGCAACAGAATATTTAACTAAAGCTGCATGGATGTAAGTCCTTGAACATGAAACAGAAGAACGGAAAATGCTAAACAGAAGTTTCACCTGAGGACATTCAGAGGACAATGTAACCACTAACCTGTGGGACTGGAAACAGGTTAGTGGTTACACTGTCCTCTGAATATCAGTATTTTGGCATGGTGTTTTTCTTCTATTTTTGTAATTTGAAGTTGGCATTCAGTAAGTCAAAGAGCTTTCCTTCATGGCAGTCTTATACAGAATTAAACAATTTTAAAGGCCAGATTGGACCTCATCTAATGGGTAGCAGGTAATCCCTGCCCATGGCCAGAGGATTGAAATTAGATGATCTTTAAGGCCCTTGCTAACCCAAAGCATTCTATGATTCTGTGATTAAAGGAAGTGGAATTAATCTGATTAGTAAGGGAACATTATCTTCAGCACTCAATCAGGTATCCTTACTTTTCATTGATGTGATTTATTCAAATTATTCTCTTCCATTGAAGGACCACAGCCACACCTATGGAAATACTGAAGATTATTCTCCACATCCCAGTCAGATTTATTGAAAGCTGAATGAGCAACTGGCTTGATGGCTGAGGGATATTTACTTATTTATTTATGAATGTGACATTATTCATCAAATAGCCATTTTTATTAAGACAAAGGGGGTCCCTTAAAAGGAGAAAAATAATGTTGTTTCAAACCAAGCAGAAGGGGCCCTCAGTGTGATGAGAACTGCTAATCAGTACATTCCTATGCAATGCTACCAGAAATTAATTTCTCCTTGAACCTTCAGAGTAACTCTGATTCACTTAGGAAGTTGCTACATGACTTTGTAGAAACATTTTATTGTACAGAGACCTGGAAGAAAAGGTAACAAGACTATTTTTCTGAATAAGCAAGACACATGTTCAGAAAAATAAAGTCATTATTCCTCCCAATCTGAAGTAATATTTTAATATCAGGGAACAAAGGCATACAAATATTGCCTCATTTTATCAAATTACTTGCCCGTGCCTACGTTAAATCTGGTAATTTTAAGGTCAGACCAGTATTTTCTACACTGAAGGAAAACAAGCACTCTTCATAATTAATAATGTTTGCTACCACTGAAGAGCACTAAAAACACTGCACTGATAAAGCACTCCTAAAGGAGGAAAAATATCTGCATTTTCCCTTCTCTCTTGGAAGAGGTTGCTGTTGAATGCTATTCAGCATCTAGCTTTACCCAGTCATTAATACAAGCATTAAGAACTCCAGAGTTTTCTAGTATTAATTTTGTTCTGTAATGGTCTTCTCCTTCATGGCCTTCTTCTCAGTAGCATGATGAAAAAACAACAACAGGAAAGCAAATAAATGTTGCAACTGATCCTGCCTCAAGCAAAAAGGTGAAGACAGTACACATTTATCCCTGCATTGTTCTCTGTTCTTCCCCAATTTCATTTCTCTCTTCCCTCTTCTTTGAGTAGGTCCAGACTCCTCTCAAATAATTTTAGATTCAGTCCTTTCTAAAACTTCTGCTTTGGGTCATAAACAACTAATTTGTAAGCAAACATGTTGGATATTTCTCTAGAGCTGTCTAAGAATATTCCCTAGCTATATCCATGAAGAAAAACATAAGAAGAATGTGAATTCTGCAAAAATGAAATTAATAACAAATGCATTATTTTTATAACACCACTTCAGGTTGGCTTCTGAATGAGTTAGCAGAAAATTGATTATGAGGTTAAGTGAAAGCATTTTCAATCTTTCTCAGTACTAACAACAGGTTGAATTAATTATTTACCTTGAGTAAACGTGGGTGATATGACTCCCAATCTAGATCCTAAATGCATTATCACTTAAGCCATATGGCACTTTTTGAGCCACATTTGAAATATTTTACTTCAGTGGATTGAAGCCCTGCTTAAACCATCTAGGTTCTTTGTTGTGGTGGGCTGTTCAGACACATTTCCAAAAGAGCCCAGACATGTCTGCTTCCTTTAACAACTGTGGTTTATTTGGAAAATTCTCTCTGTTTCTGTGCATCTCTGTGAGTTTCTAACCTACAACATCTAACTGTTTTAACAGGAAAACATCTCTGCCTCTAGCAGTAGGGATTAGATCACACTAACCACCTATATCTCCATTTTTCAACCATAGTACTGCCTTAAGTCTATATCTGTTATTGAAAAAAGTTATTTGTGCATCAAGGACCAAGCATCAGCCTGTAACTATGTACTGCAGGTACCAACAATTATACTTCATGTCACAGGATAAATGCCTAGCTTGTACAAGCACTCTAATGACTAGAAAATCTGCAAGAAAGCCAAACAATAGTTTTTTTATTTGGTCTTTAATACAGTCAGTTCTACTGGAGGGGAGACAGAGCTGTAATTTATACAGGTCATCTTAAATTTCAAAGGTAACTTTGCATATCATGTAAAAAACATAATATATGTTGGGACTAAACACATACACAGAAAGTCAAATATTCATCTAGAGTAAACCACGGTAGCAGTACTAACTTCAGTAGAATGTTTTACTTTCATGAGCTTCTGAGCTGGTCCAACAGTGGTAGTTCTAAACATAGGCACAGCAAGGTTCAGGTTAAATTCAAAGGGATCATAGCTCTATTCTATGATATGCTGATTTATCAGAGACCTGAGATCTGAGACAGAGGGTGAATTTTGCATTCTGCCATCTCTTGCAGCCCCTAAAATCTGAAAAAGTGGTAAGAATTACCCTTCAGACATCTGCCCTGCTTCCTGTTTATGTCCTGACTTTTCCTTTTAATAATCCTGTTTCTCATCTCCAAGCTAGCAAAGGTTTTTTCCTCACACTGAAAAGCTATCAGCTGGCTCTGATTAAGAATGACTCCATCAGGTAATAAGACAAGCTTTCTCACTTGTATAAATTCTCAGAATAAGCTTGCTGAGTAAAAAATCTGTATCATCCTAAGTAAATGAGAGTTTTCTAAGTTTTATTAGGACCAAAACACAGTAGTAAGTATCTGTTCTCCATATTTATGCCATAATTGAAAACCAATTTTCTGTAAGCAGCAAAATTGATGCTTCTTTCCACAGAAGAGAAATAATCCATCCTATTTAAAATTGCATAATATCTCGTTGTTTGGACAACAAGGACAGCACTGTTTGCTGATATTTTCAAGCATGTGTGCTCAAAGAGGATCTTTGTCTGCGTGCTAAGGAAAAGTTCAAGACGAAAGTCATGGTATTCCATTAGCCAGAGCAGATTTGGAAAACTCACTTCGTAATTGGGTTATACTTCCTTAACAGTCAGAACAATATTAAACTGGCAGTCTCTGAGAACTCTAAAAAGATCTGTTCAAAGCTTTGTAAGCCAAAATTTTCAAAAAGTATGAAAACATTTACACCAGAGAGGATATTCTAAATTCAAATCGTAGATATGCAGAGAAAATGCAGAGAACTTAACAGCTTTCGTAGAAAATGCAGAGAACTCTACAACTTCGCAGTTTCTGAAAAAGGACAATCTGTAACTAAAACAGTCAGGAAGAACAATTCAAAGGTGGTAATTCCAATAAAAAAATGGTATTTGATATTTATTTTCCTAGTGAGCAGTTTTGAAAATTATTTACTACATTATATTAACTACAGTATATCTTTTATTATTCTACAGTGAATCAGTAGAAAATTTGCTGTTGGCCTCAAGGAATGAGAAATTCTATCATTCAGAGCCATATAAAAAAAAAGTGAGAGGTATTTAAAAAAACAAATTACTTTTAGCAAAATAATATAATGGAATAAAATGGAATACAATACAGAAGAACAGAATAGTTACAGCTGGAAGCGACATAACAAAAATCATCCAGTCCAACTGCCTGACCCTTTCTGGGGTGATGAAAAGCTTAAGAAGGTGTTGTCCCAATGTCTCAAACACTGGCATACCTGGGGCATCAAGCACCTCTCCAGGAAGCCCGTTCCAGTATTTCACCCTGCTCTCAGTGAAGAAATACATCCTATCAATTCTAAACCTCATCTGGCGAAGCTTTGAACCATTTCTATGTATTCTGTCACTGGGTATGAGGTAAAAGAGCTCGGCACCTCCCTCTCTCCTTCCTCTCCTCAGGAAGCTGAAGAGAGCAATGAAGTCACACATTAACCCCCTTTTCTCCAAACTAGGCAAAGCCAGAGCCTTTAGCTGCTCATAACAGGCCAAAAAATACTAATTCATGTTTAGACTAAGTTAGCTTACAATCAAATTATTTTCCTAGGAAACCATACACACATTTTATAGAGTAAAATTCATTATTAGTTCAGATTAGTCACTTGATACAAACTCCTCACTTCTGTAAACAGTGAGTTTCCACTGAAGCCTTTAATGATGAAGAAATTTTTCAAGTAATTTGACCTCAGCCTTAGAATCAGAAAGTCACCAGTGAGTCACATTTCAAATTTTATGAGAAATATCTTGCTACGGAATCAAGTGACAACTGAGCTTTTAATTTTAGAACCATGAGGATACAAATTATAAAGTCTTATCTTTTCTATAAACTTCCTCAGGTCTGTTAATGTGGCTCAAACATACTAATACCTACAGCATGGAAAATACACCACATCTTTAAGGTGAAGAGTCCTCTGCTGGCCAGGCAGCATGCAAGCATTCACGTGCTGTGCTTTTGGCTTCAGCAGCCCCACTCATTGGCACTCAGTCGACATCAGTATCAGCAAAGACAGGTTTAGGGACAGGAGAAAAACTGGAACACTTTGTTCTGCATATTCAACAGGAAGTGCTCTATTTTCTGTTATACACTTGAAATAGCATTTTCTCCTGCTTCATGCTTTTCAAGAACACTAATACAAGAGAGATGACAACAGCATTTTCTGCAGCCTAACAGCACCCTACTGCCTAACAGCTGTGCCTGCTAGAAAGCAAGATCCTGCAAGTTAAACTTTTACCATATAACTTTCTGGCAGCACAGGATCATTCTAACCACCCTATCTACAGAAACATCTGCAGGTTTTTTACGTCACTTGTGACTGGAGGCTACAACAGGGTCTATGTGAGCCATCAGTACATTTGATAAGGCATTTGAAGAGCCAATGACCTCATCCTTTCTCTGATATCACCCACAGGCCCATAGTGTGAAGTCTCCCTCTCCATTGTTTAAATCTTTAAAGGCAGGATAGCACAGATCTGTCTGCTTCAAGCAGAGAAATAGCTACACAGGTACTGGGTACATGGACTACTTACGTGGGGTACTCTTCGTGTGCAACTTTTCATGCCAGTTCCACACATAAATGAATGGGGGAAGGAAAGAGAGTGCTGTTCTTCAGTTGTCACCCAAAAATGTGGACTTTCAGGAAAATGAGAAATATAACTTTGCTTTTCTAGTGATGCTTCCAGCTTATGATGCTCTAAGGGAGAAAAAAAATGTTAAGCATAAGAATCTGAGAAAATCTTCAGAAATTTAAAATCAAGCAATTTTTCAGCAGAATTGGTGAACAGACTCAGCCCAAGTTACTGTTTCTTGCTACCTCTGATATTTAAAATCAAAATTGCATGCTGTTTAACGTCCATTTACAACTCTGCCTACCTTTTCCTCACTTGGAATATTATTTGTCTCACAAAGAGTATTTCTTCCCAGCCTCACTGCACATCACTGCAAGAAAGAAAAACTGTACAGACAAGAGAACAGTGGAAAATGACTTTGTCACCTTCTACTCTGTCATTTCCCAGCTGAGATAGGAGAAACCCAACATTGTCATATGGACGCATGTTAGAAATGATATGGCGTTGCCGCTAATGTTTAGAAAGCAGAAAGGCTAGAAGCAGGTGAGAAAATCACAAAGGTCAAGAAATGAGATCTAAAAATAACTTGCTATGGGGACAGTCATCCACAGGGGGCTCCATCATACATTTAGTAATGGATATAATGCATAGGATAAAGGAAAATCAATTGACAGGTCGTGTGTGTGGTGGTTTGACAGGAAACAGGACTTCTGGGATTCTATGGTCAAGCCAATGGCTGCTCAGATTTTAATATTGGTACTTGGTTCGGCCATTGGGACATTGGATCCACCTCTGAGAACACAGGGTTAAAAGAAGGGCTCTCACTTTGGGAGGTTGTCTTTGGATTTCCGGCGGGAAAGGTTTTGGATCTCTCCCCCACTCTGTCCCAGCCGGCCGGCTGGGCGGGGGGAGGGGAAGCCATGCGGCCGGGAGAGGTAGGCCCAGCCCCCGAGGGTGGAAGGGTGGAAGAGAGAAAGAAGTGCTGGAGTACCGGGAGGCACTGGGCATCCCGTTTCCCCACCAGGGGAGACAGAGACAAAGGCAGCCTGTGCTTGTTACCTTGAAACTCGATAAACATGTGCCGGCAGCAGGCAGCACAGCTGAGAAGGAGAAGAAGTGGGGCGAAGGAGGCAGCGATGGGTCCAGCCGCTTGGAGGAGCTTTTAACCCTTTGTGGACAATGAAAACTTTAGAGAACATTAACCCTTCCTAAAAGACAGATTAGAGTGGAAGATGAAGAAGCACTGAGCAAGTGTTGAAGGTCTGGGCAAAGGTGAGATGTAAATAGAATAAAGAACCTTGGGTGGAAGGGATGATGGAGTGGCATTTTTGCTGGACGCTTTTTTTGTATAGCCATGGACTGTTTCCTTGTGATACAGAGACTGCACTCCAGGGAGAGGCCAGGCCTCAGAACCAGGAGGATCCAGTGTGGGTACCCCTCGGCCCCAGGGGGAGAAAAAATGTGGGGGGGACAGGTGTCCTGAAGGAGAGACTGTGCCCTTTTGGAGTGGGACAACGCATCCTTAAAAGATAACTCTCGAAGCAGCTCTGATCCGTGTTCAGTGGTGAGAGCACTGAACATGAAGAAGAAAGAGGTCACCATGGCCACAAGAAGGACTCCTCTCCCCCTGATGAACTGAGGACTGAGTATTCTAAAGGGTGGTGTCAGACTGAGAGTCGATGATTTTGGGAATGAATTGTATTGGAAATGTGGTGGGGGGAGGAGGAAAATGCTTTTGTAAGGTTTTAATTTTCCTTGTGTGTTTTTTTTTTCTTCTCTTGAAGTTTAGCTAATAAAGTCTTCTTTATTTCTAAGTGAAGGCCTGCTTTGCTTATTCCTGGTCACATCACACAGCAGAAACCAGGGAGAGGGTATTTTCATGGGGGCACTGGCATTGTGCCAGTGTCAAACCATGACAGTGTGGCAGCAGAATAAGTATTCAGACTTATCAGTTAAGTTTTAATGAAGTCAAACAGGGTATTTCTCTAGATCTCACCTCACAGGCTTTAACTGTTTATTCTTTCAAAGTTAGCTTGCATGGTGTCTGTTGGAAGCATTTCTCCCAGTAGATACAAGCACAAGTGTCAAGCACTACTGCATGGTATTTGACTCTCATTCAACATAAAACCTATCATGCAGACTGATTTCTGCTTAATAAGTCTATGTTTGAATCTACGGTTTCTGCAACCCATGCCACTCTAGGTCATCAGAAGCATGAACATTCTTTACGCTTTGTTCTCAACACTTTATTTTCCCTAAAATCTTATAATTGCCTGAGACATAAAGTGCTAGCAGTTTATGCAAAATAGGATGCATATGTCCCATACAATAAGATGAGGCTTTGTGGCTGGAAGTCTTTGTGGTTGGAAGTCTTTGTGGCTCTAAGATAAACTGATGACAGTCCTGTGGGTTGCAAATATAATGTACTATTTCATCCATCCAAGACTTCTTCCACAGGTTTATGAGTGTCTTAAGGAAAGACAGGCTCAAACAAGCAATTTCTCATCCAGTAAAGATGTCCTGGAGATGTCATGTACCAAACCCAGGTTATCATGAGGAGCCTTGTGAGAAGAATAGATGTGGAGAAAGGCAAGACAGAGAGAGCATTACTGGAACTCTTACGTATTTTTATTTCTCACAAGATCCTGTCTTCCAATAGTCTCAAAAATGAAAAGTGTTAGATGCCTTATCATGCATACCTCTCTTAAATGCAATTTGCACAACATATTGTACTGTCTCTCCTTGAGTCTTCAATTTCACTTTCACCTATTCACTTTCACCTACTTATCTTTTCTTCTTCAATCGGTTCCAATTTTTTCTCCTGCCAAGTCAAAGTCATCCACCCTTCAAATCTCTTTATTCCTTGTCAGGTTACAAAGATATTTTTTATGTGAAGCCGGATCTCTGGCCCCACTATTCCACTCCAAAACTCAGAAAATTAATTTTGCCTTTCTCCTGACATTATTTTCACACAGCTTCTCTCACTTTTGACATACAGATGTTTAGCTGCTATAGCCTTGGTATCTTTCCTTCTTCTCTTAACCACCTGGTCTCAATAGCAAAGTCAGAGCCAGAAGAAACTTTCTCATCATATCTTCTACAGGTCCAGTTGCAGTTGTTGGAGTCTGTTGAGGACAAAAGGATTAGCTCTGGCTGAAGGAATAGTATTAGGGCTTGGATAAGCCCACTAGATTTCCTGTGACAAGGTTTCCCTTAGTTCTAAAGCCTTCATTCTATAAAGGTTAACTTCCTTCTCAGGATCACAGCCGTGTTATACCAAGACAAATTTCTCAGTTTTAACATGGATATTCTTTTTTTGCAATTTCTTCTTTAATCCTTTTTTCAAGCTATGGCCTGTGCTAAGACCAAAGCCAAAGAAACTTCCCTTTGGGAACAAGTCCAGTTCTCCCTTCTCAGTACCCTGAACTGGGCCTCCTAACACCTTCTTGTTCCCAAGCAAAGTTTAAACTTGAAGTTTAACTCAGAGCATTGGACCAAGCTGTCAATCAAAGCTGGCTCCCAAAACTGTAGTCCACCAGGAAAGAACACAAATGAAACTTTATCAATTTTTAAGTCACATGCATTATGCCATGGGTAGAAGGACTGAACAATCTTCTTTTTGAATATATTGGCCCTAATATACTGTAGGTTATGAATACCTTTCAGTCTCTTGATTCTCTGCAAATGCAGAGATTACTGAAAAATAGGTAATGAGGCAAGCCAAGAGCTTCCCCATATGTTCTCCCAATGAAGTCCTGCTTCTCTTTGACCTTTCGGTGCCAGAAAGCAAATTAACTGCAAGTTTCTCTCTAAGTCTGAATTTCTTACTTTTTATCATTTGAAGCAAACTTCAAGGTATATTTTTGAAATGCTAGGAAAACAGGAAATTGTACAGCATAAATTGAAGAGAAGAGATGAAAAGAAATGAAAATTATTGTAACTATGAAACATTTCCAGAGTTCCATGGATTACCAACAGATAACTCATACAGGGCATATTGGCTGTGACAATGGGAGTAGACATTTTCAAAAAATGAAGCAGCCTAAAGAACAAATATTTTTTAGCTAGGACAGCTCTGATTTTACAATCACAACAGCTTGTGAGTTTCATGAGACAAAAGGAAAATCCTTTTAAAACACTCCTTTCACATCTGCAAAAGCAAGCAGATCAGTTTTAATTTTTAATTTTGGGATTAATAAATCATACAGACAGCCACATGCAAAACAGTTGTGCTGCTGAATAATCAGGGACTCACAGGATCAGAGCTGCTGTTTAACACAGATTCACACTTACAACAAATACCAGGGACAGAGGTCAGAGAAGTGGAAGAAAGATTGTCCATTAGGGACCTTATCCAACAGAGAAGTCTACCATAACAGTAGAACACAGTTGCCATATATGATAATAAAAAGAACAGCCTATTCTTTCTTTCAGTTGACACGCTTTCTTTACTTTCATGAAGCAAATTAACAAATAAAATGCTACTAAAAACTGAATCATCTGATCTTTGCCCTGACCAGAATGAAAGTGTCTTCCAGAGAAAAGAACAGTTTGGGTCATCAGTAACTATAATATTTAAAGGGTCAACAATTGCTTACTTTTCACGAGATCAGAATCGTTACTGAATTTGTTTCCACTGCCATGCTTGCCATGTCACCAGCATGCAACATGATAAACATGTAACATCTTTATCATGTTACCAGCATGTTTACCAGCATGGAAACAGAACACTGAATTTCTGTAAGAACTGGATTAGCCTCTGTTTGCCATTCATGTCGCTGCAATCTTCTTGCCTAATGGTCACAGGTTTGCTATTTCAAATGTTGGGTTGTTCTTTGGTCATAAAGCAAAGACTAACATTTGCATAATCTCCAAAGGACTTTTAGCATGGTTATGACTTGTGCAAATATACTTTTGGGCTGCTATTCTTCCACTTATGCAAGAGGGAAAAAAAGTTTTAATCTTCATTTCCTGTCTCCCTGATCTACTTCTGAAACTATGATTTTGCATTTGGACAACAATCTCTGCAGCGAGATTAAAGAGATTCATTAGTTTCTGTGATCAGGAGATTAGGCTCTTAAAGCTGGTCTTTGGGTCTTTGCTGAGCCAGTATTACTCTCAGGTTCTCAATGTCACCCATAAGTTCAATTTTAAATGTTTTCTGGATACATTCCAGCATGACCCCATAACCGGGGAATTAGGGATCACTATCCTGTAACAACTTGACCCTGCTGCCTCTTGCTTGGCAGTCATCTGAGAGAAGCTGAAAATGAACCCAGATAGTCCTTTCCTTGTCCCGCACAGCATGGGGAAGCAGCTGCTGGATGAGTTATCTGTCATGCCTCTGACTTAACATCCCAGACCATGCCATGGCAGTGGCATGCCAGAGCAGGAAGCAGGTGGCACATTTCTGCAGGAAGCACTGGTGCCTTGGCAAGTGCACTGCAGACAGCAAGTCTGATCATCCCAAGCATGTGGCCACAATTCCAGGCCCCCCGACCATCACTTAAAGAGGCTGTGCTATTCCTGCAGGTGCTCCTGGGCAACAGCTTGGGAAGCAAGTGTTCTGCCATATGGGGCTCTGGGCAGGGAGCCATTGCTGAAGGTACGTTAGGCACGTAGGCCTGCTCTTTGGGAAGAGAATAAAGAATTCTGCTATGAGAGGTGAGGAAGAAGAGACATCCACACAGAGTCTCCTTCTGGAGATATCTCCTGGACACACCCAAGAGCCATCTGAATGCAATTCTGTGCAGTGTGCTATGGGGAGACCTTGCTTGAGCAGGGAGGTTGGATGAGATGACCCACTGTGGTCCCCTTCCAACATGACCCATTCTGTGAGTCTGTGATTCTGACAGGCTAGTAGGAGCAGATTGCAGGCAAGTCTTGAGAATCAAATCTGATTTCCAGGATGAGGAGTGCAAAAGACTGCTACAACATTAAAAACTTAATTATCATGAATGTAAGTTCGACAGGACATTATGCTTGAGAGGTGGCTGAAAGAGAGTAAAATGATTCAGTTCACACACTCTAAAGTCTGTTTCACCATCCCTGAAGGAATCCACATGAACATGGTTTCTGACCTTTCAGCTGTGTGCAAGAAGATATCAGTGGAGACTAGACAGGAAATATTTGTGACACAACCATGATCGCAGACATATTTGAAAAATGGATTTTAGGGGGGAATGGAAACAATAAAATATATTAAATAATAACCAGTTTAAGCATAAATTAAAAAAGAAAATGCAATTATTTCTTCATTAACATCTTTACAGTAACAGTAAAGAAGTAGTAGCCCTAGACATGCTTGAGTTACACTATGCATTCATGTCTCTGCCCTGCTGTATTGTGCACTGATTTCCCTCTAAATATAAACACTTTCTTCCATAGTGGCACTGTTTAGTCCACAATGGGAACTGACTTCTTAAATTTTATCCAGAAATAGGATTTTAACTACATTCTAAATAGCAAGCAATTACAGTGAGATGAGCTAAAATTTCTACAGAGGAATGAGATTGCAAATATTTGTGAAATAGAGGAATTAAGCAAAAGAGAAGAATAAATTAATGATTTGCACTTGGAAACAGAGAAGCTCTGGCTGTAAACCAAAACCCTCTTGAAAATTTAAGCTCCATACTGTTTAACTGTACTGCATGATCCCCCAAAAGGAAACCAATCTTTACTATTAACACCATGTTTTATGGTGCTCTAGATATACATACTAAACTTTACTGTATACATACTTAACTGCCCTGAATAAAATATTGACAACCTGAGGTTTTGGCAAGAAACAGAAATTTGAAGTTACATCTTGATTATTTTGAGCTTTTGAATATTAATAAACAAGCTTCTCACATTCCTGGAGTCACTGAGTACATTAGTTACAGCTTGCTGTCTACAAACAAAAAAAATTGCCACTGACCCCTTAAATTTGCTGTCACAAATTAAACTAATTCCTAACTGCAAATGGAGGTATACAGTTTCTGTAAGACTTCCTTAATTACCTAGCATAATAACTGTATTCATCAAAACTTCAGTGTGCTCAACCTCAACAACATAGGCAGACAGGAATTCAGTGGAACAGCATCCAGAAGAATGAGAAGTAGACCAGCTGTGAGACACAGAGCTATCTTATTGAATTTACTCCTCTGGTTAATAAAGTAGTAGATCTCTTTCCTGGAAAGACCAATAGCATTTAGGAAAAAAAAGAAAAATAACACTGCATACAGACATTGAAACCTTTAAATATCATTCTCAAGCCAAAGAGATGCTACCAACTTCATCTCGGAGGAACATCATTTGTGGTACCATTTTACAGTCACTGTGCCATGTGTTTAAAAAAAAACTGTAAGACTTTGTAACATTATGTAGTACAAGCACTGAATCAGTACAAACTGTGGTAGATGAAGACAAAACAAACCGTAGGTGACAGCAAGCAATGTAAGTCTGTCTCTCAAGTATCTCATAGCAGCCTGGGTGCAGCCAATCAGGTAATTTGGTTTGGAAACTGACTGCTGAGGTGGCAGGAGACCAGCATGGCCATGCTGCTCTACCAAGCTCCAGGAATGTCCGCTGCTGGAAGGATCACTCTTGGGGCTGTACGGAAAGGGAAAGCAGTGCCTGAGGCATCAGTAGTCCTTTGAGATCCTAGTTAATAAGAAGACACCATAGAAACAGTGGGATTAAAAAATTAAAAATTACTCCAGACGTTCAAGTAAAGTGAACATAAGAAGCCTCCCTGCTCAGTATTACACATCTTTTTCAGATGCAAGGGACAAACCACTATTTGGAAGAACTTGTGTCATTGCTAAGGGCAACGAGCAACAATTCAAATATGACAGAAATGCAAAGAAATCATACTGACATATTAGGACAATACTGGCATCCAGTGGATTTCAAAAGCTGCCATGCTAGGGGGCTTTTTGTGATATTTTTGTTTATTTGTTTGATTGGTTTGGTTTGCTCTATTCTTTTCTGTAGAGAAGTGTTCCCTTTTGAAACAGATGTTTGGCGCATCTCCCACATTCTGTCAACTAGGACCACAGTAAAGACTGTGATTTATTTCTAAAGAAAAATTGAGAAAGTATTGTTTCCACTCTTCCTAATTCAGTTTTTGCACTCAATAAAGTAATTCGTTGCAGCAAGAAATAAGAAGATACAGGAGCATTTCAGTCCAGTAGAGTGTATGCTCTCCCAAGAGCTAGGCAGCAGAGGCCTTCAAATCCTGCTGGTTCTGTCCAGGTCCCCATATCAGGGGATATCATCAGGGTTTCTGCAGTAGACTCCTTCATGTTACAAGAAGCAAAGCCTACCTCTCCTCAAATAAAGGAGCAGCCAAAAGAATAAGAAGATTACATCTTATGAGAGAACTAAGAGGAATGTGGGAGAAAGAGACAGGAACAGCCTATGAAGGTCCTTGTCTATGAAGGACTTAAAAGCAAACAGCTGCAACTGTCCGCAGGGAACACAGCTGGGCAAACTGCATGGCATTTGAGAGGAAATACAGGAGTCAGTAGAATAGTTTATGGACAAGAAAACACACTTGGAAAAACTTGCTAGCAAAAATAATCCTGAAAAAGAGCTTTCCTTTCATCCACATCAAATGTAGGTTGAGCAGTCTTGGGCATACACACGCTCCACAGAAGACTGAACTTCCTCTGCTGTTTCTGCTGCCACTGTGACCTGAGACTGTGGGAAAGCAGCTCATTCAAGGGGATGCTTTGCCCTCTCTGGTATTGTGGGCAGCTGAAGTGGCATTGGGTTTCATGATAGTGACTTTTCCATCCAACCACAGCATCATCAGACCTAAGCAAGGCTTCACCAATTAACAGTGTGATTGTACAAGCTTCTGCAGACCATTACCAGCATAATGGGTTTCTGCTGTAAATATCTTTTGGTTTATTTTTAACAATTTTGCCCCCACATTCTGGCTTTTTAGATATCTATCTCAAAGTAAACCTCCCAGCCATGCATTGGCTTGAAACTGCCATCCCTCAATAAATTTAAATCTATTCACAAGTGTAAACATATATTTCACTCAACTAGGATTTTCACTGAAATGCAATTAAATTTGCAAAACTCACTAAAAAGAAATAGTGTACATTTCAATGATGTTCCTGTCTTAACAACAGTTGTCAAATTCTAAAATATCGGTGTCTTACAGCAAACCAGTATTTCTTTCCACATTTCACCCGTTTTCAGGATTACAAATTCCGCTATAGTCAATACCATTCAGGCATGAGACCAGATGTCTTCTTGTTTACAATAATTTTTTTTGGCACAGCTTGCCAGTACACAGACAGTTGTGGAAAATCTGATAAGGAATGCTTTTGTGCCTGGTGTCTTTGTCAGCTCAGGGCATTTGAAACTTCATAGCTTTAAATCAGGTACCCAATGGTCCATTCTGCTCACTATATCCTAATAGACTGTCTAACTCACATGCTAATTTAGCTTCTATCTCTCACTCCTCTTTTAGGATCACAGAATCAATCAAGAAAAGATCTCTGAGACCACTGAGTTCAGTTCTTAATCTAACATTGCCATCTACTCCACTAAATCCCCAAATACCATATCTACCTGTCTATGACATACTTCCAGGGAAGGTGACTGAACCAATTCCCTATTCCAAGCCTGTTCCAGTATTTGACTATCCTTTCAGTGAAGCAACTTTCCCTAATACTCAAATCTAAACCTCCCCTGATAAAGACCGAGGCCATTTCCTGTTGCCATGTCGCTTGTTACCTGGGAGAAGAGCCTGACTCCCACCTCACTACAGTCTCCTTTCAGGCAGCTGTAGAGGGCTGTAACGTTTCCCTTGAGCCTCTTTTCTCCCTCTCTCCATGACCAGCTCCCTCAGCTGATCCTCATCAGACTGTGCTCCAGATCTTTCACCAGCTCCATTGTGTTTTTCTGGACTCATTCAAGCACTTTCTCATGGTGAGGGGCCCAGACCAGGACACAGAACTCAAGGCATGGCCTCACCAGTGCTGTGTATAAGAGGACAATCACTGCCCTGGTCCTGCTGGCCACACTATTGCTAGTACAGGCCAGGATGCCACTGGCCTTCTTGGCCACACTGCTGGCACATGTTCAGCCATCGTTGATAACACTCCCGGGTCCTTCACCTCTGGGCTGATTTCCAGCCCCTCCCTCCCCAGCCTGCAGCTCTGCAGGGGTTACTGTGACTCAAGCGCAAGACCTCATAAAATTGGCCTTGGCCAATCAACCCAGGCTGTCCAGATCCCTCCAGCAGATGAACTTGGTGTCATCTGCAAACTTACTGACAGTGCACTCAATCGCCTCATCCTGATCATTGATAGAGATGTTAAACAGGACTGGACCCGATACTGATCTCCAGGAAACACTATTAGTGACTGTTCTCCAACAGGATTTAACTGCATTCACCACAATGAAGTTGTGGTGGGCTGGGCTACCCAGCCAGTTTTTTAACCAGTGCAGACTGCACCTGTCCTCATCATGATCAGCCAGTTTCTCCAGAAGAATGCTCTGGGAGACAGTGTTAAAGGCTTTACTAAACAAAAAAATATCCACAGCCTTTCTCTAGAGACATCCACAAAACAGGTCACTCTATCACAGAAGGACATCACATTGGTTGAGCAGGACCTGCCTTTCCTAAACCCATGCTGGCTGGTCCTGATGCCCTGGTAGTCCTGCAGGTGCCATGTGATGGCACTCAGGTTGATCTACTTCATGACCTTCCCCAGCACTGAGGTCAGGTTGACAAGACTGTAGTTTTTCAGATCCTCCTTCCAACCCTTCTAACAATTTGCATCACATTGGAACACCTCTGGTTGTTTGGGACCTCCTTTGTTAGCCAGGACTGCTGGAAAATGATTGAAAGAGGCTTGGTGAATTCTTGTGCCAACTCCAACAAGAGAACCTAATTGTGTTAGTTTAAGCAGGTCCTTAATAAAATGGTTTAATTGCTATGATGCCTTCACTTTTGCAGGGAGACAAGGCTGATAGCAGCACAGGAAGAACAATAATATCTTCACTTGGGTAAAGGAAGAGCACTGCCGGAAAATTCCCAAAATCAGACTGAGTGCAATTCTGAATGACAGGTGAGTATGACACTACAGCCTGACCCTCACTAAATTCTACATTTCAGTCCTTCAGAGGTGAGAAGGAGCCACAGTTCATGCTCAGCATAGGCTTTAATAAGACTGGAATCCTGGAGAGAGACCTTGAGGACCATTATCTCATTGCCTCATTGAGCAGGCATCTCCTGTTTTCACACCTTCTTATACAGTTATGTACAGCTTCATTATCCTTCCTTACTTTCTCCAAATGAGTTTTGCAATGAATTCAAAATGACATAACACTTATAGGCAAAGAAAAATCCCTGAGCTCAGAGGGAAAAGAAACATGAATGGGGCTGGGGAAACTAGATTTTAACATGACAGACTTAGTGCCTTAAGTGGATCTGGTAATTATTAATGTAGAAGTTTGTTTCTTAGATCCAAACATTTAAATACAGTTTTGTTTTATGCTCTGGTATATTCATTGCAAAAGGACAGAAAGGATCTTCTGTTAGAAAGATTTGGGTTAGAAAAAGGGTTCAAGAAATCAGTTTTTTTTCCAAAGGAACACATCCTACTTTAAGATTGCTTCAATTGTTTAAGCATTTTGCTAATAAAGCTGTTGTGGATTTGATCCCTCTATAGGCCATTCACTTAGGAGTTGGACTTGATGACCCTCATGGATCCCTCCCAACTCAGACTATTCCATGATTCCACTTTGCCTCAGGAAATGCCCATGCCCCACACAGGTCTAGCAGTTCAAGAAATCACTTTTCTCCCTGCCAAACAGTATAGAAAGGAAGAGCAAGCAATGGACCTACTGCAGAAGAATGGACATATAAATTTGTATGCACACATATAAAATACAGGACTATGTATGACAACCCTCTGATGTCTGTAAAATTCTACTTGCTGGAGCTCGTACTATCAAGCCTAACCCACACTTACTGTGACAGGTGTCAAGAGAAACTCACTGTATTTACCAGGTTTAGCTGTAGGGATTTTTTAAAGCAGACTGGCATGTATGAATCAAACAACTGTTGAAATATAAGTCTCCACGGACACATGTGTATCTAATGCATGTAGGGAGTGAAGACATTTTCTAGACATCATTGACAGACCAACTGAACGTGAAACCTTAACTTTCTGAAAAAAACCTTCGGAATAGATTCGAAGCAGCATCTCAGAGGTACTTCTGCCCTGTGACTTCTATGGCAACAGACTGTGTCCTGCCTAGCACAGCAGGAACTGAAATCTGACATTATCTAACTGCTATTTATCAGCCCATATAAAATGAACTGACGTGGTTAACTTGACCTACACAGACCTACAGTCAAGAAAACTGGAATACCTTTTACTCTTAAATACAGCACAGGTGACCAGCAAATGCTGTAATTCTGTGCTGGAGTGCAATCGTGGGTCAATATCTACCTGAGAAATGTATTTTAGTGTTCTGCTGAATGATTTCTGGAATATGGTGTCCGCTATCAATTTTCACATTTTTGAGAGTGAAAAATCAGTTCAGCTAAAGGAAATTCAGCTGAAATTCACATGTTCATGAATGACATTCTCAGAAGCGATTGTCACTTACTTTAATCTTACAAATTGTACAATAAACTCTTTCATACAAAGTTAGTCACACTTAGAGCTGCTGCACTTTTTTCCAACAGCATGCACTAAAATACAGAAATTATATATTTCTCAATAGTTTCTTTCTCTTTTCTCTAGTCAGACAGACAGCACACTCTCTATATTTCAGGTATGTTAACTGACTTCCAAGGAGAAGCCTGGTAATGTATATTCTTTATATTTTACATTCTTCTTTCTTCTCCAATGACCAGGGTTAAGCAAAAGAATCAACATTACAAGAAGACAATGAAATCTTTGCTTCAACCTGGCATAGAGAATTTCTTAACTTTTTTTTTTTCCTGGGATTAATACTGTTTATCTTTAAAGTGCAACAGAAGGAGCACTATTTGCTTCTGTACCTAAAATTACTCCTATTAGTCACATCTCTGAAGTTATGTAACAACAGAGACTGTGTTTTCCTGAGCAATTTACTGAGCAATTTTGTGTAATAAAATTCAAGCAATGCTGAAGGACCATGAAGTCAGAAATCATTGGCTGTGTGGATGGCTAATAGAAAAATGGCAGCTGCATTTCCATAGCTGCTGAGGTCTCTCCCCTTCTTTGATAATCATCTGCTTTTTCAAGATGTACATGGACTTTATACCAGTTACCAGCAAACAAGAAAAAGCTGTTTTCTTGATACTCCTCTGACCATAATTCTATATTTCTCAGTGCACAGATATTTAGCCTGCAACCTAGAAATTCCTAGGATTTTAAGCATAGTATCTGTATAGTACTGAAAACAGAATATAAGAATGTGAGGATTGTGCATTGAGAACAGACCACTAAAGTTAGGTCAGGTTCAATATTCTCCAGTTGCAGGAAAAACTCTGCAGTTCCATGTTGACCCCCTTCAACAGTTACTTTCCATGGATTTTACTTGTATCACACAACAGCAGGAGATATCCAGCCATGACTTACAGGCTTCCAGGAGCTCTCCTGGCTGCCAAGACCTTTCAAAGATGACTGTGAGCAGCCACTGGTGGTTGACCAGCTCTCTCAGCACTCATGGATGCCTCCCATCCGGAGCCATGGACTTATACTTGTCAATGGATAGATGTCCTCTAACCCAATTCTCCTTGACCAAAAGAAAAATCTTCCTTTCAATATTTCTGTACCCTGGTCTTGTGGGTCAGAGATTCTTAAGGGCTGCTCTTGTCAGTGAAGACCGATGCAAAGACGGCATTCGGTAACTCTGCCTTCTCTGCTTCCTCTTGCTTAGTACCATTATCCTTTGCTTTCTTCTTGTTATTGATATATTTGCAAACCATTCATTATGTTAAAGACCATTCATTTTAATAACGTTATTCTGAGCTTCATTAACAGAAAAATATAGCTCCAACACTTACGGGTGATAAGGTTTTTTACATTCCCTGCTTAGCAATTTGTCCTCACAAGAGCATCAGCCCCAGTCTAAGCAAACCCTATTCCCAGAGCAGTCTGGTTCACCAACAGGACAGCAACAGAACACCAAAGCATGGCACACCCAGGGAGGTTTAGGAATTGTCTTCGAGATCCTTTCTTTACTGAGCAATTCTTCCTCTTCTTTGGGACATTTCTCTGGAAAAAGGCCAGGAAAATAGAGAGCCAAAGGGCTTCCTAATGGGTGTTTTTGTAGAAAAATACACATTCATAAAGGTACTGGATAGAAGACACGGATGTTATTGTCGTGTTGCTCCATTCGGCAACACCATCTGGAATAAGTTACTGTATGTTTGGTGCTGGACCTATATTTCTTTCTGATTAAGTATGTGTTCCTTATTTAGTATATGTTCCTATTTAGTGTAGTCTACTGAAACTGCTGCAGTTTACCTTTACAAAAATTCCATAAAAAAGGAAAACTTCTAAACCATTACCTCTGTTTTGTAGTTTGTGGGGTTTGGGGGTTTTTTTGTTTGTTTTGGTTTGTTTGTTTGTTTTTGTCTGAGGAACTTTTACTGCATAATAACCAGTTTGCATTTGGGTCATGTAAGCTCCCTCAGCTTGTCTTTCAACAGTGAGCAAACAAGGAAAACAAAGGTGAAACAAATCACTCTTCCATCAGACATGGCCTACATGAGCAATCTGAGTCCAGGGTTCTCACAGCGTGAATTATATTGCAAAGCACAAAGAAACTGAGGAAATCAGGGTTTTTACAGTTAGCCTTGATCCCCTAGGATTGCGAACAGCTTTCACCAGTGGGGATGGTTTCCACAAGGACTGCAGAACTGGCCACCTTGGGCAGGTTCCTGAGCACATTTATCAGCCAAACCTAGTATGAACTGAGCTTTGTGATTCCTTTGTCCTCTCTGCAGCTCACCCAGCCCTTTACAAACTGAGGCAATCAGCACTTCTCTGCTCTACACGGTAGGTAGAAAGAGGCCTCAGCAACTGTTAGGACACGTGGATAAAAGGGCAAGGGGAGGGCTAGATGGGGGACAGCTGCAGGCAAGGCAGCCTGACAGCCGGAACTTCCCAGACGGGCAAGTGCTGCCCTGGTGAGGAGACCATCAGGAGGACGAGAGCGGAGCGCCTGTGCCGGGCAGCCCTCGACCCTGCCCCGCCCGCCGCCATCTTCCCGCCTCCCCAGGCCGCCATCTTGCCCCAGGGCGCGGCGGGCGGTGCGCGGGCGAGGGGCGCCACCTGCCGGCGCGCGCGGGCCTGGGCGCGCGGGGCGGCGGGAGCGGCCTGAGGGGAGGGCGGAGGGCGGACGCAAAGCTGACTCGGCCGCGGTAAATAGAAATACGGCCTTGCTGGGGTTTGTGGCGCCTGCGTGTTAGATTTTTACTGAAATAAATGTAGTATGTGAAGAAAGAAGGACGAAACATCGCCTATGATTATAGATGATTTTAAATTAAGTATTTTATGACAAACAATGGGCTTTAGTTTGTATGTAGCAGATGGCTGTTGCAAATTTCTGTGAGCACCAGTTACTCTTGGAAACAGAGCAGTAACTCCCGAATTCTGGCTCCCATATCACACGTAGCTTCAGTTGGTTGGATTGGAGTATTTTAGTTGTCATTCTGTCAGAAAAAAAAATTCGTGCAGAAGAAACCAAGAAACTAGTCCTGGAAATCAGGGATTGTTGCATGATTGGTACAGAAGGCATTTCTGGATTTTTGAAATGTAGTTGTTAGTCATTCCCTGGAAATCCTGATGTACCAAGTAGCAAGTTCAACATTTTGAATATTTTTGAATTTTTTTCCTTGTTATTTTTCTTCTGAAAAGTAAGGAAATTGGTCTGCTTTGTTTTACTTTGTTTTGTCTTCTTAATTTTTTATTATCAAATTTTTGGTGGTGACGCGTCTCTTAATTTTGTTGGTTTGTGATGTGTTCTTCAAGCTGGCGCTGTCACTGAAAGAAAAAAGGGTGTGTGATGTGCATGTCGTTCCCAGTTATTTAATCCAACACGGTACTGCAGCCCAGTGCTCTTAAGAATCTGTGGGCTGTTAAGAATTATGTGTATAGTTAACATTTGCATCATGGGTACTTTAGGGTACTCCTACAACCAATCTTGCAGGCATCACGTTGATTAAAGAAGCAATTAATTATAAGAATTTTTTTATACACTACTGGAGGTGTTTAAACCCCTAGAAGTGGTTTGGTTTTTTTAATTAAATTTCTGTCGTTAAAGTTTACGAGAGCTGTGTTTACTGGAAAGAACTGCATTTGTATTTGGGTTTCTGTAGAGTGAGATTTTTTTCTGTTATAATCCTGACATCTTTGGTGTCACCAAAATATGTTATACTTGCTCTTCCTTCTCCAATATTTTGTATTTCTCAGTCCCTACAGATGATTAATTTTATTTACTTGTTGGCTGGTGTGGTTATGTGTAAAAATCCCCCAAGGCATATGATTCTGTATCCATTTTTACCTATGTCTGATAGAACTGTATAAAATTTATTTTATGACTCCTAGTTTGCATTTTTAAATGAAATGGTTTTTATCTCCCTGTCTGCAATGGCTTTATTGGCTATTGCTATTACAAACTTCCATGGAGAAGTTTTAGTTCCTTGCATTCTTCCTAATGACTAAATATAAGTAACAAGGGACTAGAATAAGGTGTCATGTCAGTGAAGGCTGAAAGTGCTGTTGATTCAGAATACCAAGAAAGTTAGTGGACTTCTGTTAATGAGACCAAAAGAGAAAATTTCCTATTAATTTTCAAGTGCTCAAGCTATGTGGAATTCCAATCTGTTTCAGCCACAAGCGTCTTGCTGCCCAAGGACAGAATTAATACTCTCACCAGGTCTTCTTGTGATCTGGTAAAGTAGGGAAGAGATCTTGCTCTTAATTCAGCACTGCTCACAGTATGTAATTTCTTCTTAAAAAACAAGACCCAGAATTGATATGAAATTACTAAGTAATACAACATCTGGAGCAAAGAGGACTCTTGGAAAATGTTTAGGACTTCAGCTTGAGCTCTTGTAGGAAAAAAAAATGGTGTGTTTCAGAGGCACTAAAAACTGGCTTCTAAAAAGGAGTAAAAATAGATAAGAACAAACACTTACTATCTTTGCCATTAATACCCACCCTAGTTGGAAGCAGGAACAGCTAACTTAAAGTCAATATAGAGATCCCAGAAGTTGAAAGTTTTTCTAAGAATCTCTGGCATTTGAACTAATTTTTTAGAAAAGGAACAAAGGTATTGTACTGCAGACTAAATTATATTTAATGCCAACTCGCAACATCTGTCTATAAACACACACGCACACATGTGTAAGGAGTCCTATTTATTCTTATTTTTATTTTTGCTCTATAGCATGACTAATTCTTAATGTGTTGTTGCACTCAGTTTCTAGAGAGTAAAATCAACGGTCAAATACATAGTAATTTCTTACAATTCATGAGGATTTCTAACTTGAACAATTTCTTGCAAGACTTGCATTGAATACTAAAGTTTTCTTATGAATTTTAAAAACCTCAATGTGCAAAGATATTTTATAGTTATATAATATATCTCACCTTAGAATTGAGCAGCTAATGCAGCCCAGCATCAGTCAAACGTTTGTACTTTTTTCCTAGTATCTAGTTTATGATTTAGTCATTACCCTCTAACCTTTCTTCAAAAATAGGTAAGTTGAAGGGCAAAGTTCAGCAAATTACACTAACATAGAGCAGGTCTAGGACTGAGTTGGAACTATTTCTCTGGTGGGCTGGCCAATAATATTATATTAGTATTATGCTGTCTGCATTTTCAAGTTGCAGAAAGCCTTGGATGTAGCCCAGCAGACCATCTGAAATTTGTACTAATAAGGATACCAGTTACGTTTAGGTTTTCACTTGGAGCATTTTGGTTTCAGTCACCTGAGTCAGTGGTAACAGCCTCTGGATATGTTATTTCCCACCTCTCTGTTTCTTTTCCCCAAAGAGTTTTGGTCTGTTCATGTTTAAAGACTTCTCTTAGTTATAAACTGTGGCAGACTCCTCAACTGAGACTAGGATATGAAGTTTTTAAACTTGAGTTTTTGAAATAGCAGCACTAGGGATTGAAATACCAGATCTTTTAGTTACAAATAAAAGTGATGCCTGTATATGCAGATAAAGTGTAGCTTCCTTTGCAAGAGCTTTGAGGTTTACTTGTGATAAATCAGCATCAGGCATTTAAAAGTCCTAATTTAAGTTACCATCATAAGTAAGTTTATGTTAAATGTCTGCATGAGTGCAGTAAACTGCCTCTTTGGCATTGTTTCAGGAGGGATTGAGTAGAACTGTACTACTGTCACCGAACCATGCTTATAGAGAGGTGTAACATGCCACGAACAGTTTCAGTAGCAGCCAAATTACTACGCTTTCCAGGTACTGTTGTTTTCTGTAATTAAATGTGATGAGTCTGAGCTATTTCTTCTGGCTTTTTTTTTTTCCTCTGGGACAAAGGGTTTCATCAGTTTGTTTTCACTCTGATGCTCTAGGAACTTCAAAGCAAATCATAAAGGGTTACCACCTTCCTGCCTCATCTAGTTACTGAAATTGCCCTCATTTTTTTATATACCCCAGCACTTCCTGGCACTTCGTAGATCCCCTGTGAATTCACTTTCCATTAAGGAGAAAATCAGACACATATATCCTTCCACTAGTCTCCATCTCCTAGAACTCATTTTCCTAATTGCTGCAGAAAATAGCACTTAGAGAAGGTGCTGCTGACAATCTATTAAGCAGGTTAAGTCTCTCTTTTTCTTGCTCTTTTTCCCAGCTAAATGAAACAGTTTAAGAAGAATGTATGAGTGATATTCATGAAACCTGAGCAGAAAATTTAGGTGTTTTAAAAATATATTATCTATTTTTAAAGAAAAGGCTTTTGGGTTAGAAAAATACTGGCAAGTGAATTTTTAGAAGTACTTTTAATCACATTTTGAAAGAGAGTGAAAAAATGCTGAGAAGAAAATTTAGTTAATCCTGGCAGTTGTGGTAGGCTATATTTCCCCCATAATTTTACAGAGTAATGAAGTCCAACTATTAATAAAAACAGAATTTAGAAAGTCATTAAGTATTTGTAGTGGTATAGTGGTGCATTTGGGACAACTCTGACAAAACTGATTAGCTTGTGGAGTAGGAAACAATTCTGAAGGTAGATGCTTGAAATAATTTTTTGTGCTGAATGCCTGATGTAGTCTAGGGAAGGAGAAATTCAGATAGCGGTTCTGAAGCCAGCACTAGCTAAAAGCCAGATGGGCCCAATAGAAGGATCCAATGCAAACTGAGATGTTTCATGTACTGATTTGTCTGAATTCTATAAATCTATTATATTACATTTTTCCTATATTTTTATTCTTGATATCAGTTTTCTTTCATTCAACACTATGATGAAACCAGAGTGAAAACATTTTTTCTAAAGAATTCACCTTCTTGGTGATGTTTCTTTTGTACAGCTCTAACCATGAGTATTGTTGCCTTTAACAGGTGGGACATGATTTGCCACCAAGGCAGAATGGAGGTTCTACAGCAACAGTAAATGAATGTCACATATACAGAATTATGTATGTGATCCCTACCATACTAGGACTAAAGAAGTTAAATAAATATATTCTTGAATTAACTAAAAGTATTAATAGAAGAGCAACTTCTTGGCCAATGAAAACACTACAAACCAGACTGTATTAAGAATGGTTAAACTTAGCCTGGCTAAATTAAAGTTTTTGGAGTTCAAAAAAATCATTACAGAAAAGTGATAAAATTATGTCTGTAAAAACGTTGCATTACTAGAGTTTCCCACTATGATTAGTAAGGCATGATCATTGTCATCTTTGTTCACAATTTTGATTTTTCTCTTATGTATCAGGTAGAAACTTGTATTGCTCGTTTGCATTGCTTAAAACACATATAATACGGCTTGCTTGAATTCTGGCAGTTCGTGTGATGGCTGAGACTTCTGTTGTATCAACATGTGTCTTTTTCACTATTTCTTGAAGTTCTCAGACAAGACAATTCTTTCTGCACACCCTAAAGAACATGGGAGACTGCATTCACTTCAGAGGGCAGACAGTAACGAGTACTGGCAACTGTTCTCATGTAAGACAGAGATGATATGCTTAATAGCATTACAAGGTAAGTCAAGACACGCTTGGCTCCTGTCATTTTTCATTTCATACATCTAATGAAGAGTAAATATGTGTGTGTATAAATATTTATCTCACAATTATGAGTACCACTCCCCCATTCATTCCTAGCAATGAAGATTAATTCTTCCTTTAAGGTCCTTTTATCCTTCGTAAATAAAGGAGACCAAACTGATGATTGACACTCTTTACTGGGGGGGCCAATGAATTCTGCCCCTTTACCTTATTCTTTGCTTGCTTATCAAGTGCCCTCCTGCATAAATTCTCATTGCTGCTCCCAGTACTTAAGAAATCACAAGGCCATTTTGTGCTCTTTCCTGTGCCAGCAGCATTCAGCAAATCTTGTCGCTCAGCTAGTTTGATTTCACAATCCAGATTACCAATCAGAAAAAAGGAGACAGTAGATCAGAGCACTTAGAGTATGTCTGCATCAAATCAAGATCATTTTCAGCCCAAAAATGTCGTGAAATATGTTTATTCAGCACAGAGGTGCAAGGATTTTCTCACTGTGAGATGCCAGGTAAACCTTTCTTCTAATAGCTCTGCTCTGTGGTCCTGCTGCTACTCCTTACTTCACTTGCTTCCCTGGATACTCTTTACTCCTTTAACCACAAACATTTCTGCTATTTAAATTCTTCTAGAATGCATATAACTGGTGAAACTGCTGGTCATCCAAGGGTAGACAACTCTAAAATAAATTTTCTTTCCCTCTTTCTTCTTCCCAGGCTGTAACATTTATACCTCAAAATTTTTGCAGGGCAGACTTATCAAAGCTGGCTAACTCAGAGGTTTCTGCACTCAGTTACAAAACATACATTACAATGATCCATATATGGTGTGAGTGTATTATATTATTTTCTTATATATTGTGACTGCTTCTTTAAACAAAAGTGTCTCTCAAACAGATAGAATAAGATTGAGAAGTGTTGCTTCTTGAGAAGGCTAAAGTCTGGCCTAGTGACTACATGCTGTGGACATAGAGTAATGGAGTAAAATGGTGCTGCTACTGATAGATCATATTAATTTAATGGTTGGAATTGAAGGTAATCTCAGACTTCATTAAGAGATAAGAGAATACTCTTTGTGGAACTAGAAATACCAGGTTTTGATCCTAGTCATTACGATCCCAGTCATAATACACAGAGATCTAGCTATGTCATAGAATCTTCCTTTCTCAGATCTGGCAGGGAGAGGGTGTTGAAATGGCAGGAGGTGTAAGCTGGTTTGAGAATGAAAGTTATGTGTTGGGTATTTATTAAACCACTGATATCTCAGAGGAAACAAAAATAAGCACTGATTTATTTAAGAGAAGGATCTTCTGTTTACCCAAAGCCAAACAAGTAATTTTCTCTTCGGTTTTATGCTACCCACAGCTTCCCAATGGAATTACAATTTAAATTTCTTACATAATCAGAGCCCTTTCAGGGGAGAATTTGACCCTGAAGGAGGCAGGAGAACTGGACAGACTTGCTAATAGTCATGTGATAAAAATAGTCTTCATTAGCCCTTCATGAAGTGCAGAGATTGTGTTGAAACATGCCCTAGCTAGTATCAGAAATAGCCAACCCAGAGATTAAAAGTATCCTTGTGCTGAAGTGAAAAGGGAAAAGAAGACCCTAAGATATCCTGTGACAGTGTTCCTAGTGAGTTTCTCACAGGTCACCATTTCAAATAGCATCCTTTTCTCACCAGCACAGAAGTATCGGAGTACCCTGCAAATTCAGGTTATCATGCACCCTTTCTCCCCTTAAATGCAGAATACATTAGCATCAGTTGCATTTCAGGGTCCACAGAAATTAGTCCCTTACAGCCCATGTGTTAATATGAAAAAAGAAAAATGAGCAAGTCTCATGATCCCTGGCAGGCCAAACTTCAGGAGCTGAGAAGAGAGCAGTTTCTTTCCTGGTTTTCCCTATGTTGCATATCTAGTTCATCTACCCTGTCTGCAGGTTCTTTAATCTCTTGTTTGACAGTGGTAGGAGTTTTATCCTACTTCACACTTGGAGGGCTAAGAATTTTGTGTATTGTTCTTCCAAACATGTTACTTGCATCTCTAAACTTTTCCATGAGGTATGGAGCAGTTTATGCAGCTTCCATGGGATATAAAGGCTAATAAGGTAGGTTTTTCCTTCCCACTGAAGTACTAAGAACAAAATATATATAAGTTAAAGGTCATCTCCTCTTAATGGAATAAGCACCTGGGGCATGAGAAGAAGATATGCCTCATCATTTTAATGACTAGTGAAAAAGTGATATTATGATCCAATACAACACTTGGTCATGGTCAAGCATTAACAAAAACTTATCAGTGGTAAAACATTACAGTGATGACAGTATCTATTTTATAAAAATATCTAAAACCACAGCTGGTCTCAAGCAGATACTTTGAAATGGGGATGTGATGTGAAACTGGATATTAAAATAAATCAGTTATAATTGTTCATTTTAAAATATAACTGTTCATTTTAAAATATTACTGAAACCACTGATAATCCTAAGATAGTGATAATGTCTGTGTTTGAAGTTAATGATGTATAGAATTCTGTCCTGTCTTGATAAATTTCTACTGAAACAGAAAGAAAAGAAAATATTGTCTTGTTTGTAAAGAGTAAGTCCTTTACAAAAATCCATATTTGCTATTAGAAATAGTTTGGCAAAAGATACTGTAAGAGGTATATCTCTGTGAGGTTTTGAGCAAATCCATTTACATTTTCCTTTCTGGCTAGAATTGCAAAATTTTTATTGGAGACTTATTCCTGAAAATTATTTTTATTTATTTATTTTTAACACTTATAAGTTTTTTTTTCCCCTCCAGCAWTATAGCTGAGGTATCTTTGTCATTGAGCAAGGACAGAGTGCTCCACAAGGCAGGGATATCTGAGCAGCAAGGCAAACAGATTGCCATCTCCCCAAAAAGAGCCAGGTCTACAGCTCCAGAGGAGGGCAATCATGACAGGTCTGTAGATAGTCTTCAACCAAAAATGCAGGTTAACAGATGAATGAGTGATGATAACAGATAACATGGTGATGAGATAAATCCAAGATCAAGCCAGGAGGTCAAATCAATGTGGATTCAGGTCAACAGTGTTCCTATCCAGGTGTGGGCATTGATGCAGTATAGCTCTGGCATAAAAAAAGTGTGAGAACCCAGCCTAAAAGCAGATCCTGGAGAAAGCAGAGGGGTCCCTGCAAGGGCTTCTCAGGTGACACTTCTGCGCGTGGCTTCATGGCTGGAGACCTGCGCTGTCTGTGTTGGCCATGAGAGCAGGCAGGTAGCTTTCAGGAGAGAGGGGCATGCTCAGGGAGCACAGCTGCTTGTAGCGCATGTCAGGATTGTGTTTCCTTTTTATTACTCACTTTACACATAGTACATAAAAATTAGATATTTTTTGAGAACTAAGTATCAGCAAGCCATGTTGAGATTCAGTGGACATCAGGCCTCTGGTTGCTATTTATGTCTTTGAGAATCTCCTTTTGGAACTTTAAAAAACAGAGAAGTATTTTATAAGAACTAAATTATAAAGGAGGCGAGTGGTCTGGAAGAAATTTATAAGATGAGAAGATACAGCTCAACTCCTAACTAGTATTTGACAGCAGAGCACTGAAATACTTTATGGTAGAATCATCTGACATGTCATGCTTCTTGCCAACCAGACTACACTAGAAATCATTAAGGATTCCACTTTGGAGTGTACTCTACAAACGGGGAAGGATATCAAAGAACAGGAGAACAAGCAATTAGCAGTAGGCCTAGACAATATAAAATTGAGCTAGTGGAAAATAAAAATCCTCTTTATAAATATGACTTCATATGCTCACATTTCTCCTTGCAGTAGGTTCTCAAGTTTCCATTCTGGAATTGGCACGTCATTGGGAAAAGCAAAGACATGTGCCAGGGATTTCAGTTAAAGTGAGTCTAAATCAGATGGTAGTTGCATGTGGCTATAAAGGATACCTTATTTTATTCCCAACAGTCATGTCACATCAGGTATTTGGGTTTCAAATCAAACCAGTTTTCTGTCTTTTACTTTCAGTGACCATTTGAGCCCCTATTTTTTGTGTCAATCTACAATGCAAGTGCTAGATTGATCTCTGGGTAACGAAGTTCTTGACTGCCCAGTGTTTTCTGACAGAAGAAAGATATATCTGACTTCAGCAGCAAAAGTGTTGTAACCAAAGAACCAGAGAATCCTGAGTGGCAGAGAAATCTTTTCAGGTTCAGTAGCATACAAAAATCTTCTTCTCCACTAGACTACATCTGTCAACTAGTCAGTCACAAAACATGCTACAAAGTGGCATTATGCCAAACGAAGTTTGCTCTATTTGAGGCACAGATTAAAAAAGCTCATTGGGACAAAGTCTCCATCAGCAGGAAGGCTGTGATGTTAAAGAAAGACTGATTTTTATATTTCTCTGTAACTGACATTTATTTTAATTACAGAATGAGAATGCTTGCAGGGTAGTGATCCCAGGCTGCATTTGCAATCACTTGTTTGCATACAATACTCCAAGGACAAAGTGTTAATTTTACAAATTTTACAATTGAAATATCTGTTGTGCCTTTTTTTTTTTTTAATTTTTTTTGTCTGCCTTTTTTCCTGTATTGCGTTACAGAAAATAGGATGATCCTTTTTTCCTGGGAAGAAATGTGAGAATACATTTCTGTTAGGCATCTTGATACATAGTAACTGTCAGAAACCAGAGCGGTGGGGGCTTTGAGTCTGTAAAAAGGATACAGAACAATCTGACTGTTCTTTGTGTAGCTGGGATAAGTACTGAACTGAAGTTACAGCAAGATAGAAGCTGGTAGGGCTATAGAGAAACCTTTCTATCAAGGAAGCGTACTGAAGCCTCGGATTACACCACAAAGAAAGGGATAGAGGCTCCATTTCCGATGGTTGTTAAAAACATGTTAGGCAAACATTTCTATAGTGCGGCATATGCAGAAATTATCGTGACTTGAGGAAAGGAAATAATCTGGATCTCTTTTTCTTCTTTGGATTGGTCTAAAGAGATGATCAATAAGGCTAAGTGTTCCTTCAGTTAAAGAGACTCCCTATCTCGGGGATCTCTCAGTGTCTCTTAGGAATTCCTGATTGTATGATATCCTGGAAACATGGAAGCAATTGTGGCTTATGAGGGCATCTTCCTGGGGGAGAGAAGGGCTGTGTATAACATCTATAGGTGTGCAGTGCTAATTGTACATAAAAGTCTGAGCTTCAGAAAATCATTGAAGAGTTCTGGAAAAAGGAATGACTAATACAGTGAGAGGTGAAGAGGACAGGAAAAACTCGTTCAGGGAAAAGGCAGATTTCAGTTGAATGCCCCTACTACCAGTGGAATGACCAGTGTATCTTAGGATCGTGATGCAGGCCAAGAACAGAATTGTCCCTCAGCTGCTGTTTGTCACTATTACCCAGGTCCTCCAGTAGATCTTCAGAGCAGCCAGGGTTTCTGTTCTTTAGCACTGCAGGCATCTGTAAGGTTTCTGCCTGTGTGGGAGGACTGAAAGATGGGAGGAATTTGAGAACATCAGCAATGTTCTGCTCAGCTGAAAAATTCAAATTATTCTGTGCTGAACTGGGACCCACTCTTTTTAAGCCTCCCAGGCAGTCATCCTGACAAATTGAAATTCATTCTCACATTCTCAGACTTGCTGAATGCCCTTTGAACAACTACAGCATCGACATGCTATGTTACAGTAACAGAAACACAAAGATTTGTTCAGGAAAATCCCTTCTGCAGAAATCTATATTAGGTTATGTAAATAGGCTGGGATTTTCTAAAGTTTAACATTTTGAAAATAAAATTCTTGTTGGCTTATCTGAGAGTCCTTTTTTTCTTATCCAGTCTCTTTAGAAGCTTTCAGTGGTATCTTACATCAAATAACTAGCATCACCAATATTTTCAGTTAATGAGATAGTCACTGTTACCTGTTAATTTTTTACCTGTGAGTTTTTTCCTTGCAGGATTCTAGATTATCATTGTTCCATCTTCTCTTTAGAAGAAGAAAAACTACAGGTTGTTTTACACAATGAAAATTCATGAATGTTGGTTTTTTTCCACAGTAGTTCATGTACTAGTCAATCATCTAAACAGGGAATAGTCTTATTCTTAAGGAAAAATGTTTCTTCTTCAAGTCTGTGACATATGCTAGGTGACAGTATTCATAGAACCTGGAGGAAGTATATAAGATACTTTTCATTTCAAGTTTTGATGTATTTTCTAACGTTTTTGAAATAAACTAAATATTTAGGCTTGTTTAGTGACACAGATCAAATCCAAAGTAGAGCAGCAGAACAAGCCTTCCTGTGATGCATCACGAATTAGAGTGAACCTGAGGAATGCATCTATAAAAGCATTAATTTGTTCAGTATTTCCAGTAACCTCAGAGTGCAGGGAAAATTACCTCCCATCTTCACCAATTAGTATCACTTGCTTTTTGGGTGGTCATCAGAATAAGCAGTTTCTTTGCTGTAATTTTCACTGGCTGTAGTTTCCTTTTTTATCTGTTTTTCTTGCATACTGCCTCCCTGGTCTGTTCCTTTGTGTATGTATGTAACTGCTACTTCTGCTGTAAGTAAACTGTCATAAAAGATCAATCACCTAATATTAACCTTTCAAATCCTTGAAAACCAATATGTCATCACTTCTTTCTTTAAGGTATGATTACCATTTTTTTTGCTTGAGACCTCTTACTTTGAAATTATCTCAAGCTTTCAATATTTGGAAAAATGTATTAGAGAAATGAAGAGGTACTACAAAGGTAAGTGATGGTGTGTGTGCAAGGCTCAGGATCTTGCTTACTGCTCTCCAGCATTTCTTCAAACCCATGGTTGATTACCTGTTAAGATGTCCCAGCAGATTGAGGTCACTCAGTACCTCTGAAGCTACTAATCTACTGTGCAGTTTATTACAATGTTTAGTCTTTTAATTAAATTTTCTGTAATTCTGGAGAAAATCAGGTGTTATTTTATAAATCTGCTAATCCAGGCTCAGATGAGGTGTAAATCTCACTGAACCCTATGAGCTCACATATGTGTTACTCGAATAAGTGTTTGCAGCAAGAATTATGAGAAAAAGACAAAGGCTGGGAGAAAAAAACACTGAACCTTTTTAAGGTAATGCATAATCATAACAATCATCATCATCATCATCATCACTGTTGTAACCAGTTCAGGCTTTTGATCCAGTTCTCCAGTTCGTTTCGTAAGCAGTAGAAAGCTTGGAAGACCAGCACCCTGAGAAGAGAACAAGAAGCCCGTGCTGAAAGGCGTCTTTTGGTGCGTATAGTTGTTTGCTTCAATGTGGATTTACAAGACAAAAGTCAACACCCTTTGTCTCTAGGGCTGTATTACATGGATCAGCAAAACCCTTTCTCTACAGGCTGAAAATGCATAAACAAATTATTTGGGTGACCCAGTGAAGGTGTGATTACTTATGCTGGGGTACTGTGACCACATGCCAAAGCCCTGGAATTTTCTTGTGGCTGTACAGTGCATCCCTCTGCTCTTGGGAAGGGGTAGAAGGCCACCGTCTGCTGCCTCTGAACTCCCTGGTGAGAACCTGAAATTGAACAGTTCTGTGCTGCACTGTGGCTCTGTACTCCATTGGCAGCAGTTTGTGCATCAAGAGAGGATTTCTCTTGCGCCAGACAGTGCAGTGTGGGTGCATCAAGAGGAGGATTTCCTTAAATCAGACTGGGTGTAGGAGGAGGCTGTCCTTGAGCCAGACCTGCCGCTGTGCTGAAAGGAAACCACTAGAGAGCAGCGTCAGAGTGCTCTGGCCATACCCAGGAAACGCCGCGGATAGGGGAAGCTGTGCTCGTCCCAGTAAGAAAGGCACTCGGACTCCGTGTTGTTTAAAATTATTTTGGAGCTTTCATTGCAAAATGAGAATTGCATGGATAATCATCACTTAGACGCTGGGAACCTGGAGCGGTGTAGCATTGAGCAGGATGCCAGCCCTTCCACAGAATGAATATACTCTGCATAAGTGGAGTTTTATGTGCTAAGAACTAAAGCTTTAGCTAGTGATTTCACAAATCACAGCACAGCCCTCATCAAATGGTGTCTTTGGAATGCCATAATTTTGAAATGTCAAATAAGCCTTGGTAGTGGCTTTTGAGGTTTTGTTTGGAGTTTTTTTGGTTGGTTGTTTTTGGTTTTTTGGATTTGGGGGTTTTGGGGGATTGTTCACTTTGTTGGTTTTGTTTGTTTGCAGTTTTAGAAGGTTTTTTGGTTTTTTTTTTTGGCTTTTTGGGTTTGTTTTGTTTTGGGTTTTTTTTTGTTTTGGTTTGGTTTTTGTTTGGGCTTTTTTTGTTTTGTTTTTGTAATTCAGTATCCTTGTCTTGCTTCCAAGACAAGAACCATCTGGAAAATTTGAATGTCAGAATAAAGAAATATTTTCAAGGATATCTGGATCTTTCATCACACTAATATTTGTTTTGACTTACTGCTGGAAATTACTATCCTAAAATACTTGAAAGAACACAGGTGGCAACTTTTGTTCAGCAATATTGTATCCATTGTTATTATTTGCTACAAATATTAAAAATTTGTATGTAAGTTATATGATTATTGAAACATTAACAAGAATACATGTTTTTAACAATATATAGAGTTTTCTTGGTCATCAGTTTTTGAAATATCTTTATTTTGCCTGTGTTTCATACTAGAATTATTGTGTTAATTATTGAAATGAAAATAATGTAGCTTAAGGGATTGCCTGAGTACAGTCAACATAATAGAAATACATCTGTAAACATCAAGTGATTTGATAATTTAATTTCAATCAGTAGAAATTACCTAGGATTTTCTTTTTTTCAGATTAAGAGATCCTTTGAAGAGAAGAAGCCAAAGAACTTAGTGTTATTGCACTAAGCAAGTCAAGCAGCAGTACACAGAATTCACTTAATCTATGCTAGAATGAGTCTGGCTGTGATTATAAACTTTTCTGTGATAATAAACTCTGTGATGGAATGTTAAGATATAAGCACAAATTATGTAAGTGCATATAACTTACAAACAGTAAAAGGGGCAAATGTAAAGCAATTATTAAGATTTCAAGTAATTATTATTAAGATTTAAAGTACTTCACTTTATTAAAATGTATTTCTGATTTCTTTTATATCCAGAGAGTTGTGGATAGAGCTGAAGAATATATTGCTCACTGAGCTGTCAGTCTATTTTACAAAGGTTTATATATTTGCATTGCACAGGTTTTATTTTTAAAATTTTCAGTGCTTCTCCACTTCAATGCAGAGATGGTAATGTGCATCTCAGGTAGCTGGGATACATGTCAGGATACATAAGTCAGATACATAAGTCAGACAATACTTAAGTCAGACAATTGCCAGTCATTCCTGTCTGTCCATCTTTAATCCAATTTTCCCAAGTATGTGTGGCCATTCTCCAGGAATTCTGAATGAAGTGATAGACAAGTAGCTGTAAAGGTAATGTATGATATTTACAGTCCTTGAGAATCATGATATCAATGTCATCTGAATATTTGTCAGTCCAATTAAAGAAAATAGGATCAGTTGGGCAATCTTTTGACTTCCGTAGAATCTAACAAGTTATAATCCTTGGCTTCCCTGCCAGCAAATTCCTTATCAAGCAAAGACATCCTAAAACACAGGGCCGATAAAACCTCTCCAAGATGTTAATATAAGTGGGCTGTTTTAAGTATATAAATGTACCAAAAAAAAATTTCTGAAAGACTTCCACATAGTGAAACCTATCATAGCACAGGAAGACAAAACACACATGAGGTTTAGCATCTCACAACAAACATAAAATTTCAACCTGAAACCTATAGTTTATACAAATAGCTCTTTAGTGAGTGAAGCCAAACAGATTTTTTAATTCATCTACAGCTCTTTCAAGATTATCTGGGCACACATTGCAGTTTTCTCCTGCCATTTTGATGCAAGAAATAGTGAAGTTCAAGCAGTTTGACTAAGATTCTTAATATCACATTGGCCTGAGAGACAGAATACAAGAGGCAACATAGAGAAATATTCTGGAGAGCTGAATCACAACTGAAGGTTTGTATTGGCAGGGCTTCAGCAAACAAAGATATTCATGGACACATCTATGTCTTTATTGTATCATCATTGCTACACAGAAGTCTGTTTCACCTGTGCATGTAGCAGGACACATGGATAGAAGTTCCAAACCTTCAGGGACTGAGAAATTGAAGTCACAGGGTCTCATGCAATTCAGGCTGGAAGGAAGCTCAGGAATCTGGTCAGCTGGTCAGCCTTACTGTTCATCTTATGCTGGTAGCCTTTGCTTGCCTTGGTGTTTATATGCATCTTCCTTGGGCTCAGCTGTGTCTCTGTGCTTATGTCCACAGCATCAATTCATCTTGCCTGAGGGTCGGATGCTGCTCACATTTGACAAAGCACTGCAAGAAAATCCCCCCAGCTGGTTTTGTAGTTTTAAGCAGTAAGGGATGGCGCTGCCCCTAAAACAAGTGGGGACTTTTTGAAGAGTTTCAGCAGAAGTGCAGAGGGGTATTTCCACCCTGCACTGTGGAGTGGAAGAAGAGGGAAGGAAGTGGGAGAACAGCTGCAGCAGCTGGAGTTGCCAGGATCAGCTTGCCTAGCAACCCCCTTCTTAGGCAAGGGTATCTAATTCAGAAGCAACAGCAACATCAGAAGCAGCCCTGACACTTGGTGAGCTGGGCGCACATTAGGGAGCATGGGAGCTGTCAAATCACCAGCTGTAGAGCTCCGAAGCCTCCTCAGTTTTTTGGTAGGTCTATCTAGATCTGGTTACCAGAACTTATTCCTCTGATCTGTGTGTTCAGAAAGAACTGTATATGACTTATTACAGTGAAACAGCTGTTTATGCTAGTTGTTGATTTTTATTTTAGTAATGTAGAAACCAAGAGTAATTGAAGATATATTGGAAAAATAAGTTGTACCATTCTGTCTTATTCTATTCATTTTGTATTGTGATAAGCAATTGTACAATACAGTAGATGATTATGCTTTAATTATATGTAGAAAAACAATAGCAGATTGCATGAGTAGAAACTATTATCTTTTACTAGAAATAGAATAAGCCCAGAGTGCATTATCATAGAGTATTCTGATCTGTTAGTATACACCCTAAAGTGTATTTTTAATACGTGACTAATATAATGTTATATATACATATATAATGTATCTTTTATTATTGTTACGATTCAATTTCTGTGCTATTATGATGCTGTATTCTACCTATAATAAGCTTATGCAATTTTTATTTTATATGTCATTGGGAATATCAAATTTATATGGCTAAAATTTGTATTGTGTTATTAAAAGTATAACAAAAAAATTACTCCTTCATAGATTTTAGGTATGAAAGATTAAAAGAAACAGAGCAATTTGGAATGGGGGGAGTGCCATTCTAAAAGCAAACAAAAAAACCTTTGTCAAATAAACTGTCTCTCTGCATGTGGTCCTAGAACCATCTGCTCTTTGTAAAGAGCCATTTTGGGAGAGAAAGGTTAGTTAAATCCACGAACTGTTTCATGCCACTTTCTGGGCAAATCAAATAATGTACTGGTTGTGTTTGTATGGAATTATTTTTTTTTCTTTTTCCCTCCAGAAGTTAGAGACGTCAAAATATGATAGCTATGCTTCTGCATTTTGTTTGATTTCTGTAGAAGAATTATAAACTTAGGAGATGGAATCCATCCTTTCCCTCTTCTTGCCCTTTTTTTTTTTACTCTTTTTTTTTTTTTTTTTTTTTTTCTTTTTTTCTGTATTTTTTTTTGTTAAAAAACTAAACCATTTATCCCTACATTTTCCAAACCATTTATTATCAATAGTTTTGATTAATCTTCCTCTACNCTTTTTTTTTTTTTTTTTCTTTTTTTCTGGCAGGTGGTATTAGTGGAAGGATGGCATGATTTAGATAACAAAGACTATGACTGTTGGCCCCTGGAAAAGCCAGATGAGTATAACATGCTGGACTGCGGAGGTGAGTGAGTCATAAAGACGACTTGGTATCTTACTTGGGGAATGGCTGAAACCCCAAAATTGAAGTATTCATAATAATAGCTTACTCATGATGGATATAATCCATGATGAAGTGCATCTAAATCAGTGACAACCTCTCTTCCTACAGAAATAAGTGAAAGAAAACAACTAAAGATACTTCAGAATAATTATTTGTCCAGTATACCTTTGTTCTGACAGAAAAGTAACAACAGCTGTATTCATTTTCCAAGAGAGAAACAGAAAACATTTTCTTTCTCATTAGAAAACCAACTGGAACTTAATTCAAACGAAGCATGGAGGCAGTGCAGCGCTGTAGCAAATCTACTTGCTGAAACTGCAATGTAATTTCAAAAGTGTACTGTGCTTAATCAGTAAGCCAGTAAGCAAAATCACTGCTTCTACATCACGCTTTTCCACCTTGCACAAAACTCTTCCATGAGTACCTGAAAAAACCCTGAGACCTTTAATAAAATACTTCTGTCAGTTTCCAAAATTAATTTACAGGATGAGATAGCAACAAAAAAAAACCAACAAAAAAACCAAACCAAAACAAACAAAAAACCCTAACAACCAAAACAAACAAACAAACAAACAAACAAAAACAAACAAAAAAAAACCAAAAACCCCCCCAAAAAAGGTTGGTAATTTATTGGGATGAAAAACTATTTAAGGAGCAACTGATATGTGTAAAACTCAATTTAAATATATAAATATAAATATAGAAGTTTCTTATAGTCTAGGGGTTATAAAGCAATAGAGCAGGCATCTCAGAAAAGTTGTGGCCTCTTCATTCTTGGAGATTTTTAAAACCTGTCTAGAAAAGTGCTAGAGAAACATCCTTGAGATGACCCTGCCTTGAGCAACACGGCTTGGACCGAATCATTTCTATGGGTGCCTTCCAAATTCAACTCTTCTGCAATTTTGTGACTCTGTAACAAATAAATAACTGATTTAAAGGAACACTTTGTTTATGTTGTAAAAGGTAGGACCAGAGACAAGCATTCAATAAGGTTTTCAGAAAAAAAACCAAGAGTGCCTCAGAAGGTGGTTCTAATAAAATGCTTCAGGAAATATACTGCTGTGTCACGCTCTCAGCTCAATGCTGCAGTTAAACATTCTTCAATTAATTCTCTTGGAAGAGTGACGTTTCAACTAAGACTTTTATCCCTGTATGAATTTACTATTGGTTTAACACTGAAACAGCTATTTATCACTACAGATGCCTTGTTTAAAGCTGTTTTTACTAAGTACAAGGAAAACTAATGTGAGTAGATTGCTTAATTAATGTATACCAATTACAATCACTTTTAGAATGAACTTCAAGCTCTATCCTTCATTTCTTTGTAGGTTTTCTTAGCCATTTTCTGGGCATTGCTAGAAGCAAAGCAAAACACATGTACTGTAGCCTCATTGCTGTGGAATTAACAGAAGATTTTCAAAGCTTTTATGTGTGGGAGTAACTGTCATTGAAAGAAGAGTTTGGTTTACCTTTCTGAGACCTTTATAAGGAAGTAGAAAATAATGTAACTGAAATTTGTGCTGACCTTTTGTCTTCATTCTCATATATTCTTTGAAGCTCAACTCTCTTACCTTTTAGTAGAAATTGCACTACCATTTTTTTTAAATCTTTGTATTATAGTTTTCACATAGTGTTAGCAATTAAAATGGGTTTTTACTTTTCAAGGGAGATTATCAAGGGAAATCGAGGTTATTTTACAAATTGCCTAGTTAAATCTGATAGTAAATTAGGGGGAAAATAGTGGTTTCAGTACTGTGCAAGCAAAGAATGTACTTGTTAAAACAAGTATGAGTAACAAAAGAGGTCATAACCAAACAACAAGAACAAAAAATTGAGATGTCTTGTAAGGCAGGTTTACCAGTCCTCTGCAGAAGAAATTTAATACTTCCTGACAAACTGAGTTACACAGTTTCATTATATAAGTAAATTGATGTGGTGCAAATTAAAACCTTTATCCAACAATAGACAAAAAGGTAGGTGAGTGCACTGGGAAGATTTTTGATGGTGTTAAGTTTACGGATTTAAGACTTCTCCCAACTTTTATCTTACTTCATTCTCAGGCACAGAGGACAAGAGACAGGGTGGGGGTAAATAATCGTTCCCAGTTTAAATTGTGAAAATGTAAGATGTCTGATGTACTCCTTCCACTGTCCTCTGTTTTAGATGCCATATGATTCCATTACGTGATAATGCATTCTTAAATATGTAATTATTAGTATTTATGTTTCATGAGTTTAAGGGTTTTGACTGAATTTTGTGTGTGGTAGAGTTGTCTGTTCTCTTACACAATAAGATGTGTCTCAGTAAAAGCAACCAAGAATTAAGAGCAATATTTCCTGATCAAAAGAGGAAAGCAAAATATTTCCTGATCAAAAGAGGAAAGCAAATGTACCAGAACAAACAGCAATGCTATATAATGGGAACAAAGTTAGTTTACACAAAATGAGCAGATTTTTTGTTGCATTTCTCCAACTGCTTGGTCTAAGTGTCAGAACTCTTCAATTAATGTGCATTTGTATTTATCAATACAGCCATTAAAATACATTACTCTTTTTGGCTCATAAAAAGTAATTGGAGAATACTGAGAGGGTTACTCAGAGAGTTACGAAGCACTGGAACAGGCTGCCCAGAGAAGGTGAGGATGCCCCATCTCTGACAATGTTCAAGGCCAGGTTTGATGGGGCTTTGAGCAACCTGGTCTACTCTAAGGTGTCCCAGGCCATGGCAGGGGAGGAGGGACTAGGTGGTCTTTAAGGTGCCTTCCAACGCAAACCACTCTGTGATCCTATGAATAGATGAAAATCACTACAGAGAAAGTTTTATATTTGTATGTATCTGTTAAGTAAAAAACTAAAGCAAATATTCTGACCCATGATTGCACTTTTCTAGGACTGGAAATGACATGGGTTCATAGGCCACCAGAAAAGGCTGTGAGTGGGGAGTCCTTCAACGTGACTTATGCCGTCTTTGCTTCAGACAGTTTTTATCAATATGCTGTGCAAAATGGAATCCTTTCCTACAGGTACTACTTCTTATAAAAATGCTCTAATGATCATGAGTATATGAGGATTTTGTGTGTACATATTCAGTGATATAATTGGAGCAGACACTCTGGAGCTTGTCATTAATTCCTTCCATGGTTTGAGATTTCTCATAGCTCTGTTTGCCCTGGTATTTTTCCCTTTGCTCTCAGACTAGCCATTATGGCATGTTTGCCTGCTAGGTCAGAGACAGGGCACATTACTACTGTCACAGTGCAGCTCTGGACACCAGTTCTTGCCTTCTCTACACATTGAATTTATGAAGTTGAAGTTTCATCATGAGTCACAGGCGCTCTGTATCTTATTTCAGTCATAAGTATGATTCAAGTGCACAACATGGATATGAAAAAGAGCTAGTCGAGTCCTGAATCCATTTAATTCAGTGGTCAACTGTGCTTGATTTCTGTGGGATTAAAATCACTCCAAAAACTTATATGTCAGCTCACACACTGTGTTAATGACTGTGGACGTCAACAGTTAGAGAGTATGTAGGGGTGCAGCTCCAGATCTACAGATCTGGATCTATAAACCCGGGGGCAATATGCTCTGATTTCACACTTTTGTCTGTAAGTAGCAACTCTCCATTCCTATATAGGAACACCTGAGACAGAGGGTGGGACCCCGCTTCCTGTGCTGTTGTGTAAGACATGATTACAGAACATTTTTCTCTGCCTGAGAGTTCACATTGCAAAGTTCAATTTATAAGAGCTGTTATCCAGAATTATTTTATTTCATATTGAAAGATGATCCATAATCTATTTGCAACTGCAAAAAGTTGATTTTTTTTTTAAATTTTGGTCATCTATGTACTATGTTTAAAAACTACTTAAATTTTTTTTATCACATCTTCTGAAATGTATGGCTGCTAATAGTTCTGGGAACTTAACCATGAAGCAGGTTTTTTGACTGCTTGACATGAATCTGATTTTTCTAGTCTTCCCTGGGAGGCCCACTCCCTCAAATCAGTAAAGAACTTGGAAAAGTCTGCTTTTTGTGTACTTATACACACCTTGAACACAGAGACAGATGGCAAATATTTTTTAAAAAGAGAGATAAATCTATGCTTCAGTTTTCAAAGGGATTAAATTTGCATCTCATTTTGTCTAGGTTATCTGGTTGACGCTAAAGGTTACAGTGGCTGACCCAAATATACCTGAGGTTGGCAAGTCAGTGTATGGGCATCAGTGTAATTGGATAAAGCCATGATGAAGTTATTGAATAAAAAATACAAAATACTGGATAAATTTTGAAAAGGAAAGAAAATTACATGATGGAATTAGACACCAAATTAATTAAGTATTTTTCTTAATTTCCAGTATGAACTCAAAGGCTAATAAATTTAAATATTTTATCTGTTTAGGTGTTTTGGAGGTTGACATATGTGCTTATGTCATATTCCAAATATGCCTATGCCCTCGTAAATCTGGCCATGAGTACAGTCGATGTTAACCTAATCCTTTTTAGTCTTGTTTATTTGTCATAATAAACACAATCTTCTCATAATAAACAAAGCCTACTGTTTTAGACCTAATCATTATTGGCTAATTCTTTCATTAAGAACAAGCCAAAAAATAAATCCTGTGTTCTGAAGTTGTTTTCTAAAGATCCAACACAAGTGCATAACATTTCAGCTGAACTGCAATTGATTCTGGCTGTATCTGAGTAAATCATGTTTGCAGAAAACAATTTTATCTTACAGCCAAATTTATTGGGGTGATAACCACTGAAAGTGTAACTGAGGAAACAGTGTTGCATCCCATGTTTCAAGGTGAATACATTCATCTTTCAGGAATAAGTTTTCAAAAGTTGTTTTGCAGCACAGTCTTTTCAGAAAGTCTGCTCTAAAGTTGTGGTTTGGGAAATTGTATCTGGTGTAAAAGACCATTATACTTATTTTCCTCAGCAATTTAGATTGTGGAGTGAAGACTGGAGCTAAATGGTCTGTATGAATTTCAAGCATAGAAGAAGGTTTCTGATTGAAAACTTTGAGACTGGAAGTAGCCAGGGACACATATATCTGAGAGTGGAAGTAGAATAATAGTGTCTTTGCCTGTGCCAGATGAAGAAGTGTGAAGTAATCCCACCTGGTCATGAAGTCAGGTTGGAAAGAGTAGTGGAGGTTGGCCCCTGCTTGCAGCACAGTATCTGCTAGAAGTCCCTAGTGCATGGCAGTCAGCAGAGGTCCAGTTGACAACAATTTCTAGTCCTCCAGCAGCGTTTCAACTAGAAGACAAAAAGAAAGAAATGATTCAACAGTGTTTATTTCACTGCATATGTTTTTGCTGCTAATTTGTCTGTGTAGGATAAAGAGCAAGCTTTCATGCGTTTGTTGCAATTTTTGTGAATGAGGAATGTATGTAAAAGTTTTTCTCTCTCTCCTGCTTGGTTAGCAATGCTACTGCTGCAAAGGAATTCTGTGAGGAGCATGACTGTCCTGCCAGATGGAAAGATGCAAATGGGGACAACTGCTGTGTCTACCATGCCAACATTCATTCCTGTCCTTTGTCCTTCATGGTTAGTGGGATGGTGCAGCATCATGTGCTCTGTTCTTGCTGCTGGCTGAGACATCATTGTAATAAGCAGGTTCAAGTTCATGAAGTATTTCTGTGATTACAATTAGACCAAATCTATATAGTTTGCTATATATTCACAAATTATGGTTCACTAAAACCACTGTGGCAATGTCTGTCAGTTTTGGAATTTTTTTTGCGCTGGATGCTGAGGCTGCAAGGCAGTATTCAGAATCTCTCATTAGCAGGGCCAGTTTCATCTGTCTTAGTTTACCTGACTTGGACTACTGTGCAGCCAAGAGAGAAAGAAAGACAGATCACTGCATTGTAAAACAAGCAGGGCAAATTTTCAGTTAGATGTATTCCAGTCTCTGTTTTACAGAGTGAGTGTGATTAATTTGCTTGGATTACTGGAGTTGGAGAGGGTGAGTATTACTGGCTGAAGCCTATTTAACTGTGTTCTGAGATGGAATGATTTTTCTTCATTGTATCAGAGCAAAAAAAAAAAGAATCTAAATACAAGATAACGAACTTCGTTCATGCAGTGAAGGCAAGATCCATTCTTAGCCTGTCTTCTTGGCCTGTCCCTCTTTGAATAACTACTTAAAGTTCTGATCTAAAAATACAGTTTGGAACACCTTTTTTTTTTTTTTTATCTGTGAGGTAAGCCTTACCCTCTATAAGAACTTTCATGCAGCTGCCCTGTTTTTCTAGTTAATCTCCCTTCTGGAAATGTGACACATTCTTCGTGATCAAAGGTGGTGTAATAGGAAGCCTAGCCTACACATCTTGCAGCTGTTTCATATACCCTTCTGTGTGAAGGTCTAATGACTCCACAACAGCTCTAGTTTGCTTCTTGGCAGTCTGTTCTTGAGGACTTGTTTTATTAATGATTCCCCAAAAGCCTTAGCTAGCACCAGGATTTTGGTTTAGAAGAGGAATCCCTGCTGGAAGCATCACATCAAAATTTTTGTCTAGAACCACAGTAAAAAACTTGAACATCCCACTGCTTTGGAAACCTCTCTATTATTTCTATTTTCACAATTAGTTCTGCTTGAAACTATGGTGTGGAAATGGCAAAAGCATATTCACCAACATGTATCATCTGGTTTCTTCATAGTACTCTAAATGTTAGAGTTTCTGCCTAAAGGAACTCTGAGCTATTTGACTGTTACAGAGTTGACTATCACTGCATAAGATTGAACATACACTTCAAAGTAAGTTTTTCTATTGTTTGAGAGGAGTTTGAGTTTTCATTGCTTTATTTTTTCAGTGTCATGTGTTCTAAAACATTTTATTTTGGTTAATGTGCTCCATTTCTTTTGACTTGGTCTATTACTTACAGTCCTTCAAAAGAAATGTCTGAAGAATTATCTGGAATTAGGAGACAAGCTTAATCCTTTCAAGTAAACAAAACAGCCAAAATTAATCCTCCATGTTTGAAGTTGTAGGAGGTTTACATCTTAATAGCTTTATTGAGAAGTGCTCTGCAAACAGACCCTGAAGCAGTGCCTCCCTTCCTCATTAAAGGAAAAAAAAAAAGGTGCTGTGTCAAAAGTGACACTTCAGTAAAACCTCTTGAGAAAAATATTAAAAGTGGAATACAAATCTGGTTCTGATTCTAGCACAGGAAATCAAAAAAAGTGAGCCAGCTTCATAAGAACACTCATTCTTTGAGTTCACTACTGAGGCTCATATTTAAAGAAATAACAATATATTTGAGATCTTAACTGAATATAGGAGCAATTGCTTCTCTGTTACTTGTCACAGAACAGTGTTTCTTATGTTTTGGCAATTTGATCGTTTTGGCTATAAAATAGAACTTTATTTGCTGTTAGAGAACATAAGTAATTTTGAGAAAGAAAGAGAGGAGGAGCTAGGAATTTTATTGTGTTATGGTATACTGACATAACCAATATGTCTACTAAAGGCTAAAGGAGGAATATGTGGTCCATGGATCCCAGATGATGGTCAGATATTTACTCACACTTTGTCTACTGCTGGCAAAATGAGCCAAAGGAACTGGACTGCCAAGGTAAAGTATATTTATTGCATATAGGATTTTACCTCATTTGCTCTTTTTGGAGTTACTTGCTAGTAATTTAATGCAGTTCGTGAACATGCTCCCCATTTTATTTATATGTGTGTGTTATTATCTATGCTATGCATATAGCTGAGCTGACTATCAATTCCCAACTGACTTGACTTGGAAGTCAAGTAAGGTACCTTTACAGCTGAGATAGTTAGTGGAAGGAGTGGGGATGGCAGGAAAATGAATAGCATAATCTGTCCATTTGAGGTCCACACTAAGAAAACATCTCACTACTGACTGGATATGAACCTGTGATGCAGGTTCATATGATCATAACGGAGCTTCAACCTGAAAGAAATAGCAGGAAGGCATACACAGCAGAATGCACAGGGCTGATAGCCCTGCCTGGTGAGAAGAAGGCACATCAGGAAGGGAATCAAACCAGTCTTTCTCTCAAGAGCTGTCTCTCCTGATTTTGAAAGAAATGCACAAATTCTTTTGAAGGATACCACAGTCAGTCAGTTCTTGTTATAAAAGCCTACTGTATGCAAGTGAAGTTTTGATGCTTGGTGGTTTGTTCACTTGTTTCACAGGTTGTTTTAGTTCACGTGGGTGTGACTTCTCTCATTGCACATATCAGAGTTGGGAGAATCCAAGCTGCTCTGGAAGCAAAAACCACAGTCCTTCCTGCAGTAGGTATGATATAAAATGAAAATGTGAGCTAACTTCTTATTGACTAAAAATCTCAATGCTATTATCATTCATGCATAGTTACCAAGAGCAAAAGCAATTCTTACCCCAGCCTTTGAAAATACACAAATGTCTTCCTGAAATTCTTCTTCACATAACACTAAAGTCTAAAAAAGTGTTTGAGCTTCTAACAGTTGTATTAATCTAGAACAGTAGAAAGCCACTCTTGTCAAATAAGTAATCAAATACCATGACCAATGGCTTCAGGTACTACAAGGCTTGTCTGCAGTTCATAGGAATCTGAGAATATTCCTCCAGCTAGTGTTTTGAGAATCCAGACACTTTTCCCCTGAAGGGGAGCAGACTAGTCTTAAACATATTGGAAAGGTAGAAATCCATATTGGTTCCCTTGTTCACATTAAAAATTGCTCCTAAGGGCATCAGTTTTCCATTCTCTTTAGTATACCTTTATGGAGGGAAGCAGAAACGACTGTAACAATTATCTTAGTGATGTCAAATTTTAAAAGTGGGCTTCTTTAATAGATTAAACACACAACCTGAAAAGTTATTGGCTAAAACAAAAGTGTCATCACAATATTCTTGATATCTACTCTTCTGGAAGTGTGAGAATGCATTTCTTAATGTTACGGGAAAAAAACATGAAGCAACTCCAGTGTGAATAGAAGTATTTATCTACAGAATTTTCTACTCATTTCAAAACAACTGCAGCTGAATTTTCCAGGAAACTTACAATATATCAGAGAAGAAATTTTAAAAAATGCAGCTCTACCCCTGAGACAGAAAGTGACTTCTGTTATTATCTTGGTATTATACTGGAATTAGTGAGGCTGAAACAGAATTATTACTGAGCAGTAGAATTTTTTAGTTTTTTTTTTTAATTTAAAAAAAATTACTTAATGACAAAATAATACCTTCAGCTCACCTCTCAAGTCTGAAGTACAGTATGATATTAGTTTAATCACAGAGTTAAAATTGAAAGAGCATTCAAGACATGGGAGAAGGACTTTTGTTATTTAAGACTTTTGTTTTAAATCACATCTAATATTGCTGATAATTTATGTAAGACCTTGGAGTAAGTAAATGATTGAAGTGTGGGTTGCAAGATTTGTTTCTGCAGTTCCTGGTGTCTTTTTCTGCTGCTGAGGAAGGGTCCCTGGCTTCCAGGAATCACAAGTGCTGGATTAAATACAAAGAATGCAAAAGAAAATGTTGGCCTTGCAAAACTCTGAGTTTCAGAAAAAAAAGTGTAGATAATGAGAAACACAATAGTGATGAAGTGATTTATACACAAAACATGTCAAAGGCTCACATATAATTAACATTTCACTTGATGAAAGAGAACCTGTATTACTTCAGAAATTCAGATTGTTCTTTCAGTTGCTGGGATGATGTCTCTGAATTCTTCAAAATTTATTCTTTCTGGGACTCTGAGGTTTCCCAGGTCAAGAACCACATGTTTAAATCTGAATACAATCTTGTGGATGGATGAAGCTGCCTTAAAATGTTTTGTTTTCTAATCAGTCTGTGGAGATGACTTTTGTGAGGAAGAAGAAGGCTGCTCTGTCTGTCCAGCAGACTGTGGGGAATGCCCTCTTTCTGTTGATGTTAGGATAGCAATTGCCTTACCAATATGTTTAGTCTGCACTGGCTTCATTTTGACAATCATGGTAAGTACCGGTTCTCTACTCTTTTGTTTTCTTTCTCTTCAATTAATTTATTAGAGTGGAGCTCTCTCTAAGTAGAGGGAGAGATTTTCTTCTGCCTCCAGCGTCTGTGTGCTATGGAAAAAAGCAGAGAGAAGGGAAATGACTTGTAAAGCTTCCTTATGAGGGAAGCCACATTGTACTAGGAATTTTCATCTTGTAAGAGAGAAGACTGAGGTGGAATCTAATGGGGAGATGGGTAGATTACGGTAAAGGAAAAAAAAAATTTCCACAACATAGGGAGTAGAGGATGCCAACAAAGTAAGAGTACTTTTCACTCACAGTAGAACTCTGTTATGAAATTAACAGCTTCAAAACCTTATAGAAGCCAGAATTATAAAAGATTACAAAAACAAATTAAGTAAATTCATTAAGGAACTAGCTCCACATGAGGCCATTAAGTATCAGAGTCCAAACAGAACTTTAAAAGCAAAACATTCTAGTTGGGATATTCTCAAAAGAATCGTGGGGAGAGGAGAATTTTTTTTCTGTTTTGGTTGCTTGATTTTTTAATAGGTTTGTTTCCTTAGTGTAACAAACAGCTTGGTTCCTTTCAAAGTGATTAATTTTACATAATAGTAATCAATTATTATAGCAAACTCATGAAGGAAAAACAAAAAGGGAATGAGGAGAGAGGAGTGTATCAATATTGAAGAAGTAGTTTTGGAAGTCTTTGAATGAAAGTGTCTGTATAAAGAGAGAATGATATTATGGCTTATTACTTGAGATGCTTATTACTTAAGTGCTTCTCAGAAAGAAGACACTTACGTGTCTGCATATTGAAAAAAATGTGTTTTTGAGTTTCATAACAGAGGTTTAGAGGGTGAATATGGCAGCTGTAGAGTCATTCTATTAACTATGTTCATAAAGGCTGATTTATTTAGCCCTTGGCCTGTATATGCTGTAAAACTATAGGCTCCTGCTTCCTCAGGGATTCTTTCTCTGTCCGTCTTATACTGCAGTTGCAGTGAGTATCTGAGGTAGGCAGCTGCACAGATAGAGAATGAATAGGAGAAAGCTGATGGCCCACAAATTGAGGTTCTAAAGGAGACCTGAATCATGTTTGTTTGTCACTGTGGGACTTTGTGAGTTAGGAACAGAAGCACTGTTGAAAGCTCTTTGAGCATTCCTCAATGGAATCCTCAAGGAAGTTGTGACAATGAGTTTATAGCAAGTGTCCAGTAAAACCACATGATCTGATAGAAATAAGCAACTGGACAGATGAGAAGTTCAGACAGTTTTAGATGACTTGCTTTTTAGAAAGAGCAACGGTGATTCTTGGCCTTGCATATGTTTATTTAAAGTTCTTGTAGCAAAAATCTATTATTTCTGCTGTTTTTTCTTTATGTTTGGAGTTGTTTGTTTTCCTTCTTTCATTTCTGTAGACATATTCCTGCTAAATTCTTCAATAGCAGCATCATGGGGTTTTTAAGTTTTAATGGTTTTACTGTAATAAGATAAGAGAGATTATTTTATCTAATTCAGAAATTGATATAATGCAAAAGGAACCATCTGGGAAACTAATGCCTTTTTTAATGCTTCAAGTAGCAGAAAGGATTCCTTTGATATCAGTGTCAAAGGAAGCAAGCCTAGTATTCACTTCTTGCTAATATGTCTTTGTACAGTCACGCCTTTGCAAGATAAAATGTAGGTTTCTTTCCTCAGAAGCCTTTTGAAATAAATGGAATGACTTAATTTTGATTCATTGAGCTCTATATTTGTCACAATTTCAACTAGTATATCAACACAATCTCCACAACCTCTTCCTTGTTCATTATCTGGACTTACCTGTTTCAATGAATGCATCAGTCCTAATATTAAATTTTGAACTATAGAAAATAGTATAATGATGATAAAATGCTGCTTTAATTTGAGATTTTGGCATTGACTGCAGTTGCATAATTTAATCTGTTGCCCATTTGAAAGCATGTATTTATACTTTGTAAATGTTAGCTTTGTATGTCAGTTCTACTGAAAATCAGCTATTAGCTCAATGCCTTCTTTACAAAGTAGCCACAGAATCCCTACCTAATATTTATGACAGAGTATTTGACATAATATGGCCTAATTAGTAGGTCATGGGCTAATTCTACTCCAAGATATAAGATGCATTGCTCCTTATCTCAGGATTGGGATGAAGTTCTTGTCATGTACCTACATAACAGGGCAATTCCATGAGATGAGATGATGTAAACCCCTCATCTGATGTCCAGGCTGAAATGTAAATGCATTCATGTTAAAAATAATGAATAGCTTGTAGACAGTGCAAAATATTACATGTAATTAGTTCTGGAATTTAGCCTGTAAAATTTTTAGTATGTTTATTAGATGCTGTTTTCTTCCAAGCCTGGTTTTAATACTTTTGGTTTTAATGTTACTTTAAGACATATGCTGAATGTTTACACTTCAGATTGAGTACACTTTTAAATTTTCATATTTTATTAAAATAATCTCTGAGTCAATTTCTTCAAAGAGAGGAGGGCTACATTAGGAATGATTTTTTTTTTTTACTTTTGTAGTGGTTTCAATATCAGAAGCAAAAGATGCTTTGGGATGAAAGCTGGATTATAGACTTCACCTGCATCAAACAAGGTTAGCAATTTGTAATTTTGATGCTGTGATCAGTTTACTTATTAATTTTGAGAAATAATCTCGATTATATTGTTCCTATTTTAAGGGTGTTGCAAAAAGTGAAGCCACTTTTGAAAGACATATCCAATATTGCATCCCTGTAATCTCTGTAAGCTGCTCACTCATATTTTTGTTTATCATACAGTTTGATGACAAAGTTATTTAAAATAGTTTCTTTCTTTTTATTTATGTTGATTTGTTAATCAAAGATGACAAAGATGACCCCATAATTAACAGATAAGCTCTGGAGTTGGATGAAGCAAACTACAGTTGCTTTGGTGGAGATACCTTTCTGAATAGTTGATCTCACTAAGTTGTGCTGGAATTGCACAAATATATTGAGAGATATAGTACTATCTTATTTCTCTCAGTGTATGCTGTCTGTGGCAGACTTGCTGCAAAAAGTAATTAATTTTGGCCAGAGGTATGGAGGACTCTTTTCCTATTTTATCTTCTGGTATAAAATATTATTTAATTTGTTCTAATTAAACAAGTTAAGAATAAATTCAGGTGTCATTATATCCTTTATTATGCTGTACTTAAGATGCATATCGATTATTTACTTTGCCGTTCATTTTTTTAGCATTCAGAAGGAAAACAATACCTATATCCTCAGAAAGGGTAAATCTATAGAAGTCTGCTGTGCTGATTGTACACACACTCATTTTCTGTCTCTGGGAGAAATTGCTCATCAGATGTCTGCTTTATCTGTGTTCTGTTGGGTTGCTAGTGTCAAGATGTTCTTGTGATAATATGTAGGGGAGATACTTTCCGCCTGAGACTTGAACATTAATTTCTGTATACTTTTGATAAGATATCCTTGTTGTTGTAAATAAGAGGTTTTGGCTTAGAAATTAATTTGATTACAGGAACCAAAATGAATTTCAATCCAGATTTTTGAAAACAGAAATGGAGAAAAGTGTTTTTCAATACAGCAAAAAGTGACATGAGCAAAATTTTCAGCTGAAAGTAAATTAAAAAATGCCATAAGCACCACATGTGAGGGAAAGCAATAGAAAGAGACTGAGGGAAATTAGAAGCATGATCAAAAAATAACAGATTAAAATTACTTCGAAAACTCCAAGATGAAAGATCTAAGTTTCTTGGAAAAAAGCCTGCAATCCAGCAATGCTGTTTCAGAGCATTGCTCTAAGAGTGATGATTAACAACTTAATGAGGACTGATAACATTATAAGGTCACAGACAGTATGTCTTCTCTGGATAGAGTTGTTCAGAGCTACCCACAGTAGCCTGAAATGCACAGATATCTCAATGAAAATACATCAGCAGTACTGTACCTTGAGTATGTAGCACTCCGTATGAAAAAATAATCTTTTTTTTTTAAGATAACTTTTTTTTTGGTATATTGCACTGTATATAGACATATAGATATATATGCAGTCTTATTCTCAAAACTATCTCAGGGATCTGTAATGCATTTCTGGGTGGAATGCTGTAGAAAGCTTCAAATGTCAATGCAATTTTGAACTGCATATGGATAATACTATGGTGTGGGAACATGGCAGTCCTGATTCAAGGTGCGATATTGAGCTTCCTCAGCAAGATATTTCTACCAGGGAGAGTTGAGATGTCTCAGCAATTCCGAGCCTAACTGGCTAAGTATGGATTTTGATTGGAGATTATGGCATGACGTGTAGCTCATTAAATTTGTTTTGAAGTCCATTTTTTTACTGTGAGCTGGTCAACAGACATTAAAAATGTACATTGAAAACCACTGGGATTTTTTTGCTCTTATTGTTGCTCTTCTCTGACTTCTCTCTGGTGTCAGAATCACTTCCCACATTCCTGTACTTTTCAGTCTTCTACGAGCTCCAAATAGACTTGTTAAAGTATGGCACAGGTTTTACTCTCCTTTGCTGGGTTCTGTCCTCAGCTTCTGTGTAGCAGGAAGGGCTAACCATCTCAAGTGCAGAGAAGTGAAAGTTGCATAAAGTCCTGAGGATTAGTGAGAAGTATCTCTGGCAATGAATCCTCTTTGAAACATTTTTTACTTTTTATGCGGCAGTCCCATTCCAAGCTGTAGCTTTCTCTCTTAAGTATTAACAAGAGCAGATGAGATGCAAAGATTTTGAAAATTCTCTGTATTTCTTTGTGTGTGGAGTCTCCACCTGTGCATAAATAGGAACCTTCGTGTGCCTTTTCTTATCCCGCATCCCATTTAGATTGCATTGTACGGACAGCAACAGGAAGCATGATGAGTGCTCCCCCAGCACTGAGTGACTCCAGTGTCAGTTGTGTTACTTCTCTGAGCTCCTGCACAGCAGCTGCCAACATGTCCAGGAGGAAATACTTCACCCAGACTGGGAGATAGTAAGTCAATATATTACTCATTTACTGCAGTATCTACTATATTAGTTTCATCTTGATTTCTGGTTCTTGCCACTTTCAATTGATAGGCAGTGAAAAAGCATGAATTTATCTTGTCAGGCCAAATTGGGTGAGTTACAATCATCATCTCACTTCTGTCCTGCATATTGGCTGTGGATTATTTTAACATGCTAGGCTTCTGGTTAGTTGTCATTTCTCCTTTTCTCTTAGGGTCTTGTTGAAAGGTTGTTGGTACATAAGATGTCCTGCTTCTGTTAATGCATGGCCCTTGCCGTTCAAATGTATCTGTAACCAAGACTTTTATAAATCCCTTTTTTCTGAAATGCAGGCAGAGCAAACTAGGTTCTTTGCTCTAAAGAAGGGCATCGTCTACAGTAGCACATTAGAAATCTTGTCCTTTAACCAGCTGACACGACTCAAGATTCAGAGCATTTCACCTCTGAATCAAATTACAAAGCTGCATATCATGTAACTATAAGGACAAATGTTACAGATATATCCTGCCATCCAAGAAGCAATTGAACACATGCAAAGCTGGAAGTGGTACTTATCATTTGAATACTCAGAGAAGGATCTGTGCTTTGCAGGACAAAGAAGCTTACTTGGGATCATTGGCTAGGGAGAAAGTGCCTTCAGCATAGATTGTGGAAAATCACAGCCACTTCATTGATGAAATACTGTGTTCAGCATTGATCTTTTTTGCTTCTTTCTGAGTGGTGATATTTTCATCATCATTGTCATCCCCTTCCTCAGATGACTCAGCATCAAAAGTATGTATCGTGGGTATAATGGGACATTCAGTCTCATGAGTTGAGCACCTACAGCTGCTACACGAAACACCCCATACTCTGTATTTATATGGTTCATCACTAAAATTCCTGCAGGTATCTCCATTGAATTCCTTTACTCTAAAAAGAAAAATTTCTTTGTTCTTAATCAAACTCAGCTGCTTCTTTGCTGAGAATGCTCAACCCCACAAGAACAAAACTTTGTTAAATGTCAGTGAAGAATCTGCAGAACAGTAGTCAGAAGTAATGGATAGATGGGAGGCGGCAGTATGTATTTCTCTAGCTCTGACATTTCCTTTGCTGCTCCATCCCCAAACTGTTCCAACTGACTTTAACACTCACATTCCAAATGGTGTCCACAGATCCAGATTGAATATAACAACTAATGCTTCCTTTATCAAAAGAAACAGGGTCCTGTCTCTCGTCCTAGATTCACAGTTACGACCACATATGGACATGCTTAAATTCTCTGCCTCATTTCTAGAGATGTGGAGCTTTTCTCTGATACAAAATATATGCAATCCATTTTTGTAATACTACTGGCTTCTGAAGTTGCCCTAAAACTGTAAACAGCATTTCATTCTGTTTTAGTGATGGCAGAACAGTGGCCCTAAAGAAAATAATGAAGAAGTCATTCACACTGTCTAAAACCATACGTAAAGAAGTAAAGCAAGTGAGGTAAGAAGCGAAATCTAAGAACTGTATGTTGTTCCATTTTTACACTGATTTTTTAGGACTTGAAATCTTTCCGGATGTGACTGTAAATTCATATTCCTCTTTCTTTCAAACTTTGCTTGAAAGAGAGCAAAGATTAAAATTTCCTTATGTCTGTTTTACATTTTCTCTACATTGTGAAATAAGGCACTTGGTTTTTCAGTTGCACTACAAAACCAGGATGGACATCTGTGAAAATTACTGTTATGCTGTGATTTTTGTTGATTTTCACAGGGAACTTGACCATCCCAATCTCTGCAAATTCATTGGAGGTTGTATAGAAGTTCCAAATGTTGCCATTGTCACAGAGTACTGCCCCAAAGGCAGTCTGAGCGATGTGCTCCTCAATGAAGATATTCCTTTGAACTGGGGTTTCAGGTGAAAAAATCCAACTTTTGAAAAGCTAAATGACATAGACCATGCTATATGCTGTTTGGGACAAGATAATGATTTGAGATAAAGTTCTTGTCTAGACAAGCCTGTACTGTGATATAGGGAGAGGAAGGGAGGGAGGAAGGGAGCAAGGGAGGAAGTTTGAATATCCAGTCCAACTTGTCTTTTGGGTGTTTTGAGAAATTACATGATTAGTCCTTGCAATGCTAAGCCAATGATTGTCAGCTTTCTGTTTGTGAAGGCATATTGGTGAAAGGATTAGCAAACCTGGAAGTGGTTGATTATTCTTACCAATAGAAGAAATGAGCTCACATTGTCAATGAAATTTTCACAAAGGCAGTGACATTGTTTTTTGAGATTGATCCTCTTGACATGTCCTTTCTGCTTCTGCTTTATGCTTGCCTTCAGCAAAGAAAAATGGTTTTCAAGAAGGAAACCTTCCAAATAAAGCAAGGAAGATAATAAAATTGTTTCACTTTTAAACATGTGAAAGCACTCCGAAGGATAAAAAACTACTGACAATTTGTAGAAGAAACTTTATTCTCTTGGCCTGTGAGCTCAGGGAGGTATGGGTTTTCAAACAGTCACCTTAAGTGTTTTGGAAAAATGGCCATAGGGACACAAGTTGAAAACTACAGTAGGCTTTGGAGCCATTTTTGAGTGAAATTGGAAATACTAACTCACTGATTTTTGACTTTCAGGTTTTCTTTTGCTACTGATATTGCTCAAGGAATGGCCTATCTCCACCACTACAAAATGTATCATGGACGGTTGAAGTCTAATAACTGTGTGATAGATGACCGGTGGGTTTGTAAAATTGCAGGTAAAGAGAAAGCTAGAAAAAACTTTCAAAACTGCCCAGCTAACCCTCTAATTATAGATTTCACATGCAACACTCTTCCCAAGTACTTTCATGTTGACATTTCATGTGGAATTGCTGACTGTACCAGACTTCAGTAGCAGCACCTTGTGCTGAAGCAAGTTTCATGTTACATTATCAAGTCAAGTCATTTAGTATGTGTCACAGATGCACACTTCAGATCCCACAAATGATTCAGCCTGTCAACATCTGAGCAGAAACTCTGCCTCATTCTCTGTTTTGATAGAGAGAGAACCCTGAGGCATGGAGACTGGTGTAAAGAGATGTAGTAATGCTGACTGATTGGTAAGCACAAGGTAGTTTAATGGAGGAAAGCAGACTCAACTCAGAGCTTTTAAGTCTTGTTCATGGCATTGAGAATTGTATTCTCCCAGTGATGGAGCTGCAGGTCAGGTCTAGTCTTGGTACAGGACGAGAGCCTGTAGGAACAGGAAAACCACTGGAGAGTCTAGTTTAGTTTGCAGCTGCCAAAGGGAATTAAGGCAATGATCATCTCTTCTACTTTTTGCCCAGAGCAGTCATCATACTCTTTAACCCATAGCTATCCTGAAAGCAGCAGGAGCAGATTTGTTTTTCAGTGGTATATCCTATGACTGAGGCTCCTACACAGGGCCAGGCTTGCTTCTCCAACTCCTTCAGTATCCTTCTGTCTTCAGAACTGCCTACTCTGCTTGGAGCCTGTTCTCTGCTGGAGAAAAACAAAAATTAGACATAGTTGGATTAGATCCACTGCATCACCTTAGCACAACTCCTCTCAATTGAATAGGATTTCTGTGAAATCATTCAGCAACTTCTGTTTTGATTCTCTTCTGTGTCAAACTTTAGGGTTTTCAAATCTTCATGGTTTATCTGGATGCAATAATGTCAAACAAACCTCATAAATAACAAATGTGGGAGCCATTTTAAAAATGACCTCCACATAAACATTCAGTCCCTAGGAACATCTTAATTAGAGGTCACTCCAGATAAAGCCACATGTCTGCATCCAGCCTTCACATACAGTCAGAAGAGCGCTGTTTACATAAGAAAGAAAACAGATGTCAGTTGTTTTTTTCTCATTCTTCCTGATTCTGAGTCATATGCTAAGAATTCCTTCTATATTAGGCTAGAAGTATAGATGGAAAGATGTTTCACATCTATGCTGCCTTTGTTCTCATGCTAGTGGTGTTCAAGTAACGCCCACCATCTGATTTTCAGTTGTTAGTCTGTCTAACTAGTAATTACTTGAGCAACCTGCCACCAGAGATAAGGATCAAGGGACAAAGTAGAACAGAAACCTGTATTTACATGCTAACTCTTGCACTGAGGTGAGAATATTATCTGAAAATAATTTGATAAAATCATAAAATAATTCTGATTGCAATGGATCATGGAGTTCAGTTTGCCTGCTGTCATTCAGTCTTGCCCAAATATTTGATTTTCCAGATGCTATATTTGCAATTGTTTAGGGGGGCAAGACCACACAAACCCCACTATTTCTAGACTAAGATGTGTATTTAGAATAGGGAAAATTAATTTATTTACACTAGCTCTGTTACTGTCTACTACTGTACTCATTTCAGGGAAGTATCCACTGAATAGTTTGTTACCTGCTTTCTTCCACTTCAGATTATGGCTTGCAGTCATATAGAAAAGAAGATTTTCCTGATGGATCAAATTCATCCCAGCAGCATTTGATACAGATTTACACAGCTCCTGAAATACGTACTCTTTCAGATTTTGAACCCAATTCTATGTCTGATGTCTACAGGTAGCTAACTTTTCCTGATCTCACTTTTAGTAATCTTGAGTATTCTTTAACAACAGTTAGGCTTGGTGGAATTCTGTTGTCACTCCAGGTATTTGTTTGATTGTATTTTTAAAAGGATTGGTCCTGGAATACAGAGCAGCATAGATATCACAGGACCTTCTCTTTCAAGGTAGATAATCAAATACTGAATTCACTGACATTATTTAAAAGCAGAGTTGGCCTAGTGATTTATAAGGAGTCACTTGACTGGTAAGATAAAAAGGCATAAAWATCTGCTATTATCTAATTATCCTTTTTTTTTCTGTTGTTGATTCTTATGAAAAGTAGAATTATTTTCAACAATGGTAATACTTTAGAAGTTAATAGCATCAACGTTCTAGAATGTCATAATGCACATATGCATCCTGTAATTCTATTACTGAATGTCAATATTTGGGGGCATATACCTGGTGACAATATTTGGTTTACAATGGAAAAATAAAGAGAAGGGGAAAAAATGAATGCACTAGCAAATAGCTCCATTCCTTTCCTTTTGAAAGCCTTTATAGAATAATTTCCAGTGGCTTTCCCTCCTGGGGGTGGACTGCTTCTATCCAATCACTTTTCAGATCAGTGGGAACACAATTGTAAACAAATGTCTGCGTATGTGCTTGAACATCATTACTTTTTACTTATTCTATCAGATTAACTGAGCAAGAACTTGAAGTCTCAGTAGTATTTCTGTCTATAGGACATTTCAATATGTCCTTAGAATTTTCTCCAAAATAGCTCAGCTAAGGCAGTTTGGGATTGTGTTGGTATTTCTGGCTACTGTCATTTGTCCTGTATCTGTACTTTTTCAACATGAAGTAGTCTTTGAAAGAACTGTGCTCCAACTCAACAATAATTTTAGGATTGTCTTATACATTCCAGTTTACCATTGCCCTGCAGCCAAAATGTATCCCAGAAAATGTTTCCTTGGCTTGTTGTTCTCGCTTTGATACTGTTCTGGGTAGATATCATTATTTGACTTTGCAGGCAACTTTGCCTCCTGAAGGCATTTCTTGCCAAGAGTTCCCCTTTAAATAGTCCTAAGATCTGATTTGCTCACATGCTATATGTCTAAAATGAACTTTTGACAGATTCAGTGAATGTTTCCTGGATTTATCTTGCTGTCCCACCCACATGTCTGAAAAATCTACATCTTCTTTTGTGACACTCCAGTTATTGATTTCTTGATTAAAAAAAGTAAAAGCAGTGAGATATCACACCAAAAAAGGGAGAAGAGGAACATGCAGGCAGGGAAGATAGAGAAGTACCCTGTACCATTGAAAGAGTTGTCTTCTTATCTGGGCTGTTCTTTAGAATTTGCATTTAAAAATTTTTTTTATGATATGAGAGGGAGATAAGCCTTCCTGATATATGTGTTTGGCCTCACTGGCCAGGCAGCATTGATCCAGTCTTGAAATTCTCAGTTTCTATCTGTGCAAATATTCCATTAATGTTCTTGAAGGTGAGGCCCAAATAAAAAATGAGTAGAAACTGCAGGACAGGGATTTGTAATTTAGTGTGCTCTTGCAGATGAATCACTTTCTTTTAAAGTTCTCTAGGAAAGTGTTGGTCAGATCGGAAAGCTAAAACAGAAATGAGAACAGAAGTATGAACGTAGCTCCTGTTTTGAGCTGAAGAGGCTGTTTCCAGTCACAGTTTCTCCTACATTTGTTCTTCTTGATTTGTAATCATCATATGAATTTCTCTATCCACAATGGATAGTACATTTTATTGGGCAGTGCAGCTGAAGATTAATTAAATCAATGCTGCTTTATCAGAGTTACTACCATGTAATTATTATCCGTGAAAATCTGTTTTAGTTTTGCTGCCTTACCAGGATTGATTTTGCTTTCTCCTAACAAATCACCACAAAATTAATATAAAAATATAATCAGATTAATTTATAAATTATTAATCATGTTTTATATGCATTATTTTATTTTCCAATGGTGGTCCACAGGTGGGCTGAAAGATAGATAAACATATCCTGTTACCAACAGAATGTCTTACAGAACAGCGCAACCATTAGTGACACAACAGATTGAAAACCAATATTATCTACAAAAGTAAATGTTACCAAGCTGAGAGGCATGCAGGCGTAAATTATTGCACAGTTTTACTGTATAAAGAGACATCTTTATCCAGCCTGTTGGCTGAAGGAAGTGCTTGCTTTTAAGAGATCACTGTTCTGGAATATCTCCAATGAGTTCAGAAAAAGGTACTAAATTCTGTATTTTTACTGTCTTTTTCCACTCTTCATCCCTGATGAATGTATTAGACCTTAATTCAACCGAGGAAGATAATGACCATGATAATATAATTCAGAAGAAACAAGCAGAAATGCTTACTATAGAATATCTCCTCTGGACACACCATGTCATCACAGACTTTTTGAAAATTTTCTAGAACAGCAGTCTTTTTGGTGGCTGAAAAAAAGCCACTCCCCCCACTGATGATTCTGATGAACCTGCTCCTGACCCTTGATTGGAGCAAAAATCAGACCCTTATGTTTAACTGGTAGGATTCATGTACATAAACCTGGACATATCACCTCTGGATTCCGTTAATACTTACAGAGAGAATTGCTTTGCTGTCCATCAAACTCAAAAATCTCTGGGGCCTATAACCGTGAGAGGCAAATGCAATGAAACATTCAGTAACAAATCCCTGAAAACACAAAGCAGTAACAAGTAGCAGAACCATTGCCATCCTTCCTTTTGAGATACTGGGATTTCAGCCATAGAATGGGGAAGAGTAAGAAATCATGAAAAGAAGAAATCACTGACTCAATTAACTGTTATTGCATTAAGATTTTTCTTCATTTTTATTCTGCAGTTATGCCATCATTTTACTAGAAATTGCTGCAAGAAGTGACACTCTGGCAGTAAGTAAAGATGAACTATCTTTAGGGAATAGAATTTGTAGAATTTGTATGACAACTTTGATTCTGTTTCTGCTGAAGACAAACCAAACTCTTGAGTTACTGCACCTTTGAGTTACTCTATGAGCATGCATTTTCCTCATGATTTTATGGATGCCTGTTCAGTTCCCATGGAACATCCAGTCAGGGTTTCCTCATAGATCTACCAGTTTTCCATTTCAGAGCTTTGAAGAGGAACATATGATAAAAATAATGTAGCTCCAAAACTGCCTTTTGATTAGTTTTGTGAGGCTTAATGGCTAGGCGAATGCAGAGAGAATGTATGTATTAATATCTTCCTTTTTCTCCTGCTTCTTCCTTTAACTGTCTTTCACAGGCCCTTTAAGTGGAATCTGGCAGTAAAAATAATAACCTAGAAAAGCAAATCAGCTGCTCTCCATGAGTAAAATATCTGTTTTGCATATGTCTTTTGATCACTGCTAAATGACAAACACAAAAAGTATGCACCTTGAAATTGGAAACAGATAGTCTTGATATGTAACCACATTCTCTCTGAAATAATTTCCTTAACAAGAGTTGTAATAACAAAGACTTAAAACTACTATTTTTCCAGTTCTCACAGTTTGTGATAATGGACTAATATAGTCCTTATGGTCTCCTAAAAGCTTCCCAATATCTTGCCAGGTATTCATTGGTTTCAAAAGTTGTTTATGTCATATAAACATTAAGATTAAAGCCTGTCAGCCAGGAAAAAACTTTTAAAAAAGGTGACCCATTTTAGACTGGGTTATATATATTTTTTATCCTTTCTTTTCCCTTGTGCTCTTCTGTAAAAAAAGCTGACTTAGAAGTGATAGGGAAGATGTTATAAAAGTGATGATGATAATTGTAATACGTTTTCAGTGCCTGGCATGAGAACCATAACATTTGTTTCAACATTGTTTAATCCCCTTTTCTCTAGCAAGATGATGTGCATTCTGCTGAATATTCTTGGTGCCCACCTTTGGCAGAATTAATTTCAGGAAAGACTGAGAATTCTTGCCCATGTCCTGCAGATTATGTAGAGGTGAGTAAAATACAATAATGTAAGTGAAGTACAAATTGTGAGTAAAGTACAATATTGTGCACAAAAATCATTTATTGAAATGGATTTAAAACATGTCATAGTAGTTTTATGGTGATATTACCTTTGATAAATATAAATAACACAGAAATCAAGAAGTACACCTCAAACAAGGCAAAATGATAATATCTAATATCCTTAATAAAAAACCTGTCATTGTGACAATGAAAAATTCAGTTGTCCCCTCCAGTTTCCAGTGTAATAGGTTATGTTTTTAATATTCAATCATTGATTTTTGTGCAATTTCATTTTATTGTAAAGTGTTGAATTCCACATATTTTATGTTAGTAATATCTAGCTTACTGACAGAGGGCTTTCACATAATGAAGTCTGTCTCAGGCAAATTATGAGTTTGGTTTGTTTCTTATGCAACAAGTCTTTCTCTTCAGTAGCCTCAATAAAGTACATCTCCTCCCAGTTTAATTAAATCAGAACAAGATGGGGTCATCCTGATTTCAGTTGTCATTTCAGTGCAATATAATTCACCTTTGCTGGTTTGTAGCAACATAAATGTAAAAAACTTCTCCTTAACAGAACTGTTTTTTAATCAGAAGTTAACATTCTAAGGCGTACTTCAGCTCTTAATCTTTTGTGAAATTTATGTACAGACAAGTCCTCTGAAAACAGTATGTGACTCCAACAGCATAACTCTCTTACAGCACAAGACAAGAGTGTAAGCAGTATTCAGCAGAAGGAATGTGTATATCTTACACATGATTTCCCACAGCGGCATTTTCATGAAGTAGTATCCTTCAATAAAAGCCTGTAGAATTCCAGAGGCTTCAGTATCTCTCTGACACTTCACCAGCTGCAGATAGAGCTTCACATAGGCAGCTGGCACCAAGAAAACAGAAGTATTAACTTAAAATATTGCTTGTGCTTGGGATAATAAAAGGCTGTTTGCTTTTCTCACTCTCTTTCCCTTCTGCAGTTAATTGAAAGGTGCAGAAAAAATAATCCATCCCAAAGGCCTACATTTGAACAAGTCAAGAAAATGTTGTACAAGATGAATCCTGTTAGCCCTGTTGACATGATGATGACTCTGGTAAATTTACCTTTTAAATCCAATCCAATCTGCTCACTTTCAATAACTTTCACCTCTATCCTTCAAGTTTTGGTTTTTTTTTTAATCTTATACCCCTTGTTTGGAAAAAATATCCACAGTTATTTGTTCAGTTCTATTGGGGTGACTGTAGCTGCAATTCTGCTTGGAACCCTGCTTTTCTTTTCATTCAGTTTTTTAACTTTCTCAATTTCTTTGGGGCTGAACATTTTTTTGTCTGTCAAATGTTGTTTGCAAACTATATTCCCCCTTTCCTGTGGCCCAGCACTCTTACAGTACCATGGATATAGAATCCCTGCATGCTACAAATAGCATGTTTATAAATCATTTTGAGCAGAATATCTCAAGCCTATCAGCAGAGAAAGAAGATACCTGCCTCCAGACTATTGCCTCATGTAGAGGAGGGATGCAAAAAGCAAAGCACAGACCAGCATAGCAAGATAGTTTATGAAAGGATTGTGAGTTTTTGTTAAAAGTTTGAGACTTAGATACCTTTTGTTTTGTTAAGATTTTGTCTGTAGGCTGCTCTCTGCATTGGATTTGCCCGCTCAAGTTTGCATAAAATTTGAAAAACCTGAAATTGCCTTCTGCTTTCTTCTGTGTAAGCAACAACCTCAAGTCCAAATTCATAAATTTACTTGAGGAGAAACCTGATCTTGGTATTTTGTAAAAAAGTGTTAGGTGTCTTAGGCCTGTGCCCTTTTTTATCTCTGAATCTCTGAATGTTTTCAAAGCAGAATCATTCCAATACTTAAATCCTATCCATCTAGGCATCTGTTTCAGTAAAAAGATGAATTACTGAAAAATTTTACAAAATTCTCTTTTATTTAGATGGAGAAATATAACAAACATCTGGAGATACTAGTTTCTGAGAGAACCCAGGATTTAATGCATGAAAAACAGAAGACTGATCGTCTGTTGTATAGTAAGTTATAGAGAAAAAATACTGGATATTCTTCTCAATAATTTTATTTCAGCTTTCTAACTACAAAAAAGAACCCTTTGATAGGTGATTATTTAATAGGTAACATTTAGCTAGCAAAGAATGAATATACTTTTTTCTTGCAAAGCAGTAAAGCTATTTAGCTAATTTCTGTATTTCACCCTAGAAATCAGTACTCTCATCTGAGAGCTGTGGCCCAAAATCCGTAGCGCTCTGACTTTGCAAAGCCATTGGTGTGACAGGCCTTCTACGTAGTTATAAATGTTGTGAAAGGGTAGTTGGCTGCTTTTGATGGCAGTGTATGTTCCAGAATTCTGTAAGAAAGGCATAAAGAGGTGGGAATAGCATATAAGAAAGCAAAAAACAAAGGGATGTGAAAGTCCAAGATAGGGGGAGCAAATAAATTAAAAAGAAAAACAAACAGAGAAGAGATAGTAAACAAACCTAACAAAGGTAGAAAGCACTAGCAAAGAGTTCACAAAGAGAGAATTAGTAAAATCCCAGATCACACCATTAGAATTTAACCTTATTCTTTCTTGAAATGTAGATACTGGTTTGTTTGGCCTAAAAGTTATGGGCCGTGTGAAGAATCTGAAGAATGCGTTATCAGTGAGATTTATTGTGATTTCTCACATTACAGCAGAGTAGATTTTGATGCCAAGGTGTGTTTTCACCTACCTTCATAATATGAACACTTTTTGTGCATTTAAACCAGCATGTTATGTTTAATATGTTCTTTTATCCATGTAAAAAGATTACAATGCTCTACTTTCTACAACAGGTATGTTGCCAAAACAAGTAGCAGATGATCTCAGGCAGGGAAAACAGGCACAAGCTCAAAGTTACTCAAGTGCCACCATCTTCTTCAGGTAAATAAAAGATGAAAGGTAGGACTAGAACTGTCTCCTACAGAAGAAACTCCTAGGCTTCTGGTGGAGGTGAAGCTCCTAACCAAGTACAGAATTTCTATCTAAACTGCCACCTGTTGTAATAGGTGGTTCTACAAAATAGTGTCTTTCAAAATTCTCACACTCTCTTCCTAATTTTGGTTAGAATTAAGTAAAAAATTACGTTACCCTGGAGCTGTGACAGACAGCAGCACATCACTTTACATGTATTACACATGCATGAATCTATGTTTCATAAAATTGGTCTAAGAATCTACCATTTAGCCTGTGTAAAGAAAATTTTCCTATCCTTAGAGTCCACATGGATTTACAGTTTTAATTTTTTTTGCATGCAGGAAAAAACATACAAATGGCATGCCTTCACTTGTCATAAAAAAACAGATATTAAGTTCCCTTTTTTTAAAAATTTATACATAACCCAAAACAGAAGAGTGCATAGTGTGTTACAGATTTAAACTCTACTTGTAAAAATATTTTACTGCATTGCTAAGCAAAAAGACTGAGGTCAATCTGTCCTTTTAAATGGAAGGAGTCTTTTGTAAATTTAAATAAACGAAGACAAAACTATCCAATAAGAATCTTAGCAAAAGAATTATTGAAAAGAGAAGGTTGATGTAATTGCATTGAGAAATTTTGACTGTGTGTTTAAGGTTACTAATTAGCAATCATTAGGACAGTGGATGATTACGCTCTTTCTGTTGTGTTTTAACAGTGACATTGTTGGCTTCACTGAGCTGTCCAGCAGCAGCACGCCATATCAAGTGGTAGATCTCTTGAACAAGCTTTATACCATTTTTGATGAAATCATAGATAACTATGATGTCTATAAGGTGGAGACAATAGGAGATGCCTGTAAGTTCCTTGAGCTGCAGACTATGATGGAGCCTGGGTCAGGATAGAGACTCTCTGATGACAAGGAAGAACAGCTGAAGGAGATTTGGAAAGCTTCTTATGACTGGGAAGACCAAATAAAGCAATTAGGAGATGAGTTCTAGCAGAGCCCAAGCAAACTTTAGGAACATTTTCCTGCATACATTTAATCATTTGTGTGGTTAACAAGTGTGGTGAATGGGGCAAATTAATTGAGTAAAATACCACTGCTGTTTATTGGATTCCTATTAGTAGTGAGATCTGATTTTAAGTCTTGACAGCAGATTAATCCCAGTTGGAAACTTCTGTATCACGGGAACACAACTAAAAAAATTATCTTCTACATGGGATCATATATGCCATACCCTAAGCTTTATTATCTGTCTTTTTTGCAAAGACCATAACAATCTTCTTTCTCCTAATACATTGTAGGGGCTTGACTGCCTCTTCTCTTTTGCATCTTTTCTTTTGCAGGAAAATAGCTTTGTATTTGCTACCATGGCAATCTGCTGCAGACAGACTATGATTAAAATTGAGTTTTTAAAACCTAAGGAAAATCTAACAGGGCTTTTGGATGAGACAGACAGAATTCCTATAAGAGATAGGGAACAAAAAATCCCACTCTTTTTTCTCCATGGAATTGCTGAACACATTATTGAGCATAAAATTCCTGAACAAATGCACCCCATAGATCCCTAAAAGACCAGTTTCTTGCCCTACACAGTATCAGAATCATAGAATATCCTGGTTGGAAGGGATCCACAAAGATCATAGGGTCCAACTCCTGGCCCTGCACAGGACCATCCTCAGGAGTCATACTGTGTGCCTGAGAATGTTGTCCAAATGCTTCTTGAGCTTGTCAGGCTTGGTGCTGTGACCAGTTTGCTGGGGAGCCTATTCCAGTGCCCAGCCACCCTCTGGGTGAAGAGCCATTTCCTGATATCCAACCTAAACACAACCCTGACACCACTTCAGGCCATTCCCTTGGGTCCTGTCACTGTCAAAACAGAGAAGAGATCAGTGCCTGCTCCTCTTCTTCCCCTCATGAGGAAGCTGTAACTGTAATGAAGTCTCCCCTCAGTCTCCTCTTCTTCAGGCTGAAGAGACCGTGTCACTTCAGCCACTCCTCACATGACTTCCCCTCAAGGCCCTTCACCATCCTTGTGGCCTCCTTTCAACAGTCTCTAACAACTCAATATGTATACATTTCTTATATTGTGGCATCCAAAACTCCCCCAGCACTCGAGGTGAGGCTGCCCCAGAGCAGAGCAGAGCAGAGCAGGACAATCCCCTCCCTTGCCTGGCTGTGATGCTGTGCCTGATGCACCCCAGGGCACTGCTGACTCATGTTCAACTTCAACCAGGAACCCCAGGTCCCTTTCCTGCACTCATTTCTGCTTTCCAGCCTCTCCTTTCGCAGTCTGTCTGTACATCCAGGGTTGCCCCATTCCAGGAGCAGAATCTAGTACTTTTCCTTCTTAAACATGAAGTTGGTGATTGCCCAGTCCTCTGAATTCTCAAGGTCTCTTGGCTGGGCCTTTCGGCTTATGGGGCAATTTAGTAGCATCAGCAGACTTAGTAACCCTTCCAGTCCTGTGTCTGAGCCATTTGTGAAGCTGTTGAAGAGCACAGGGCTGAGCAGGGAGCCCTGTGGAACCCCGCTCATGACAGGTGACCAGTCTGATGTCTCCCCATTCAGGCACACCCTTTCTGCCTGACCCCTAATTCAGTTGCTCACCCATCACATAATTTGTTTATGCAGCTGTGTTCCAGACAGTTTGTCCAGAAGGATCCTGGGAAAGCTGTATAAAAAGCTTTACTGAAATCCAAAAAGATAATATCAATTGGCTTCCCTTGTTCACCTAGGTGGGTTATCCTGTCATAATAGAAAATCAGATGTGACAATCAGGCCTTTCTACTCATGAAGCCATGCTGGCTATGACCAATGACTGTGTTGTCCTTCAGGCATTGCCTCCCAGAAAAATTTTATCCAAAATTGTGCTGGGCGCTGAAGTGAAAGTGACTGGCCTATAATTTGCAGGTTTGTTCCTCTTGCAATTCTTGAAATTCTTGGAAAAATTCTTGAAAGCTGGCATATTTGCCAGCTTCCTGTAGACTGGAATCTCTTCTGATTTCCATGACCGTTCAAAAAGCATTTTCAGAAATCTTATAATGACTTCACCAGCTGTTTGAGTGCAATGGGATGAATCCCATCATGTGCCATAGATTTACAGGGCTCAAACTAGAGCAGCAAATCTCACATAAGTTCAGGGTTTAGTGGGAGTTTATAATTCTCATAGTCATGGTTGTCCAACTCAGCACTCTAGGACCCCAAGATCCCATCATCAGTTTTTAAAGCATAGTGCAGGAAGCACTGGTTGGAGTCATTGCCTTTTTTTATATTTGTCCAATGACAGAAGGCACTGAACAGCCACTTTTAAACTGCCTGTCCCATTTTAACCTTACTCAGTGGAGGGGAGGATGAAGAGAGAAAGGATTGGAGGGAATAAATCTCATGTCAAAATAAGAAGGAAATACAACATTTTTCATACCTAAGGTAATTCCACACATGAGCCATTGCCCTAGCATTAATTTGTTTCTGGTTTTCTTTGCTCAGCAGGCGCAACTATGCCTTGGGATATGAAGGAATAGGGCTTCTTCTTTTTTTTTTTTTTATTATAGGCAGCATACTTTAGTAAATCTATGTGTAATAGCAAAGGTTAACACAGTTGCATTGTTGTGTTAAGATATGGTGGTGTCAGGAGTACCCAAGGAGAACGGGATCCTTCATGCTGGTGAGATTGCAAGCATGGCTTTAGACCTTCTGGATGTCTGCAGGACTTTTAAGATCCCACACAAGCCTAATACCCTCCTAAAGATAAGAGCAGGAATACATTCAGGTATGTTGAGAAAGCTGCAAAAGAGTCTTTTCTAGCCTTACAAATGCATCTGTAGTGGCCATTTCCTCTCCATTAAAAATAAAGTTAATTTTTTGATACACAGTGGAACACAAAATAGAGGTCATCCCAACAGAATAATTTATTGGATGCATGGGATATTGGTACCTCAGTTTTGAATACAACATTGGAAACATCCCATAGCCCCTCTGCCTTTGATGATGTGAGTTAGAACTACCATTCTGAGTCTGTAACCTGTCCTTATAAGCTGTTCTCTTTTCTTCTCAAAACAGTGAGTTGTTCTTGACAGTCTGATCTAAACTTCACTCTCAGACTCCTAGCTCCCTGATTTAATCTGATGTGATTGCAATTCTTTCTTGAAAGACAGCCAGCGTTGGACATGTCCTGTGCAGCCCAGCATCTGCCAACTAATCAGCGTACATTGTCTTACCAAGAAATCATATCTTCTATGTTTTAAATCACTTGTAAGACAGATTTGTAACCCAGGTAAAGACAATATTGACACTCAGTCTTTATCTGGTTAACAAATCAGATTTAAGATAGTGTAGGAAGCAACCACAAGGCTGTATGACTGACTATGTGATTTATAAACACAAAATATCTTGCTTTCCATTTCTTAACAGGGGCAGTTGTAGCTGGAGTTGTTGGAACCAAAATGCCACGGTACTGTTTATTTGGAGATACTGTGAACACAGCTTCGAGGATGGAATCTACCAGTGAAGGTGATAAGGAACAAACTGCACATAGGGTTTTAATCATCCCTGAATTAGTTCTTAAAAAATGTTAGGCTGAGTTTTGAGTCCTGACCTATTCAAATAATTCAGAATCCTCTAAAGAGGTTCTTGATTTCTGGGTCCAGTCTGCCTAGGGACCCAGAAATCAAGAACCTCTTTACAGGATTATTTGAGTGATATTCTCTACAACTGTTTTTGCAATCAAATCCCCTTATTTCTCAAGTCCTGGGAAGGGATTTTTGTGGCTTTGAAGTTATCTACAGTAAAAAAAGGTTGGACTAAAACAAAATGAGAGGCAAGTGGTTATGTTCGCTGTTTCTATTTGTTCCTGGCGCCTAGCTGGATTTATGGTAAGAATATTTTCATTACTCCTCTTTTGCTGCTGATAATTTTCTCTAATGGAAACACAAGAAACAGCAGGATATCATGGGAGCTGTGTCTGTGTTCAGCCAGTATAGAAGATTATGTATGTGCCCTCTAGAAAGGAGTTTAAACAGAAATTTTGTGGAGGTATTCTCACTGCTTCTTCCTAAGAGATAACAGAGCTCCACGTCTGTTGCAGACATCTTTTCATGAAAAATCCTTTCTTTAGGATTTTTCCTCCTGAGAAGCTGAGAGGCCTCAAGAACAAGATGTAAACAATGATTATCTGCCGCTGTGGAATGCAACAGGTGTATCTGTGATTGGTCTCATAGAGTTGTTTATAATTAATGGCCAGTCACAGTCAGCTGGTTTGGACTCTCTGTCTGAGACAGAAGCTATTATTATCATTCCTTTCTATTCTTAGCTAGCCTTCTGATTAAACCTTTCTTCTGGTCTTTTAGTGTAGTTTTAGTGTAATATATATCATAAAATAATAAATCAACCCTTCTGAAACATGGAGTCAGATCCTTCGTCTCTTCCCTCATCCAAGAATCCCTGTGAACACAGTCGTCACACAAGTCTACTTAGAAAACTTTGTTTTTAGCTAACATGAACATTTGAAACTCAGATTCTGAAATATTTTAACTGATTTAGTGATTCCATGCCACAGAACTTTGATGGCTTGTTTCCTTACAGTCATGAAATGAAGCTGAGTAGTTTCATGGCTCACATTTTAATGCATTGTAAATGAGCTAGGCACATACAAGATTCTTCAAGTTTAATTTCATGGTAAAAACTGACACTTTCAACATCTATCATGATCCCCTAAAAACAAGGAAGAAAGGCAGGGGAATGGTCCTAAATGATTAAAAGATTTAAAACTTTTGAGAGGATTTGAGAATCACTAGCGTCCATTGCGTCTCACCATTTTTATTTTTGCAAAGCAAATGCTAACCTGGATGGAACATATATAAATTCATTTTTGTTTTGTCAGTCTCCCAGATAACACCATTGATGTTCCTTGTGTCATCTTATCTGAACTCCTTTAAAACTAATACCTCCAAAATCTGCTTCCATCATTCATAGGTTATCTTTTGTTTTGTATGCCAGTCCCTTTCTCAGATGGTGCATCAGCGCTATAGACTTAAAGACAAAGTATGTATCTTTCAAGCATTTATTTTCTCTCCCTCTTTTTCTGGCCACATACATTAATTATATTACCAAGTTTTATTATATTACCAAGTTTTAACCCTAAGATGATTGCTTTAAAATAGATTAATTACTAGCAATGCACACTAAAAATGCTATCACCTGGAATTTGAGTGCTAGTGTCTTGTTCTCAAGCAAGATGACAAGCTGAAATATAATGTATCTTCAAAGAATAGTTCTGAGATATGTATCTATCTGAAACTTAGATCTCCTGATCTACAGGCAGTGTTCTGAGACTCTAAAAAACACTTAAACAAAAAAAAAGTGGACATTATTGAACTGTCGTTTTCTAATATAACAAAAATCAGTTAGACAATCTTAGCCACTCCTACTATCACCTAGGATGTTTTTTAAACAAAAAAGCATAATGATTGGCTCTGTGTCACAGAGTGTTACAGGTTAAAAAAACCCTTTTCTTAAATTCTTTTAAATTTTGGCAAAACTTTTCTTTCCAGCAAAAGTAGAATTTCTTCTATCTGTCCTTCTTGGTCCTTCCTCCATCATTTGCAAAAGGCAAGACAAGTGAGGTTTACATGGTTTACATGAAGATAAAATTTCAATTAGGGAAAAATCACAATGTTAAAAAAATTATGGAGTTATATTAATCTCATCTCTTCCAACTGTCTTAAATTGATAGGTTTGGAGTCAGAGCAATGGTGGCTGTTTCTTTAGTGTTTAGACTTTGCTGAAAACTAAATGTGCTTAGAAAGCACTGTCTCTTTATTGACCAGGAAGTAGAACTGTGTATGGTTTTCTTCACCACAGGCAGAGCATGCTCATCAATAGCACAGATAGACAACTGTGAAGAGTACAAAAATATTATTAGATGCAGAATGTGAAGAGTAGTGTTTGTTGACAGCCCCATATTTACCATGAGATGCTCTCACTAACAGGCCAGGATACTGGAACTTGTGTGCAAACATTTTTAATAACAAGTAACAAGGAATGAAAGGAAAGACTTGAAAAAAAACCCCAAGGGAGAGTTCATTAATGAATCTTGAAATGTTTGACACACTTTGGGAGATGGATCTGTCTTAGATGTATAAATTGTTTGCTAATATGATATTTATCTTTCTTTCCAGCTCTTAAAATACAGTGCAGTTCAAGTGCATACCAGCTGTTGGAGCAGATTGGAGAGTATCTGTTAGTATGCCGTGGGAATTTACAAGTCAAGGTGTGTATGCAGCATTCATACTCAGCTTTTCAGAGAGTAGAGTGTGAAAATACTCTGGAGTCCTTGAATTTTAACCCATGCAGTCTCCTATATTTTCTAGTCCTCTGTATTTCACAGTGCTTTGGTTAGACTAATTCTTGTACCTGAAGAGAGCATGTTCAGATTTTAAGCCAGGACCAATTCCATGGATTTGTTCATGGGACAAACCTGGTAAGTCAGAGACAAAGGACTTTATCAAACTTGGAAGTCCTGCATGGCACATTCACTGTCATGACTGCTTGAAATCAAAAAAGGTCCTTCAGAGACTTAACAAATCATGATGTCAGCTCCACAAGAGAATTAACAAACTTGTGGACCCAGTTTTGGATTAGACTCCAAAGAATTTTTTTAACTGATACTACTGCTATTATCTTTTAAGGAAAGGTTTTATGCCTCATTCTTCCTCTGTGTAAAGTGGCTGACCGGCACATATTTCTCCATTTGGGACTTGTTTTGAGTTGTAGTAAAAAAATTATTTCATAAATGACAGATAGTTTGTAACCCTATGACTAATATTCTTTCTTAGGGGAAAGGAGACATGGTCACATACTGGCTTGAAGGTAAGAAAGCTTCTGTCGCCCAGAAGGCAGTCACCAGCACTTCTGTGACTCCTCAAGATGCCAACAGATTTTCATATAGTCCAATACCAGGTGTCCTCCCCAGTGATCCTCTCTGAAGTCCTACTTCCTAGTCACTCATTAACTCCAGTATCCCTTCTGCTTTCAGTCTGTTAGGTCATTGTGCTCAATTAGAAAATTAGAAAAGAGATAATACACCCCTTTGGCCTTGTGAATGTATTCTGTCAGGCGTTATTTACAGGTGTTTCTCCCAGCAGTGGCACTGAAAATAGAAAAAAAGCAAAAACTCATCTTAAGGAATAATACATAGAAATGGTCCACCAGCTACCAGAGCAGAAAGTAGCTCCCAGTGTTACTTCTTGATGTGCTTTTGATAGGAAATGCTCAGCCAGCAGCCACCATGACCTGAAAATCAGCTGGTTGGACATTCCAGCCTGTGAGTTGCTCCCACAGGAAAGGAGATGGTACAGTGTTCCTGTTTAGTGGCATTATAAACCCTGTGGGCATGGTTGGTTTTGTGCTGTGAAAGGGAAAAATGAGGTGCGTATTGTGTGAGGAAGTAAGATCCATCAAAAGAGAAGGATGAAAAAAAGAGCAGAGAAATTATAGTGGATACAAATTGAAACAAGAATTTGTACTCCTGCTTCCATTTAATCTCCATTGTCTGGGGCATAGACAGAGGAATTAAGAAGAAAGTCTGCTGTGTTTCCATACAGGCAATTCCTAGTGACACCTGTATCTTGTTGTGGAAAATCTTGGTAGAGAAATGCAAGATGTTGTATGCTGTTGCTAAACAGGGTAAAGTTCGCTACAGCTGCTCTGGGATTTCTCTGAAAAACAGCTCTTAACATTTGCTGATGTTTTTGCTTTGACTGAAGTGGTGGTGAACCTACTGTTGCTGGATAGCTGTCTGTCAGTGAAACCAGGCAGCCCTCTGAGTCACTGTGTAATTTAGGACACAGTTTAGGAAAGGTCATTCCTGAGCCAGCATTTCCTGTAAAGAGAGAACTACATCACTATAAGTGGAGTAATTTCTAGGTGAGCATGACTCTGTGAGCACTGCTGGTGTTGGCTTTCTTTAAAGACTTACCTTTCAGGACTAATCTATTTTGAAGAGTTTAGCCCATTCCAGTTCAACTGGTTAACAAACAATCTAACAGAATAAGTGAAACTGAGAGACAAAGGATACCAAGGGTCAAAGCATTTCCACGATAATGTGAGCTGCAGTGGATAAAGTTAATTGGGAGGAGATGAAAAGGAAGGACTTTGAGTGTCATAGCACCACTTAATCCTGCTTATTCTGCTCCATTACCCTCCATTCTGTCCCTGATCCTAGGTACATGTACAAAAACATGCATGTAGTTGCAATATTTCTGCTTTAAATTTGTGGAGTTTAACCAAGCAGCTAACTACTTGTTCGTGTTTCTATGTAGCTAGCATAGCTACATAGCATAGCTATAACTTTCAATTTCAAGTATGTGCTGTGTGATAGTGATAGGAGTGTCACACTGCAGTCTTTCTTCAGCTTCTGTGAGAAGTAAATGCAGCTGTAATGATAGACTTTTCAGAAATGCCTAACAAAGGTAGAAAGTTAAGTACTTCCAAATTATGGGAGGTTTTTTTGAACTATACAGAAAAGATGTATGTCTTTCTGAGTGAAAGTAAGTCTCAGAAGTCTGTGTATCGCAGTGAGGGACATAGACATAGCTGACTTTGGCACATGAGATCTTAACATAAAGTCCCATCAAATTTTTTTTAATCAAAATTTTTAATTAGTCTCACATTTTTTCTAAGCTTAAAAATTCCTTTATCTTTTTAAATTTCATATTAGAAGGTATACTACAATTACTGTTTTTGTAATCTTAGCAGAATAAACCTTTCAGTTATCAGTAGCCCAGAGATATCCTCTAATACAACCATTTCCTTTATCCAAATGGTATCTAGAAATTGTGAAACTCTCTGCTTTATTACAGTGCTTTTTGATGTATTAAATATTTTACATTATTATCTTAATGAGTTTGCATTTGTTTACATTTTATTAAAGGTTGATATCCTTATCAAATGTGGATGTGAAAGTGTATGCTTTGTCCATAGTATTTCAGTTTTAACTCTTCTGCTTTATTTTAATGTTGTCTATAGAATTAAAAGATTTTTTTAAAGTGCCTTATGAGTTTCAAGTCTTCTAAATAGAAACGAGTGATGAGTGACTAACAGCAAGCTTGCTGGATTGGCAGCTTTAACCACTGACAAGTCTTTGGGTAGTATTCAAGTTCTGCTGAGAACAGCAGAGACTCTTGCTGACTTCAGGAGTCTTAGAGCCTGGTAGTTTTCTATAAAAGAGGTACAGCCTGAAGAGTGCCTGGGTCACCCTACCTCAGTTTTATTGTTACTTCCTGATCTTCTCCTTCAACAGAACATCTCCAGAGAATTATTTTCTACAGATTGTTGAATCTGTCATATCTTTCCTGCAACTTCAAGCAATAGTCCTTATTAATGTCAGTTTGTCTGATGACTGTGATGATATGACTGACTTTGGAAGATAGAAGTACAGTAGTGAATATTACAGACACAAACAGAAGTGTCCTCAGTCAACTGACAAGTATTTTAAGATTAATCTCAGGCATTTTGACAGATGTAGTCAATGACAACAGCCGTATTTCAGAGGCAGGAAAGCATTTACCAGCCTGTAAAACTGAAGTATGATAACCAGCACAGTGCTCATCTGTGAGATGCTTTAAATCCACAGAGATTCACATCCCAGATTTGGAACTAGTCAGCTAATCTAGCAAGCATTCTTTTATAAAATGGCACTATATGCTAGAAATATGTGATGTGTTCTTCCTTTTCTTGATGATTTTATCCATGCCAGAAAATGGGAAACCAATTGCAATAATAGAGCTGAAGAAGTGAAGGTGATGCGTACTTTATAGATCACTCCACAGAGTGGCCATTCATTTTCTGCAGTCATGCAAGATAATACAGAGGATACTAAGACTCTATTCACAATGTGGTGATTTTATTGGAAAGATTGTGCATTCTGATTATTGTTTATTACAGCTCCATCTACCTGGCAGTGAGAATGCAGGCAGGAACATTAAAATAAAAAATCACACAACACAGAAACTGACTTATGAAAGTCTTTTATTAGATTGATAAACCTTCACTATATTGTTTCAAGTTGAATATTGAGGAACAGACTGAATAATCACAATATTTTAAAAATTCACGACAAGTAAAGCCAAAAATTCATTAATGTATTTCCAAGTGTAAAACTTTCTAGATTTTATTCAAACCATAGGCATTAGAAAATACTGTGTTTTGCCACCAGAAGTTATTCTTTATCCCCTAGATTAGGTAGCAAACATATTTTACTTAGCTTGTTATTGGTGTGGGGGGGGGAATCCCAATTCCAAGGTTCTTTTGGGCTTTTTTTGCAAACAGAAAAGTTATCTGCTTCTTTGTAAAGCCAATTAGTCAGATGAAATAATTTGTTTAAATAAAAGGGAAGTGAAATCAGGTGTCCTTTGCAAACAATGCAGGGGCATAAAATGAGTGTTGAACCTGACTATGCAGTCAAAGATGCAGTGTCTCTTTAAGATCAATGTCTGATTAGTATGAGATTTTCCCAGCTTGTAGAACATCTCTCCCACCTACTCAGACCCCTAAAAATTACTAATAGCCCTTCCATCTGAATTGACCTCAAAAGTAGAAATCTTTGGTTTTTTTAAGAGTGTCTTTCTGGGGCTGTCCTTTAAAACCTTTAAAAGACAAGGCTGTGCAAGACTGTTCTGCTTATACTCCAGCTGAGCACCATCTGCTTTTCAGATAATGAGCACTTTGTCCTCCTAATTCCTCTCCCAGTTCTTCCCTTCCCCATAGTATAAAACATTGTATTGTACAATTTTATACATTCTAAATTGAAATTCAAAGATAGAATATTTTGCAATAAAATGTTCTTTCCAAATAAAATTTGGGAAAATTGCCTTTCCTCCTAAGGTAAATTTGGTTTTAAATTTAAATGCACTTTCAGATACAGAGATATAAAACAACCAGAGTTTGTGATAGAGTGGGTGTTTAGAATTTCTTTGTATGGGAGCCCTAATGACTGAAACCTTCCAAAGAACACACATGAGTATACATGATGTTATTTAATGTCCCACAGCATAGTAACCACAGTCCTCTGGTTCACACAGGGAAACAACCCACTCCACCTTCTTATTTGTATACCATCTTTCCTCTGCACTAAGTCTTAAACGCATATGTGATGCTTTCTGGAACTAAATTGCAAAGACTGGATTCAACAGTTTTCATACAGCACTAAGCTTGACCTGGAAGCTATGAAATACTTAGTGTTACACCTTTGCAAAATTTGCCTTGGATTTGAACAATTAAATAAGTACTTCTTACCAAGAGTGCCAAATACGAAGCTAATATAGGAGCATCCTTATGTTCATGACTGTGCACAATTGCTGATTATTACTGCATTTCATACTAAAATACAGTGGTGTGAAAATAAGTGTTTTGATGAGATCTAAAATCAGATCCCCACTACATGGTAATTTTTTTCCTCTAGTTCTTGTATCATGCCTTCAGACAGGAAAACATTCTCTGTCCCTTCTTGAGGAGCCATCTGGATAAGCTACCAAAGATACAATACACACATGGAACAGTGCACTAAACATACTGTTTTTGTGACAAGAATTCAACACAGTTAACCTGACAAAGTAATGAAATATTGTGTGTGATGCCTTTTTGGTCTCTTTTGCTTTTATGAAGATCTCTTATGTTCTACCCTCATTAGAATATATACAGAGCAAGATTTTAGAAGTATTTAACTCTTTTTTCACTCCCTGAGGAGTGAAAAGGATACTTTAGGTTGAAAAAAAAAAAAGCAAGAAATGCATCTTTCAGAATTGACCACAGGTTCAGGGCATTCACCAATGGTTTGGAGAAATGCTGAATGCAAAGCACTGGAAAAATTCAGATTTGAATTTCCAGGAATTCACAGGGGCCATACTGAAACACAGACAAGGAATATTTTAACTCTGCTGGAAGGAACTGTGTGTTCTTAGAAAGCCGTAACAGAGTTGCTCTTCTAAGAATTTTTTTCTCCTGAAGAACTGAAGGAATTTTAAAATTTCAGCAATACGGTTGACAGAAAAGCTGAGTAAGGTGTTGGAAAAACACCTCTGAGGAGATCTCAAATTACTATTGTGTTTTGATTGTGCATTCTGTTTCCTGCCCTTGCAGACAAATGTATAGCATATATACAGACACCCATCCAGGGTGCAGCTTGTAAGTAAAACCATTAACCATAAACACTTCCATGTATCTGGCACAAGGCTAATCTATGCAACTCTTCTGAGCACAAAACACACAAAGATTTAAAAACTAATGAAAGCTGAATCTCTGTGTCTGGTAAAGACAATAGAGTGTCTGGAATTGCAGCACCAATAGGACTGCTAAATTAAAGGTAATGCTTATCTATGAAAGTTGGCCAAGGTGTGTGAAAAGTGACTTCTCAACCCACTCTCTCTGTGGTTTAGAGCCATAAAAGAGCCCATACCACCAGAGAAGTAACCAACTCACTGACAGTTCTCCCTATAGGGATCGTATGTTCAGACTGGCTCAGAGTGGAAATGGGCTCAGCATGAGCTGCTTTGCAGCTGATGCCCCATGCCATGTGTCAAGACAACACCTCTAGCCTATATATTAGGAAACTCCTCCTTAGGAAACAAGTTTTAAAACAATTTATATTAGAAGCATCGACAGAAACCTTTCAGGACTCAAAAGTTTCCTATGCCATGACTTTACTGCCAACATGCTGAGAGTCAAGGTCTTGTGTGCTGATTGTGCTCTGCAAGTAAATAGGTTGGTCCCCACACACACATGAAAATCAGGTTGGCAGTGCTTGGTGGCCTGACAGCAACCCGCCTCTGACCCATGGCAAAATCCCAAGCAAGAACTGGCAATATAACTGAATGTCTTAACAGCTTAGATTGGATGCATGATGGAGTGTCAAATTCTACCACCCTGGCCAAACGCATGAGCTCACTCCGCGAAGTCTGGTATGTAGCAGCAGATATGGTGAGAGGGCGTCACAGTAGCTGTTACTCCACTAAATTACAACATAATAAATAGTTACTGCAGAGAGCTTGGATCAGAGCAGGAGGAACTGCCTCTGCAAGAGTATGACATTTCTACACTATGCAGATCAAGAACACAACACCATCCAGAGGGACACATACTCTGAGCACCTCTTACTTATTCAGTTCCAGGCTGAAAGGAGCAGCTATTGTTTTGCACTCAGGAGGACAAAGTGCACACTGATTGAAATTTCAAATTGTCTTGTAAAGACTCTGCAGAGATCAGCTTGTATGACTAACAATGGTACTTATGACAACAGAAATTTAAACAAAACACAAAACTGACTTTTGTTGATCTGCATATCATATTGTCTCTTAAAAGAAGATAAACTACACTATGGCACTATGATAAATGCTATTCCAAAAATAAAGTTTATATATCTTAGGAAACTTCTCTAAATGTCCAAATTACTGTTTTCCATTAAATGCTTTATACAGCCTGCCACTTTAGGACTAAGCAACATGTGGTTCACAAGACATTTATCCCCCAAGATATTTATCCCCCAAACTGAGCTCCCCTACAACTTCATGCATTGTTTGGAAGAGAGCACTGAGGAGAGAAGTGGGACTCTGACCTGAAGGTTTTTTAATGTTGCAAGAACAGAAAGAAGCTCTCATCTCTGGCCACAGCTTGGAATCACACCCCAAGCTGTGGTATCCTTAAGCCAAATTCAGACTAGAAGCTGCCTCTGAAAAGCAAAGTGATTATTCCTGCTTGTTCTAAGATCAGCACTGGTACCACAAGGTCTAGTGTCCACATAAGCTGAATGAAAATAAAGTCCCAGGTGCTCTCTGATCTGGGCATGTTATCTGCATAAAAAATTTGAAAATGATGTAATGATGTCTGTGATCAAATATGTATTAGATTTCTACTGGCAAAACTATAAAAGGTCACTTTATTATAAAATAAATAGAACCAACAGAACCACCAAACCCCCAAAACAACAAAACCAAACAAAACCCAAATATTAATACCTAACCCCCCTCAACAAACAAAAAATCTAAACCCCTTTCGTTTTCAAATTTTAAAATTCATATTTTTAATGGCCAAATTAATCAATTTCCATTTCATCCTCTATTAAACTAGCAGGGAACATAAGGGAAAAATAAAGAGGTTTCAGAGGCAGTACTAATTGATTTCTCTAATTTCAAATTCTCACACTTTCAATAAACAAATCTAGAGGATTATGGTATATTAGCCTAAAAATATTGCTTAAAGTTGTATTTTATTGTAAAATCTTAGCTGTATGAATGGAGGGATGACATTGCCTGTAAATACCAAATTTTAAACACTTTTTTTTTACCTCTTTCTATATTGTGAGAAGTTTTCACTCCCATTAAACTTTTGTTGAATACAAGCATTCTCTTGTTTTTACACTACAAATGGAATAAAGCACATGACTCAGATCTGCATGTCTGTATATCAAGTTATATATTTACTATTCCTTTTGTCACTAGAGTTTGCTGTCTTATCTTGAAAAAGCCCATGTAACTTTTGACAGAAAACATCTAATCCTAGACAAAATGGAAAAACTTGACTTCTTCCTATATATATATATATTTGCAGAACTGTACAAAACTAGGTTCCCAGTGGGCTGGTGCTCTCTTATGCAAGGCAAGAGATTACTCACAACCCTGTGAAAGGCAGCAGGCAGGACCCAGTAGCCTGTTTTCTCATGGTGGGTCTGATCTCCAGGGATGCTGAGCACCCCTGGGCATGCAATGAGAACCCTCACCTACTCTGCTTAGAAGCAGAAAGCAAAAGACCGTGTTTGTCATCACGTTCATCAGCAGTGTTTTATCTGTTGGCTTCACAGGTCATGAAATAAGTGGTCCTGGTGCCACTAAAGACTTGCTCTGCACATTGCAGAATCAGGTCTTGCAGTGACTAAGCCTAAGCAGAAGGCAAGCTGCTGAAAACAACTGAGTGCTTTTATGTGGAAGTTGAACATGTCAGGGAGAGGGTCTGTTTTTGTGGAATTCCTTTAATCATTGGATCAAACCCGGGCTGCACAGAGTGCAGGTGTTCATTTATTACCATAGTACTGTTGATGCATGCCTGAGCAGCACAGCTGCCTGTAACCACCTATTCAGGGTTTTTGCCTGACTTCAACTAGCTAGTGTTTTTTGAATTTATCGTAGTAGTATCCGGATGCCCCACCAGAGTCTGGCCAAAGGGTTAACATCTTATTTGGTCTGAAAGACAACAAGCTAGCCAGAAAATTGTTTCCTTCTTCTGGAAACATGTTCAGAGACTCATTGTCTGTTGCGATTTCACATTAAGTTTCTCAACAAACAAACAAATACACACACAAGTATATGTATAAAATTTACATTCACTTTCCAAACAATTCCATTGGCATGGAAAGCCTCATTTAAGTGCAAAATTCCTTTTCATTTTCTATACAACATCTTAGGTTGCTACAAGTGATTTATTTCCTACTCTGGTAACTCTGCATTTCTCTGGTACAACCTATGGTTCACAAAAACTATCTAAGCAGGAGCAGCTATTAAGACTTTCATCATACAGGAACTTTTTGGTGTTCTGGGAGTTTGCTTATAGGAACTGGGGCTTTGTGAGATATTAGCAAATTACTCTATGCTTCAGCAACCGTTACCTAAGACCTGAACACTGAGAGTAGGTGCTTAGCATGCACATTGTGTTACACCACATCTCTGTTCCCTACACCTGCGAGGCCAGGTAAGATGTTTATGCACAGCATGGAACATGCAACTTAGTGCTAGACAGAATAGCTAGGTTTGTATTTCAGTATGTAAACTGCAGGCTCTGAATTTGAATGGTTAATCTTCATTACCTACTTCACATTTTCTTGCTATGTATCCATAAGCTGTGAAAAAACCATCTGTCAGTCAGGTCCTCTGTTCCCTTCTCCCAGCAAAGCATGGCTTTGAGACCCCTGAGTGGACTGTCACCATGCATTCCCCATACAGAAATATCTGGCATTTTAGAAAAGGCACAAGAAAATGGCATTTTCAGAAGAGTCAGATCCCACTCAGAACATAACTCACAGAAGTCTATTCCTGAAGTGATTTTTGAGGTACTGAAATATATTTTAAAGACCTGAGTTCACTGATACCTGCTCCTAGTCTCTGCAAGAACTGTGTCATGTTCATGTTGCATTCTCCTTGTCAAGTGCATACTCTAAAATCCAAAAGTATTAGAACATTCCAGTGAACTCTAGACCAGTGGAAAATTAGGCTAACACATCTATGTTCATGCTATTGATGATAGGTTAGTCTTTGAAAACTCTCCTGAGCCTATATGGTTCCTAGGAGAATTTCAGAAGAGTCCACGGGGTCAGGACACCTATTCCTTGACACAAAGGAAAAAAAAAAAATCCAGCAAGGACAACGGGAGACAAATGATTTCTACACTCCCTGACATCAGGCAGCTGTTGGAGTTCATGCTGACATCTCTCAATTCCTCCCAAAATTAAGTGACAGTATTTCAAAAACTTATTCAGCCATAGAGCACCACATTCTTTCCTACAGTCAGCTCCAGAGTTTCATTCAGCTCTTGATCTCTGCTGACAGCCATTGCTGCCCTCCTGCCAGTGTGCCTACAGGCTTGGGCAGCAGGAAAACAAAAGGGAGGGAAAGGGAAAAAATAAAATTAATTTTTTTTCCAAAAATGAAAAATTGAATTTTAACCTTTAAACATGCTTGTTTACTTACAGAAAGCGTACTTCAGGCACAAAAGGTTTGAGTTTCAGTCACATACCACTTTAAATTGAAATAGTATCAGGATTGTCCCATGCAGTCAGCTATATTATCCCCTATCAAGAAGTTGAAGTTGCAGTTTTTGTATACATACATATACATGAAGTATGCATCTTTCACACAATGGTCTCCTGGTCTGAATTGACTCCAGTGGGGTTTATGTAACAACAGTACCTGTCATAAGGGCTGTTATCCTTGTAAGAGCAGACAATGATACTATCTTTAGGCGCCACAAAAATGTTGTCTTCAATGTCAGGGAAAGAAGTGCTGTCCCTGCTGGGAGAAGAGCTCTTCTTCTCCAAGGCACTGTATGTGGAGCCATCTCCCACGAACACGTTCTCCGGCATCTCTGGGTAACAGCTCTCCAGATATTTCAGCATCTCCTCCTGCTCCAACTTTTTGGTGAGGCTCTTGCACTCAGCCGTGGCAGCAGCGGTGGTGCTGGTGGTGCAGATGAACACGGTGTCCTCTCCCCTCAGCCCTCTCCTGTCCTTGCGGTAAGCTTTCCTGGCCAGCTCGTCACAACTTCCCTTGCCAGACTCCAGGTCGGAGGGGGTCCTTAGCAGCTCCATTACATCTCGGTCCTTGACTTCCTTACAGCACGGACGCATGTTCTCGGGACATTTGGTGCAGCCGTCGGTCTTTCTGGTGAGGGCAATGGCGGCGATGCCCGGCAGGCAGATGGCCGGCCCGATGGCCAGCAGCGGGATGTCTCCCAGGGTCTCTCCCTTGATGCCAGACACGGTGAACATGAAGCCGAACACCAGAAAGACGCTGACCAGAGCCACCACCAGCCCCGTCCGGGGGTTGATGTCGTCGGGTCTCAGGGTCCGCGCCATCCAGCTGGTGCGCACGGGGACGCTTCCCTCCACCGGAGCGCCCCTCGGGGCAGGGGACAGGCGCTTCCCGGCGAGCTTCCGAAGTTTTCCGGGCAGCGAGGCACGGAGCACCCCGACAGCCGGCGCCGCTCGGCTTCCCCTCGGCGGAGCCGCAGACGGAGGGCGGGCCGGGGCCGGGAGCTGTCCTGCCTCCTGCCTCCTCCCTCGCTCCCTCCCTCCCTCGCTCGTTCCCTCGCTCCCCGGAGCCGCTCGGAGCGGCTCCCCCGCCTGCAGCCCCGCCGCGCCCTCCCACGCCGGCGGCGGGCGCAGGGGGCTCAAGCCCTGGCGAAGGCCGGGGGTAGAGAGACCGGGCGGCTTCCAGCAGCAGCGGCCGGGGAGACAGCTGCCGCGGGGGTTCACCTGCCCGCTCTCCGCCTCCTCCTCCTCGTCCGGCCCCTGTGCCGGGGCCCCGCACAGCCGTGAGTACGCGCACCGCCCGGCGCGGGATGCTGCGGAGCCGGCGCGGGGGCTCGGCGGGCCTGCCCCTACCTGACGGCCCCCGCTGCTTGGCTGGCTGCCGCCGCCACCCCGGGCAGCCTTTCCCTCTTGAGCGAAGGGGAGAGGACCCCCGACGGGCGTCCTTCCTCGGGAAACCGGCATGTGCATCCTCCGCACGGCCCCCGCACCTAAAGCGTCTTCTTCGGTGAGGACGGGGCTTGCGAAGTTGTTGAAAGGAATTGTCTCCTGGGCAGACAGCAGTCCTGCCCCGAGTCTTCTCCTGAGTTAGGCACCTGTGGAGAGCAAGGCTTCAGGAGATGCTGTGTGGCAGCTGGATTTCATCCTGAAGGTGGCCCTTAGGGAGAAAGCCTCTCCTGATGTTATTCTCTCCCCAAGAATGAACATAAATGTTGGGATCCCTCGATATCCATGGCCTGCCGATTGTGATGGTGACGTTCTGTCCCTGTGATTTGATGCACTTCGGTGATGGTAATTTGAAGTAAGCACCACCAGCTGAATGAGTATAGAAAAGGATCTCAAACAGGTGGGAATGTGGAAAGGCAGCAGCATCTTCAGGCATGTTGCCAGTGATACAAAAGACTAAATGCTTTCACCTGGGGCAGAGGTACTGGGAGACAAGAAGGAGTGATACCAGAAAGCTTCCAAGAAAGTTAATGTAACAGAAAAGGACACTGTGAACTACAATTTTGAAACCAAGGTTTCTTTAAGTTTTCCCATTAACGTGATTCATTTTCCTCATACTACAAACTTGGAAAGCTCAGAGAAGCCAGTTTAGAAAACACTCAGATGTCTTTCTCAGGTCATGAAAAGCATGGGTTTTATTTACCCCCCATACACTACAACATCAATAGAGCACCTCTGTCTTGTAGATTTCAAACTTGCCTTGCAGAGACCAAGTCCAAGACTATAATTTTGCAAGTGGGAACAACTCTTGCCTTACAGGACATTTTGTAAATGGGTTGTCAGGTTACAGTATTTACTGTTTCATTTGAAGGATGAGTAAATGGGAGTAGAAGTACACAGTGGGGAGAGTTTTTAAATCAGTGGCAATGTCTGGGTTTGAGATTAAAAGTTTGTAATGGACCATGATCATTATTTCAACTTGTCCTCCAGAAAATTGTCAAGTAAAATTCACAATGAACCTCTCACCTGTTGCAGAGTGGGCTGAAACAGGAATGTTTTGGACTCTGTTAGAAATACCTTTCTTGACTGAAAGATTTAAAAATCAAAACCCTCGAGCCAGCACAAGTTAACTTCTACTTTTGCCACTGTGCAGGATTTAGTAGTATAAGAAATGACAGTAGCGTTCCTATTTTCCAGAGCAAAAATTTGCTGTTTCTTTCCATCTGCTGTTATTCAGAGACACAGCTTTTATGTCTTTACTTAGGAATGAATAATGCATTTTTTTGTCCATCAGCTAGATTCTGGATGAAAGGAAGTGATTAACCTTCAGCAAGCCTGTCCCACATAACTAAAATGTTGTTAAGTTATGAAGTTATGAGTATGTTGGTAACTAATGCCAATGAAAGTCACTGTTCCTGCTCCCTGACCTTCCTTCAACTCCCCTACTGCATTTGGATAGTTTTTCAAAAAATTGGAAATAGTTCTTTTGTTGAAAAACAAATTATGATGCCTGGGAAAAGCAATTACCTGAAGCTGTACTCATCAACAGTCCTTCAGAGATAGAAAAAGGACACAGAAATGTAAATATTAGTGGCATTTGTGGAGGGGAAAATTGCTGTAAGAGCTGAAGTACATGTCAGAATATCTAACAGGAGTAAAAATGGCCCTTCAAATTTAAGCGACAGGCTTGCTGAGATGGAAGAGGGAACATCTACTTTGGAACTGAAAGCTGTTAGTGGACAGAAAAACACAGAAAATGTCAGGACAAAGGTGGAACTAAATGTCTTCAATTTGTCCCTTTGTGAGTGATTTCAAGACAAGATTGTATGCTTGTCGCAGGAGGGGATAGAAAGGGAAAACAATCACCCAGTTCCAGGAAAGCGTACCACGATTGTTAAAATTGTCTTCCCAAACTAGAAATCAAGAGATCAGCAAGTGCCACTTAACACAACTGAGCAACAATGCAAATGGTTGCATTTTCTATCCTGTTCATAACTAGAGAAGAAAAATGAATCCTTTGAGGTGAAGTTTCTGTTCTGGTGCTGTACACAAAAATTAGGTACTCAACCTAAGAGGTATTCAACAGCAACCTCTCTTCCCCCCTCTTGAGTGGATGGGCAGCAGGATGGGGACTGAAGGAAAAAAATGCTCTCTACTGTAATAGATCAGAGTTGTAATCACCTCAAGAACTTGAACATATGTGTCTATGGATCTGATGAGATGCTGTGCTGGTTTTGTCTGGGGTAGAGTTAATTTTCTTCAGAGTGGCTGGTATGGAGCTATATTTTGTACTTGTGCTGAGCACAGGGCTGATAATACAGAGATGTTTTTGTTATTGCTGAGCAGGGCTCACACAGAAACAAGGCCTTTTCTGCTCTTTGTTCTTGCATGCTGGTGAGGAAGTTGGGAGGAGACACAGCTGGGACAGGTGACCCAAACTGACCAAAGGGATTTCCAGCCCATGTGACATCATGCTCAGGACATAAAGTGGGGTGAAGAAGGAGGAAAGGCGGGACCTTTGGAGTGATGATGTTTGTCTGCCCAGGTCACTGTCAGGTATGATGGGGCCCTGCTCTCCTGGAGATGGCTGAACACCTGCGTGCCCGTGGGAAGCAGTAAATGAATTCCTTGTTTTGATTTGCTTGTGTGCATGGACTTTAGTGTCCCTGCTAAACTGTCTACACCTCAATCTATGACTTTTCTCCCTTTCACCCTTGTGATTCTCTCTCCAATTCCAGTGGAAGGGGGGTGAGTGAGCAGCGGCTAGGGCTTGGCTGCTGGCTGGAGTTAAACTGTGAGAGATGCTTCCCAAGTCCCAAAGGAATTAGATTACATAATTGCCAAGCCAGTCTGCACGGTAGTTGAAAAGTCCTGGCAGTCAGGTGAAGTCCCAGGTGATTAGAAGAGTAGAAATATTGGACCCACCTTTAAAAAAGGTAGGAAAGAGAACTGTGGGAACCACTGATCTCTCAGCCTCCCTGGACTGACATTTCCTATTAAAAGCTACCCAGTAGCTCTCTAAATTGTCTAGAGAAGGATTTGATGGGTGTGCTGTTCCGTGGGTAAGGAATTAGTTGAACAGTCATACCCAGAGGGTAGTGGTCAACTTAGCTCAATTTTCGCATGAGGATTGGTAATAGATAGTGTCCCTTAGGAATCTGCTTTGGGACAAGTAGTGTTTAATGTCTTCCTCAGTAATGGAGAACCATTGGCAGGTTTGCAGCCAACCTGCTTTGAGTGGTTTGAGTGGTGCTGTTGACACTGCTGAAGGTCAGGATGCCATCCAGAGGGACTTGGACATGTTTGAGAAGTGAGCACATGGGAATGTCATGAGGTTTAACAGGACCATGTTCAAGATGCTGCACCTGGGTTGGGGCAACCCCCAATAACAACACAAGCTGTGAATGGATGGAGAGCAGCCCTGTGAGAAGAATTTGGGGGTGCTGGTGGGTGAGAGGCTGGATGTGACCCAGCCATGGGCACTCCCAGCCCTGAAACCCAGATGTGCCCTGGGCAGCAGCCAAAGTAGCGTGGGCAGCAGGGGAGGGAGGGGATTCTGCCCCTCTGCTCTGCTCTGCTGAGAGCCCACCTGGAACTCTGCATCCAGCTCTGGGGTTCCAGCACAGGAAGGACATGGACCTATTGGAGGGAGTCCAGAGGAGGGACACCAAGATGATTAGAGGTGTGGAGCATCTTTCCTACAATGAAAAGCTGAGAGCATTGTTGAACCTCATGAGATTCCCATGGGCCTTCTCGCCCACATTTCTCTTTATGACATCCCATCCTTCAGGAATGTCAACCACACCACTTACCTTGGTGTCATCTGCAATTTTGCACAGGGTGCGTGCAATACCCTTGTCTATGTCATTAAGGAGATATTAAATAACACTGATCCCAATAGCAACCTCTAAGGGACACATCTCTTGTCACTGATGTCCATTGGAACTCTGAGCTGTTGACCACTACCCTCTGAATATGACAGTCCAACTAATTCCTTATCCATCTAAAAGTCCACTCATTAAATCTCTCTCTCTCCAATGTAAAGAGCAGGATGCTGTAAGGCACTATGTCAAAGGCTTTACAGGAGATAAATGACATTCATAGTCCTTCCCTTGCCCACTGATGTAGTCACTCTATTCATTCTCTATTTCCAGTCACTGGGGATTTCTCCTGACTACCATGGCTTTGCAAATATGGTGGAGAGTGATTTGGAAACTACATTAGCCAATTCTCTCAGGACTTTCTGTGGTGCATCTCAGTGGATCCCCTAGACATATATGTTCTAGGTCCTCAGGTGACCAGGAACCTGATCTCTTAAGAAAGGAAGCACTTTTCTCATCCAATCCTGACCTTACTTTCCATCCACTCAAGAGGCGTGGGAAGAGAGACTGACAATGAAAAAAGTTGCTGAGTATCTCAGCCTCATCTCATCCGCTGTTTCCGGTTTTCTAGTCGTGTCATCAGAGGAGTACATTTTCTTTGACCTTTCTTAATAACCATGGAGCAACCAAAACAGCTATTTGGATAAGCAGCTTTAGATGTATTACATTCCTTTTGGTTTTTTATGTAGGTTTGAAGATAGAGATCAGAAAACGATGGGCCAAGATGGATGTGATGGAAAAGGTGCCAGTTGAATGACAGGTAATTTTTCCTGGTACTTCTTTCTTAAACTCTTTGAATCTGCTGTTTTGCAGATACGATTATCTGCTTCAGTCAATGGCTTTTTGCAAGAGCAAAGACTTTCTCTGACTAGGCAGTAGTGCAAAATCCATGGAAAATTGTGTGTGCCATAATTTTTAGTATCCTAAAAATTAAAAGATCTGGCAGATGGAGTTTTGAATTAATACGTTACAATTTACAGCTGGCTTACTTATAAGACCTCATACCATGCAAGAACTCTGCAAGCCCTTAATAACATCATAGGTAAAATTAGACTCTGGTTTTCACCTTCCAAGCTCTATGGTAATGCTAAAATTTGGTACTGTTTTTGAGTGTGGGATCATGTAGGTCCTATTTGTAATCTGGATATAGAACATGGGACTTGTTTTGCTAGCAAGTTCTGTGTGGATTGGGATACTCAAATTTCAAGCTTTTACCCTAATGCACTTGTGCACATATTTGAGGCACCCCATTAGCTTGAGGAGACAGTCAGTCGTTCTGCTGAGGTCACTGGCAGGCACTTCAAACCTGCTCAAGAGCTGCTTCACAAAAGTTCTTCCTGTCTGCAGCAAGTACTCCTTGCTGAAAGTGGATGCTGAATGCGCAGCATCCATCTTCAGGCCTTTTTGTACATTGTGTTTTCTTGGCAGCATATACAAAAGAAAATACTTGACAATTTTTTTGTAATGTGCTACTATGTCCTGTGATACTCATATGCCTCTGCTGAAAGACTTTTTTTTTTCCCTATTTGAAAATGTTTGTTGTTTACCCAGCTTCACATTTACCTTATTTCTAGTTCTTATGGGGTCTGTGTAGCCACTTCTGATGCCTCTTCCATGCTTCTGGACTGCTCTCAAAAGTTCTCTGGGTCTTCATGTCCTCAAGCACAAGTTCACCTGAAGGAGGATTTTTGGGCCCTGATGTTCGCTCAAGCCCCTGGGTCCTGCTCTTTGTAGACAATCATTTGTGCTTGACTGCGGCTTGCTGGCCAGTTGGCCAGATGTGGAAGGACTCTGCTGATGACAGCATCTGATCAATAAACAAGGGGCAAAAGAGAAATATCAGATGCCTGAAGGGCTTGTGTTTTGTCACTGAGCCATCACACCAGGAGTGGGATTCAGAAACCCTGGTAGTGAGTCATGCATCCGTCTTGAGGTGACCTCGGGGACTTAGCAGGATTGCTGTGGAAGAGGTACAGGCTGCTGTGTGAGTCACGGCATCAGGCAATAAATTAGCCAATATAATTCACTGGGAACTTTATCTATCTGCATCGCTCTGCCTGATGTGCTCTTCCCCTTTGGGAAGCTTCTGATTAAATATACTTTATTTCTTCTATCGAAAATTGCTCACAAAAGATGCAATAAACTCTGGGGACTCACCCACAAGTACTGCGTGTTATGCACAATGGTGAATAATGGGTAGCTTGCTTTGTCCCAGAGAACTTAGAAGACGCTTCTTAAAGGGGGTCTCTAATTGAGTTGCTTGTCTGTGGAGAAAGAGGAAGGGAAAATAGGTTGTCTTGACCTACCTCTGCAGAAGAAGCTAATAATTTTTGATATGCTGGAACACTTTTAAAGCAGTTTTAAGCATAATCATAACGATGTATTAGGGTACTTGCAATGACTAATTCTTTCTGTGAAGCTTGCTGACATCCTTCCTGTCTGTTTAGGAAAATTTAGTATAAAACTCAGGGAACTGATCAAAAGGCTATGCATGTTCCTTGCAGGCTCTGGAAGACTGGAACTTCCCAAGCCAATTAAACTTGAAGCAAATTTAAATGGGGGTGGATATCATCAAAGTCTATAGCTCATTTAAACAGTGTAAATATGTCTTTTAAAAAAATCATCCTATGCTGTGGATACGAAAGAAGAAATGAAATCTTTGTAATAGCAGTCCTGATTGTCTGACCCATGATTACTTCGTACCACATCTGCACCTTTGCTCAGACGTACCAGTTAATCCAGGAAAATATTTCCAGGCATATGAATGACAAGAAAATAATCAGAAGCAGTCAGCATGGATTCACAAAGGGGGAAGTCATGCTTGATCAACATGATAGCTCATAGTGAAATGGCTGGCCTGCTGGATGTGGGGAGTGTGGGTACTATCTATTTGGACTTCAGGAAGGCCTTTGACACTGTCTCCCTTAAGATCCTCCTAGACAGGCAGCTGCTGTATGGCTTAGGTGAGCAGACAGTGAGCGGGGCTGAAAGCTGTTCTAATGGGCAGACCCAAATGCCAATGATTGGTAGCACAACGTCTAGCTGAATGCTGGTAACTAGCAGTGTATCCCAGGGGTCAATACTGGGTCCTTCAACAATCTTCATCAATGATCTGGATGATGAGGCAGAGCACACAATCAGGAATTTTTCAGAGAACATAAAACTAGGCTGATATCAGAGAGTCATGTTACCATCACAGGGACATCAATGGCCTTGAGAAATGGGCTGACAGGAGCCTAATGAAATTCAGCAAGGGGAAATGCCAAATCCTGCACATGGGGAGAAAAAATATGCTAGGTACTGCCCAGCTGGAAAGCAGCTTGACAGAATAGGACCTGGGAGGCCTGGGGAACACCAAGCTGAACATAAGACAGCATGTGCCTTTGTGGCAAAGGAAGAGAATGGTGTCCTGGGCTGCCAGCCAGCCAGCTGGGATGTGATCCTGGCCCTTTATGCAGAGCTGGTGAGGATATCCCTAAAGTACTTTGTCCAGTTCTGTGCTCCTCGAGCCATGGACATATTGCAGAGAACCTATGCTCCAATGGACCCTTCAGTGGAAGGGTCCTTAGGCTGACTGAGGGACTGGAACACCCGAATTTGCTGTGAGGAAGGGCTGAGGGCGCTGGGCCTGTTCAGCCTGAAGAGAAGGTGGCCCAGGGGGATGTCATCTTTGTCTGTGAGTGCCTGAAGGGAGCTCACACAGAACACACAGCAGAGCTCCTTCCAGTGGTGCCCAGTGACAGGACCAGAGGCAGTGGGTGCTAACAGAAACACGGGAGGTTCCCTCTGAACTTCAGGATACACTTTTCCATTGTGAGGATGATCAGACACTAGGGCGGGTTGCCCAGAGAGGTGGTGCAGTCTCCTTCCCTGGAAATACTTAAAAATCATCTGGACACGGTCCTGGGCAACCTGCTGTAGATGACCCTGCTTGATTAGAGGTTTCTTCTGACATGCACCATTCTGTGATTCCTTTACGGCAGAGAAAATGATGGATGAGTGTGGCCATGTGTGCATGCACAGACTGAGCACTCTCTCATCACTGTGTGGGGGCACTGGAGAGAGGCAAAGCATTTTGTACAGGACGTGGGGATGTGAGAATCTCTCTTTGAAGAGGTGAAATCTGCATGGTACACCAGGAATTCTCTGGGGAAAAGTATGCAATGGCGCACTAAGTGTGCACATAAGTCACAGGGCAGCTGTGTTCTTGAATAACATGAAATCCTCTTTCTTTTCAGGAGGCAGCCTGTCCGTTCCCTGTCAAATGGTGATGGCTTCCCTGAACCTTCTGCTGCAGCACATCTTCAGCTGTCACATTGCTGCAGGCACCAGGAGTGGCTTGCTGAGGTCCCGTGGCAGCCGCTCACTCTCAGGCATTTCCCTGGCAGCCCCTCTTCTTGCTGCCTTTGGGAAATACCTGCGACTTCACCCTCTGCCACCCAGCAAGCTGAGTGTGTGAGAGGAGGTTTCTCAACCAATGCCCTCCAGCAGCTGTGGGGCCACAGACACTCCTTGGGAGACATCCCATCTCACCTCAGCCCAGCTAGCTGCTGGTGGTGGCCGCTGTGAAGAGCTTTCAGAGCCTCTCTAAAGACCAGGGCAGAGAGGTGAGCTGTGAGATCGGTATCTGCCAGTTCTGCTGAACCAGTGATCAATACCTAGCAATAAGCACTGCTGGGGGTCAGACCAAAGCACATATACGCTGTGAAATTTCCTTTTTCTTATTTGGCTTTTGGGTACACCAGAGACCAAGATCAGGGAGTGACAGAAGTCTGTCCAGGCTTTCTTCCAACACGGTGAACATGCTGCTGAAGAATGCCTTCAGAGGAAACAGTGTTTGAGTTTGTACCCAAAGGTACCCTCCATGAGAGGTTATGGGGAACAATATGCAGAAATAGTTTTTAGGAATATCTTGCTGTTTTCCTCCATGGATCGTGCAATGAATGGGTCGGAAGTGGTAGTAGTGGTAAGGCCTCTGTGGTGGAGTGGGGAAAAATTAGATGTTCTGTTGTCCAAAGAGTGCATGTGCATCACCATGGCCCTTGCATGCCACCACAGTCTAAAAATTAAGAACTGACTTGTACAGACATCACTCATAAGAGTGGCTAAATGTGTACTTGATTAACCTCATTGCCCTACCGACTAATTAGGCAGCTTATGGGGACAGCTTCACAGATGGTAATATTTGCTCACTATGGACTTGTTCCCTTTTCCCATAAGCTGCACCCAAAAGTATCCATTATCTAACTAAGCCATCACAGATGGTGAGATGATGACAAGCACGAGTCAGTCATGGTACTGTACTGTGTCAGGGAGCAGTATTAAAGGAAGGGTTGTGTGTTCATTGTGCTGGGAGCACAGGTCTGGGCATGCTTTATGTGTAGACCAGATCCTGGTGTTTACTACATGAGGAGGTGTGTAACCACAAAGGTGGGAAGGGCAATGATGGGGGAGCATTACACCCATTTCAATGCAGTAGGGTGTTTTTGTGTTTCAAAGGCATTTGATGTAGGGGTGTAATAAAGTTTTTATTGCTGTATACTTGGAGTGCTTGCAACATTTAGAGTTGGTAAAAACCTTGCATGCTGATATCAGGGGTTGTCAAATGGCTGCTGATTGTGAGTGTGGGTGTAAATATACTGCTTTGCACTCCCCTTCTGTAGAGCAGACCTGTGTCTCTGAAGAAACGGGAAGCATGAGGAAGGATGCTGTAAAAGGAGCTACAAATGTTGCAGAAGAGGAGCAGAGCACATGAAGGTCTCCAGCCATCCTGCAGGAGCGAGGGATTGGTGCAAACCAAGCCTTGAGAACAGGCTCAGAAGGGCCAGACCTGTTCCTCTACCCACCCTCATTTCCCCTGGACTCTACCTGGAATAGAGACGATGCAGGCCACTTGGGGCAGCTCCATTTGAACAGGGATGTTCCTTACCACATCCCAGAGATAGTAGGTTTGGAGGGTGCCAGGGAGTATTTACCCAACGTGTTTACAGTTGCTGGCCCTTCAGAGCCCATCACCAGCCGTTCCCTGGTTGAGGCTCCATCTCTGCATCCAGTATCAGGCATCAGGTGCCCTCCATCCTCTGTTGAGGGATCTCCAGCCAATAAAGAGGGCCACATGGCAGGTTCCTTTTTTGCTCTGCGGGTTGTGGTGAAATACTGTCCAAAGCATGTACAAATCTGTTTAAATCACTTCCACCAAAGAATACATTTTTCATCGGCATGGTGGTAGGAAACACATGGTAATAGAATTTTTGTAACTTTTTGCTCCTTCCTGGAACATGCAGATGGTTCCTCAGACTCTGATGGCATTTTGGGCCACCATGGTGTGTGTCCCAGAAGCCCTGTTACAGCAGCACAGCTCTCAGGGGTCCAGCCCCAAGGCCTGCAGGGGAAGACACTGCTACAGGAGAAGACACTGTCCTTCCCGCTTCCCTGACTGCCACACCACAGGCTGATGGGCACAACTCGTACAGTGTCACCCTGACACAGGGTAAAGACCCTTGCCTAAGCACATCCTTGGGGCTTCCAGTTGATTCCAAATGCCCTCCTCCCAAGGCTAGCTTTCATTTTCCATCCAGGAAGCAATGTCCGGCTGAAGCAACGGACATCAGAGACTCCTTGTCTAGACAGTTTATCCTAGGCACAGTCACCTGGCTTGGACACATCCTCAACCATCTCCCTATTGAAAGTGAGCACAGGCCAAGCTGGAACCCTCCTCTGTCTCTGGAAAGGAGCAACCAGAAGTTGGTGTGTTTTGAACCGTACCTTGTGCTTTGACAGGAAGCTGCCATGTGGCAGGATGAGAAATTAATTAGCCTCATGCTGCTGCAAGCATTTCCAGTCCCAGCTGACAACAGACTAATTAAGAACCTCCCTGTGGTGTCTATTTTAGATAACCATTTACTTTGATACAGTTTAACAAGGGGTTTTCTAATGGTTTATTTCACAGGCAACTCATTAGATTAATGTGTGGCAAACAGCAGGAACTTGAATAGGCATTTTGAATTCCCAGCCTCCAAAAGCCAATACAATTTTGCCAAAGAGTGCACTAATTTTATCAAGGCAAAACATATGCTTCCTTCTGATATTTTGTGTCATGTCATTTGTTTCCAGATGTCACCTTAACCTAAGTCCAGAAGTTTTGAAAACTGAAGGTGACCTTGTAAATGCTGGTTCTTAGGAGCCAATTAATGCTCCTGGATGCGATTTGCCTATCAGAGTCATTTGTGGTTCTTGCAGACTGAGCACCAGGGCTGCTAAATGCACCACAGTATCAGTGCAGTCTGCTTCAGCATCTCAGTGAGGACTGAGGAACCAAACTTCCTGCCAGCCCAGCAATCCCTGCATCCATGACTATGGAAAATGCTGGTACATGTACAACTCATGCTGACACAGGTACAAGGCTTTCACAGGATCTCCCACAAAGCTTAACAGAATCAGAAAAGGGCCCTAAATCCTACAAATGGCAGGAAGGAGTGTCCATGCTTTCTACCTTAACTTTCAAATGTTAAGCTGGACCCTACCTAACTGCACCAACACACTTTGTCTTTAGGAACCTACAGGAGTGCCAGATGTAACCTGGACCAAAGTAGGGACATAGGTGGAAAATGAACCCAGAAGCTACTTGGTTTTCTCTGCACAATCTGTCCTAATGTGAAAACGTGCAGGAGGATTTTACTTTCCCTTTCTATCTCTGCACTGCCTCGTGTTCACAAATTACAGTTGCGAGGGTGAAGTATTTGACTCCAAATTAAGAGTGAGTGGATGACAGCAAAGATGGTAGGTTGGACCTTACTTTGCATATGATTGCACAGCTTGGAAAGAAGAGTGGGGCTCTGGGTGGGGAAAGAGCAAAGAACAGGAGCTGAAAAGCCTTGCCAGGGTCATAGGGTGGTGCCACAGCAGCAACTAAATACTCTGTGTAATTTTCAGCAGGATACAGTTCTCCACATGACTCGAGATCAAGTTTTTTGTTGTCACTAGAATGAATTGGGAAAGTCTCTTTGAAATTAATATTTGAATATCTGATGTGTTTTCTTTTTCCCTGGGGATACTAACCAGTTCTCTGTTTTCAAACACCATCAGAAACTTAGGTTAAAGCCTCAGAGATTAATTTTGCTTCCAAATTTGGTTGAAATTGGCTTGTGGATTTGGATATGTAATTTCATTGAACAAATTGCTCAAACTGGGACTGCCCCCCTACAAATCATCTGCTCAGAGCCGCCTGCTCAGAGGCACATGGATCATCAATGTTTGTTGATGAAGAAGAGTGTTTCCATGCTTTTCTTTCTAAAATGCTGTCCCAAACTAAAATCCCTAAATTCTTGTCTAGGATAAAATATAGAAAGTGAAAACTAAAAACATTAGTGGGTTTATCAGTTTGCATTTCTCAGCACCTTATTGTTTGTAATTCTTGCCTCATTCTCCTCTGCTCCCAGAAATTCTGTGTGACCAGAATTTGGAACACTTCCCCCGTTTCATGGCAACAGAGCTATGCTGTAGAGGCTCCACAAAGCCACACACATTATGATTTTTATCCCTTGTTGCAGTCTGGCTGAGTGTAAACACTTCCTTCCCAGTCTTGTCTGGGCCTCTTTGGATGCAAGCAGCTACAGCAAATACCAAGTGTGGCTTCATTTGCTGTACCTATCTGGCCTCTGCCTCCTAGTCCTTCGGGCTGTGGCTGCTTTCCCCTGTGGCTGCATGCTGGGAGGCTGGTGACCCACTTCCCGAGGCTGAAGGCACCATGGAACAGAGGGAAGCTGCAGTACCCAGCAGCTCTGCTGAGGCTGAGTGCTGACAGCCAGAAGGCAGTAAGGACTGAATGCAGTTGCCTCTGAAATGCACACTGTGCACTTCCCCCAGCAGATTCCTCTGCTGTAGCCGTGTGACAAAACGTGTTCTTGACTAAGTCCTCACAGGTAAATGCTGGCTCAGTGCTATCAGCTTGTGTTTCTTCCTGCCAGGAGCCTCCAAGAGCGCTATTACGCAGGGGGTTCTAAAGCTTTTTTTTCCTGAGGAGTAGCTTTATACAAGCAGCCTGTGTCACACTGATGACATTGTTACTTCTGTCCTTCTTGGCAGTCCTTTGGGCATTTCATGGTGCCTTCCTGAGGACGCTGGCACTGCTCTGCTGACTCCTACCTGGCATGCTACTCCATGGTGAGCTCAGCCTGCCAAAAAACAACTTTCTCCACCAGGGTGCTCGTGTCAACAGCTGGGTGCAACTGGATGAGCTGCAGTTGTTGTTCTTTGTCAAACTATCAGGTGGTCTTTTTCTTTTTGTACTCTTTCATTTACTATTAAATATCTGTTTCCAAGAACATTGTGTGGTTTCTAAGGATGCTGTGTGTAAACTCACGTGTCCTTTGTGCTTTGGTGTATTAGCAGATGGGGTACTTGGGCATGTTGCAGTACCAGAAAATATGTCTGGCTTCTGAAGCTGACCTGATATCTGCTGATAATTTTCCAAAGCAGAAATTCTTTATGGGAACATGAAATCATGGCAAGGTCTTGTGGATGAGCTACATCTGAAGACCAAGTGACCACAGCCCCCCACGCTACGTATTTCCTTGCAGAGGCTTGCCCAGCCCCATCAGTAACACTGAACAGCACATTGTACCTGGTTCTGCAGTTTTGATTTTCAGACTCTCACCAAATGTGTGTCATTGATTCCTAGGTACTCTCTTGCCCTGGGTCCCAGGCATTGCACATGGTTCCTTCTATACTCCTAGCTCCCTTCGGGGCCAAGGCTAACATGGTCTCCTGTTAAATACACTGGGAACAGCCCACAAGGCATGGAGTCCTTGGGCTTAAACTGTAGAATATGATCTTGTGTAAGGGGATTGGTTTTCCTTTTTTGAATTCCTATCCTAAATCCCACCCTATTCTGCCAAGGGGAGCCACCAGCTGCCATGTTATTCCATGGCCTTTTGCAGGGTTGCTGTTTCCAGCAAATAAAGTTTCTAGTAGTGTTTTAGCATTCATTCAGACCCTGCATCCCTGTCAGGATCTTTTCCACATTTCCTATTCAGGTGCTACCTGCAAAACATATAATCAGTCACAGGTCCAAAGACTGGATAAAACATTCTTCAGCAACATGTATTAGACAGATTCATCCCCTGTGATCAAAGGCCCCGTCCTTATCCTGTTACATTAATGGAAATTTTACTAATAACCTCAGAAGACCAAGATATTATTCTCCCTGATTAGTGGACAAGACCATTACAACATTACAGCTTCAGAAGAAATTAAATCCCTTTGCCTCCTCTTTGGGTGGGGGGAACAAGGCACGTGTTATGCTTCCTCTTAGGATGTCTGTTCTCATAACTGGTAATCATCTGAGACAGGAGCTGGTGTCCTGTCAGAGGAGTGTGCTGTAGCAATTTCTCTCATCATCATATATTTAGCCCTGAGTTTGGAAAATGGCTCCTACTAGATGGGAGCTAAGTTTAAGTCCATGGTTGCAGCTGTGTATTTCTAGTCCCTGTTACCACTGGGGCTGCAGAACCTGGTGCTGAACTGCCACTACTTTTTATTCATTCCTAGGAGATTTGGTGGAGGGGTGTTGAGAAATTTCTCTGTCTTCCCCTGAAATTTTTGTTTCTGTAGTGTGTCTCAAATGTACTTAGAGAAAAGGAATGAAATTCAGCAGTATGACTGTGTTAGCAGAGCAAATGTTTTGCTGGTGGTAGCTATTTCCCCCATCATGTTAGCACTGAATTTGTTCTGGTATTCCTGAAATGCCTTTAAACACTTCATTTCTTCTTAAATACTTCCTTGTGTGAAAGCTAGCCTGGGGAAGACAGTGCTAAGCCTCTTAGGAGAGAAAAGTTGTGCCTACGTTTAGACTTATTCCATCACCCTCTGTGGCACTTGAGCTGATTCCACTTTTTATACCTATCACTTTCTCATTTCCTCTGGCTACGATCCCTCTTTCTTTCTGCAGAAATGTTTGGAGGGCAGGCAATTCCATGGCTGCCTGCAGATGAAGCCAGATCAGCTTTCAGCACTGAGCTGTGTAACAGCTGCCCGCTGTCACTTTAGAGCCAATTTTGGGACAATGTCATCAGCTTTGTCAATCCATATGTCCCAGGGAGATTTTTTGTGTATAAAAGCTTAAGTGTCTATTAACTGGATCAAATTCTTAAATGTACATCTGAGACATGAAGTGTCAAATAGAACACCCAACTTTCACTAACCACACAAAACTGTAATTCATTGATATCAGAGTTCCATGAATTCCAGCTATCCATAGGCACATGGTATCTAAAAGTTTGTCCTGTGCTCACCTGAGCCTGTATATGAATATATGGGAATGAGCAAGAAAAATGTTAGTAGCATTTTTGCAAATTTTGCCTTTTTTTTGTGTTTTGTTAAATAAAGATTTTAATTGTCAAGTTTGCATTTGTCAAAAGCATGTGACAAAAAAAGCCATTGTGAATAGTATCAGAGTTTTAGTTCCACAAAGCAAGTGTAAAACAATCCAGTGGAAGCTTGCATATATATATATATATTTCTAATATATATCTTTCTAAGCTTGCAAATATAAAAATAAGCTTTCTCATAATAAAAATATCCCACTCGCCTTAGATGTGGGACACTGTGTCCTGGAAGATGTCCTCCTACTACCTGAACAGCAGAACCTCCTCCAGTGAGAGTGTGCCCTAAGTTGCTCTTTGCCATTGCTTTCATTTCTGAACAAGACAAGCAGACCCCAGGGCTGGTAGGTCAGCTGCACACAAGCTGCATCAGATCCCAGGTGGCTTCTGGCAGGAGGTTCAGCACCAGCCCACCCTGTCAGCAAGTGCCAGGCTGCTGGTGGGCTCTCAGGCAATGCATGCAGCTCAGACAGCTGGTAGTTTGCATGGGTTTGCATAGACTGCTCCATAACTGAAGTACCACACGCTCCAGGTGAGCTGTCTGCAGAGACCCTGCTACTGAAAAGTAAGTCTGAGGACTGAGTTTGGACATTTTTCTCTTTGTCTAAACACAGAAGCATGATCAGTTCAGCTTGGCCGACTTGCCTTGTTTGTACTGGTTAAATTACTCACTAGCCTAATAGTGGCTTAACTTCATCCATTACCTGAATATTTCTTTATTTAATTCAATTTAAATAGCAAGCCAATCACATCTGGTGCAAAATTTACTGAATTATAGAGAATTGTGGCTGCTCAGAAGCTCCCAGTCTGACATCAACTCTAGATCACTTCTCAATAGACTTCTCTGCATCGACAACATGACAGCTGCCTTCAGGGTGGCCAGAGGAATGAAAAAAAATTAATACCTATTTACTTTATTTAAATAACTCTCATGTTGTAAACTAACTAGTAAGCACACCTCAGCCAGGCATGGAGCATTTATAAATCAGTGTAAGGAGCTCTGTTGCTCTGATAGTCAATAGGTATGTATTGATTTGCATTTTTCACTGATCAGACCTGCCTGCATGAGATTAACGCCTTACAATTATCTTATATTTAAAAAGTGAATTTGACTAATTTCTTTACAGCACCAGATAACTTTTAATAGGACACAATAACCCAGCATCCTGGGTCCTTTCAAACAATGGATTTCAATATGGAAGGTCACATAATACTTTTTCCAGGAATAACCTGGGATTTTTTCAAGTTGGATAAATTCCAGCTCTAGTAACTACACTTTGCCTTCCCCAGCTTCCCCAAAGGTCCAATTAATTCAGGCATTCTTAGCATAAAACTGTTACACACTGCTACTGTACATGACTAGACAGCTGCTGCACTTCCCTCCAGTGACAAATACATCTCAGTGGAGCGTGAGCTGATTCCCTCCCACCACTCTGATGTGGTGTGCCTGAATGATTCCAGTTCTCACAGTCCTCCAAGAAAAAGCACACTGGTAACACACACTTTTATCATGGTCTTCCTAGACCTCCTAATCTTGATCATCCTTCTTTGTCCTGCCGGTTAAATTCACTCCTGGATCTTGACCTCCCATAGGTGGGGAGGGTCTCAGAGCAGGGGATGTGCCAGGTGCAGTGGCAGGCTGTACTCGCATAGAACATGTTGTTTTGAATATCCGAGAAGGCACTCCCACTGAGGTAATTAGTTACCTTACGTCCCCATTGCCTAACAGGCCTGTGACACCTGTGTTGGCTGTTGTTTATCTGTAGTGAAAGAGAAATTTAAAATCTCAGACAGCAAGTGGAGATAGCAACCCCATAGCTGCAGTGGTGCCTGTTCTGCTTTTCCTTTTGAATGTGTTTTTGCATCTGTTTTTTTGATCAGGTCTCAGTCCAATCTTCGCAGCAAGAGCATGTTGCTTGGAGGCCCACTGGTCCCTAGCTCTAATGGTCTAGTGTGACTCCTGTGGATTGTAAAATCAGCTGCAGTGCTCATGTCTGACCCTTGCTGCCAGACTGCAGCTGGCTGTCACATTAGAGTCTCAGAGCTTCTGAATAGAGGGCTTTCCAGGCCTTCAGAAAACTTGCCCCTGTCATAATCACTGAGGTAGTGAGGATGTTTCAACACCAGGGTTGAAAGCAGTGGCCTCTTGCTTCTGTAGTTCTACTCAAAAGCAATGTGAGGCCCAAAGGTAACCCCTGGCTACACCACCTTGGAGGGACCTCTGCCCTACTGGAGCTGCAGCTAAAAGCAGCAGGGCTACAATGAGAAAGGGTCTCACAGAAAGAGTGCTGAATATGACAAAGATCAGAAGGGGCAGCTTCTCTACTATGTACTTTGCTCTCTGACTTTCAGGGACCTCTTGGACATGTTGTAGAATTTCCAGTTGTGTCAACTCCCAGCATACACATCCGGGTCTGGAAGATGCAATGGGGACAAATTATTTGTGGAGTTGCTGTGAGATGGGATAATGCACACTTCTGTCTCATCTGTGGATGCATTTACCTTTCAGCCCACGAGGGGCTCAGTTCAGCATGCATTGCTTGAGGGGTAGAATTTAAGCTGGCAGCTTCTGGGTCAGGCTAGTGTTGGCAGGTGGAGTAGCTCTGGGAAGGAGGTTGTTCAGTGACGAGTGTCCTGCGTCAGTCTGTCTCTGGTGTCCGTCAAGGTTTCATTCAGTGCCGATTTATAGCTTCCTTCCTGCATGGCTGTCAGGAGTAGCTGTCATCGTACCAGACCCCTCTTCCGATTGTGACATTGGCATCCTCTGACCATGACACAAAGCACTGGGAAAAGGCTGCAGCAGGGAGGTGCCTGCCTTTACTGCATGTGCTACCAGAGTCAGCCAGCTCACATTTCATCTGAGCTCAATCTGCAGATGAAGACATTCAGTACACATCCTTCCTGGGGAAAGGCTGTCATCCCTGAAACTTTGCTTCTTCCAAGCCCATTAGGTTCCAAGATGTGGCATGGAGTGTAGAGGGTAAGTTAAAGGATTGGGAAAACAGATTTCATTTCACATGTATAATTAGGCAAATTGACATTCTACAGAGTAGGATGGGGAAGAGACTGGAAAGGGTAAGAGTGAAATAAAAACCATGGTGAGAGGGACTGATTTGATTTTTATTTATGCCTCAACACGTGTTATACCTGAGGTGAAACATTACTGTAAGGACTGCACACGTGTTGGGAGCCCTGTCCCGGGGAGCCTTTGCCTGGCAGCCACTCAGGCCAGACAAAGCTTCCACGGCCGGGCTGCGAGTGACCCCCACTTGCTGGAGGTGATGATGATGCCCGGGTGCCTGGCAAAAAATGCATGGGAAATCGGGCTGTGGAAGGACGGCCTTAGCACATCAAAGCAATGAACTGCGACAGGACCAATGCCATGTTGCTTTGGGTTTCTTGGAGGGATCAGGGGCTCAGCCTGGCCCTCCTCCTCCCTCGCCCCTCCCTCGCTGTCCGCGCTGTCCCGCCGGGCTCCGCCGCTTCTCGAGCAGGACAGACATGCCGTGCCGCTTCCCGAGCAGGACAGACATCCCGTCATCCCGCGCCGCGCATCCCGGCCCGGCCCGGCCCGGCCCGCAGCCGCCGCGGGCACACGGTGCTGCCCCGCCCGGGAACCGCGCCCGGCCGCTCCCGGAGCTGCGCGGGCTCGGCCGCCGCTCGCAGCTGCCCGCTCCGTGTGCCCGGCTGATGCTGAGCGGGCGAGCCGCGGCAGCGACCTGTCTGTCCTGCCTGCTGCTCCTCGCGCCTCTCTCGTTTGCCCTCCCTGCTCTTTTCTGTCCCACTTCGGTCGGAACACTTACCCTTCTTTATCAACAAACAGTTCTCAGATATAATATTGCTGCGTTTGGGCTTTATTTTCATCTGAGAAATCTATCAACAGGAATCCTCCCCAAATCCCCTTTTACAACGGGATGGGACATTCATACACCCTCTTTGCAGGGTCAGACTATAGAGGTGATATTTACCCAAGTTCCGCATGTCTCCAAGAAGGGCTCATATTCTAATTTACTGTATTACCGTACTGTCACATTTACATTACCAGTCAAAGGGGGATGCCTAGGTCTCAACATATGCAGAATTCTGCTGATCTCTCTGTGCTGCTTCCAACTGGATTTTTATATTATTTACATTCCAAAGGCCTGTGGACTACATTTTACATGAAATTTGCAGCTGAATGTATTTGCTCATTACTATCTCATCACCTGTTACAAGAAGAAAGCCCGTGACTTCAAATGAACAACCTGTGCCTTGGTAAAGCTGGGCTGTCTTCTCTACAGAGAGACACTGTTTGGGTGTTTCACCTCAAGAGAACTAAACTAAGCAATGCTAACGTTTCAGTCCTTGTTTCCATTCCTGGTCTGATAGATGGCACCTGTGAGGAGTTACCTGTTCAAAATATGACAATTCAAAAGGTAGTCAATTAAGCCAATATCCCTGGCTTAAGGCAATGCAACATCGGGCTTTAGCCTTATTTACTGCAACCAGAAGGGTTTTCCATCAGAAAAAGAATGGAGGGATTTAGCCTAGTGACAAAGGTGTCAGCAATAAACTCCTCCTCAAATAACTGCATTTCATTAGGCCTGATCTCAGTTTCAAGGAGGTCTGATGGAACTGTTGTTAAAGCCATCCATAAATGTAACACTAAGATAGCCAAATTTTTTGGGGAGTGCAAAATATAGCAAACACTCCATGGGGTTTATGGTCTTATGTAGAACAGCTGCAAAAACAAGCAAAGGGAAATACAGTTGTGGCTGTTTCCTTGAGGAGGAGCTGAAGAGATGAACTCAAGTTCATCATGAACTCAAGTGGTAAGTTGTCTGTGCTCGCAGGCAAGGTGCGAGCTACTGATTGACCACAGTCCTCCTGCAATGACATGGCATCTCCCAAGCCAGACAGGGTTTTAAAGAGCCTTTTAAAACAAAGCTAACATATAATTTCAATTAAAGACTTCTGAAACTGTACTGAAACACAGACACAGCTGTGATGGGAAATGTGGGCTGCAAATGGAGAACTGTAGAGATTAACAGAAAATAAAACCTGTGGTGTCACATTGTAATGTCCCAGATTAAAAGACAATGAGTCTGATATTTAAAAATCTGAGCAAGATGGACAGTGAACAACCCTGCTCTGAAGGGTAGGATAGGAAGGGAGACAGTTCCACTGGGCAGGCAATGGCAAACTGCCCTGCTCAAGATGAAACAAGTCAGCAGAAGAGGATATTTTTTCCATCCACCTTAGTCTGTCCAGTACAAGTGACCACACGGGGACATCAGCAACTCATAGATGATTGATTTGTATTTTTCCTGACTTGTTTCTTTTTGAGTGGTCCATTAATTTTTGCTTCAGGCAAAAAAAAATCCAGTGCAAAACCAAACAACAACCAACCAAAAAACTTGCGTAGGGAATTTTGGTTTTGGATAAAAAGAAATGTTTTACAATAAATAGTAGGACAGACTTACAAATTCAGAAACTATTTTCATTACTATTCCAGATATAATGAGATTTATTAATATGTATTAGGACAAAGTCTGTGGACAAATATGTAATTTAATATGCTTTATAAAATGGTGGTATCTCAAACACTAATTTTACATTTGAATGGGTAGTAAAGATAATTTGCAATTTCCTGAAATACTAAAAGCTCAGAAAACCATGCTTTCTTAAGACAGGTATTGGTAGACAAGAATAAACTGGCGGTGTTTACTGTGCAAGATTCACCCACAGATAGTCTATGAGTAAGTCAATACCACTACCAATTTTTCTTAATTAGGAGGCTTTTACCCATGAGGAAGAAAGAAACATAACTACATCTCAGAACTACTTCGCTCATGCTTCAGCCTGCTGTTAGCCAATTTATCTTTTTCAGCCACAGCTCTAAACAGCTTCTGGGAAAAGAGCTCATTTGAAGAGTACATACTTCTAGTTTTGGAAGCAATTGTAAAAATAGCTTAGTAGGATTCTTATTAATAAGCATATGTTCTTTTAGTGCTTCCTCAGGGTCAAGCATAACTCATCTATGTTGTTTTTTGCTATTTAAGTTAGATAACAAAACTGTAAGTGATGCTTTAGAAATCTGTATAAAACTTCTGTTCTGAATTAAGTTGGCAATATCAGTTGCCACGTAGAACTGAGTTACTATTACTTTTAGAAGACAGGAAACTGTGCCTGCAGCCTGCTGATAATTTACATGTTCACAGTCATATTTTTCACTAAAGGAAATGCTTTTTTCCCCTGCTATGTTGTGTGAAAAGCCCAAATGAAGAAAAAAAAGATTGATGGCATGCATGTGAATGTAGAGAGGTGTCAAACCAGGCACACGCCCTCATCCCTCCCAGGGAGCAAAATGCAAAGTAGAGACTTCTAAAACCACTTGCCCTTTAGAAAACGAGACCATACCCACCAAACTAAAGTTTGACTCTCTTTCCTGGCACAACTAGCTCAGAAGACACAAAGCCATGCCTTTGAAAAATAAGAAGAAAAAAGCCTGTTTCTTCCTTTGCTACATTTATAATAAGTTCAAGCACAACTTGTCACAAGTTGAAAATGAAAAATTCAAATTGAAGTCAGGTTTTTGCTAAGTTCACATAATATTCCTTTGAAAATAGTAAAGTTAAAGTTTGAAGTGCAAGTTAAGAAAGACAGAGGCAACAGTCTCTTACTCTACAGTGTAAAAATGATGCTTAAATGTTATCAAAAGTCTTAAATGATGCTTTCAAGCAGAATAAAGAACTAACACACAATTAAAAGACAGGAGATAACAGCTGTTTTATATTCCATATTTACAAATCTGTAATTATTTTAAGGATTTCATTCTCTTCTCATGCCTGCATGGAAAATTTGAATTACTCTAGTATGAAACTGATTAGGCCAACATATGAGAATCTAGATAGATATTTTCTCTTTACAGCCATCCAAGAGTTAGCTATCTAGCTTAAATTGGCCAACTAGGCTTTCATCCTGGGCATCTAGTTTTTGTTGAAAGATTGGTGTCTTGGTTTTCATCCATGGGCCAGATTCATCAATGAATTATTACTCCATGCTCTGTTTCCAAATTTCTTCTGGGTGTCTTAAGAATGTGAATCAGGCATAAATCAGCAATGCACTAACTGCCTGCATGAGAGTACAAACATTGAAGGGTAAGAGCTGCAAGGCATTTTGCTATGCCACAGCAACACTAACTCCAAAATGCATTGTGACATCAGTTTAAGCAGTATAAGGTGGAAAAAAGTATGTAATCACTGCCTGAATTTGGGACATTATCTGTATTTTTTTTCCCTGAAAGTGCCCAGCCTTTTGCCACATACACAAGGTGTTTCTGACAGGCAAAAATCACAGACTCCTTGCATAGACTCAGAGCAGACATTTTGTCTTCTGAAGCAAAAACTTTTATCAAAAAAGTAACCTGAATTAATGGATTTTTCATAAGGGGCATATGGCAGAGAGATGCCACAGGGATGATGCATGCTCAAAACCATTGAGCATCTCATCTGCTTGCTGCTCTTCATCTTTCCATGGCTTCCAAAATGTGCAAAACAAATCTAACTAATGTTAAACTACAGCTTTTATTAAACAGAATGAAGAGAACAACATGGAATTAACCTGTGCATGGAGTGAGACATTTTTACCATTCATGTATAAAGCCTTTTGGTTTTCAGAAAATCATGTGGAATATGAAGTATAACCAGGAAGTTATCTCTACAGCTGGCCTTCTTGACTTGTTCAGGGTGCCTAACTATGCATCAGTCACATACTTTATATTCTCCTTGTGACATTGATAATAGCAACTTGAAACAAAGCTGCCTAAATGCTTCAAAATTATCAGGTGAACTTCAGTGAAAAAGTTCCCAATTACTTACAGTGAGAATAAAGTAACAAAATATTAAGAAGGTAATTTTTACCATTAACAAAGCCCAACATAATCCAACACACTTTAAGTATCTACAAAAGTGTATATTAACAAGTACATTCCATTTCCTGGACAGAGTCTCAACTGACAGTGCAAAAATCAACACACTTGGTTTATTTTTCCCTTTCATCAGGGTCTTCTGATGGTACAGGAGAAGTGTAACTTGAACAGAAAGGCATGTTGTTAGCTTTTAAGTCTCATCTCATACATCTCTCTCTCAACACTAACTCAGGATCACTCCACTCCCAAGTCCTCCAGTGCACACGAGACGTTCCATGTTGGCTTTTCCTGTGTCAGGACAGAACTAAGATAAGAAAGAAATGTCAGGAATGCTTATCTGGGAGTGAAATGCATTTCCCACTGATCATTCATCAAGGGAAGCTGGCTTGTGAAGTATGTATCTAAATAAAAAGTGTGAGGACACAGGAGTGAGGAAATAGGCAAGCTCCATGTGAGGTAGAGTTTTCTGCTCTCCTGAGATCAATACTGAAAAAAATTTTGATTGTGTTTGTCCTGAACACTGGGCAGTATCCCCTATTGTCCTCATGAATCAAAGAATAAATAAAATAGTATTTAGCAGCATTTTCTACCTCTGCCTGTAGAAAAGATGCTTTCTAATGGCTTAGCCCTCCTTGCTAAGCTGATGTTCCAGGCTGCACTGTCTGCCAGACAAGGGAACTTGATTTGGAACAATGAGATCCAGTCATGCAGTGAGGAGATTAACTCACATCCGTTATAACACCTTTTGAGGCAACTCATTAAATCAGTCTGGCTGTGAAGTCCAGCAACTTGATGGCATTAATCTAATGTCTCATCCCAGCCCTGAGGTTATCAGTGGACAGCTGTGATTGAAAAGATATTTTCACAGAGGAGTTTCTGTTTCCTGGAATTCAGACATTTCTGAATATTTTTCCTGTGTTGTCCGGCCCAGTAATTCCAATCTTATTATCTCCTGGCAGGCATATGCAGCTTTTTAGTAACTTGAAATCAAGGTATGAAATTGGCAATATTCTGATGACAGGCAAGCTACAAAGTTAAGCTCTAAAGACAAGCTCACACGGTCTTTTAATGGCACTGTATCTACCTTCTGCAACTTCCTACATCCTCCCTATATGCTGGGGGATGTGGTGAGAAGCTCCTGCTTGGGTCACTGTCACTCCAGCTGTGACGCTGGACTGGTCTCTGTTTCTTGACCTCTTCCCTTTTCTCTTCCTTGATGGACTCCTCAGAGTCAGAGGACAACTCGACCACTTCTGGGGTCCTCTCAGCTAGCGGCTTAACATACCCAACAATGACACAATTGTCTGAGGAAGAGCCACTGTCGTTTGAGTCAGCATTAGCCTGTAACTCAGTCTGCAGCTTGCTTCTTCGGCTCCCTGAAGCAGAGTCCTCGTCAGAACTTTCTGATGACTCCAGAGGAGAAGCTATGGTTGCACGAACCTCTTCTGAAATGGAATAGGAAGGCCCCGGAGTTTCGTCATCCCACGGGGCCTGACCAAGACCAGGAGCAGACAAACAATTATCCGGTCCTTGCGGGTAYGCCACATCTGGAGATATTGTAATAATTGATGAGTCTGAGTGGCTTCCTTCCTCATACGACGGTGCAAGACAGTCATAATTGGCGTGTTGATCGTATGCTTCCAAGTTAAAAGGACAACGAGCAAAACTGATGAATTTGTGCAGGAAGTGTTCCATCCGATTCAGCAGAAATGGCTTCAGATCGTCAGCAAAGGCCTGGCTTTCCAGATCGTACCTGGTTACGTTACTCATGATGATGTGCTGCACAATATTGATCAGAGACCCGTGGGCGCCAAACAGGACCGTAAGCTCTCGCTTCAGCCAAGGAACCAGGCGGTGAAGGCAAGCAGGGTTGCGGCGGAAGAACTCGGCCGAAATCTCTCGGTATCGGCCGCCGTCCTGGATGCTGCGGATGCGCACGCCGGTGCGGTACAGAGCCCTGCGGAAGGTGATCATGTCCTCCTCCTGAATCTGCCGCAGAGATCTGCCTTCCGCGCTGGCCTTCCTCCTTGAGGCCAGTCTCCTGAGCATCTGCTGAATCTCCCTGTGCCTGTGTCGCGCCGGCTCGCTCGACAGCCCTTCAAACAACATCCCGTTATCCGGAGGGGACGGMATCCTTCGGGAAGGGGAACCGCGTGTGCGGCGTTCCCTCGTTAAGGTGGTGCGGTAACGAAACCTCCGGCCATCRGGGCTGGCAAAAGAGCTTGTTTCTAAAGGGCTGAGGATGTACTCCTTGAAGTCATCTTCAGCAYGAATCGTATGGAAAATGGAAAAGAAGGGCTGCTTGCAGAGCGGGCATTCTGCTTTGTTCTTGGACCACTCTTGGACGCAGCGGAAGCAGAACCTGTGCAAGCAGCGATCCAGATATGCCACGTTGTCAAATCTGTCCAGGCAGATGGGGCACTTGGAGTCTGGAGATGCATCTGTTGGCAGCTTACTGGTGCTGGCTTTCGGAGAAAAATTGCTGTTTTCTGCAAACTCTCAGCTAACAGAAAGCACCTAGTACCTCCCACATTTTAGGATTACCATTTGGCAAGTGAGGTCATCCCTGCTGCAAAGCACCTTGGAGCATGAGTCACATCCTGACCTGTGAAGGACAGGCTGAGTTTACTCACTGAGATAAGGAGTTTTTCCAAGCAGATGCTCTGTGTGCATCTCTGTTCTTGGCTCTTAACCAAAGGGTGCCCACAGGGTCCCAGCTTTCAGTAGAGATTATAGGGTCTTTCTCTTTTTTTAATTTTATTTTAGTTCCCTGCAGTCTCAAGGATGGTCTTAAGCAACCATCTCATCTTGATGTGATCTGCCCGCAGCTGTCTGATGGCCGCATTGCTCACTGATATGTGAGTGGGAATTGAGTCAGAAACTCAGAAAGCAAAAGTTTAGCTTCCACAACCACTTCTTTAAGCCACCCAGTTCTCACAAACAAGTGAGCTATTTTACTTTATAAAAAAATCGTGTTCTAAGGCAAAAAAAAAAAAAAATTGTTTTAAAAGAAATTTTTTGTCTAAGCAAAAACATAGACTCAGTCTTCTGGACATGAAAGGAGTCTCAATATACAGTCCAAACCAGCATTATAATCCAAAAGACCAAGTATGTACACCATGCAGTCACTTACCAAAGGGAGAGAATATTTGCAAAATTGCATGCTCCTCTTGAGGAGTTCTCTGGGTAACAATTGCAAGAGAAGATAGAAAGAAATTCAGTATGATCTGCAGACCTTTATTTCTGAACATGATATAATATTTAATATTCCCTGGCACAGGCTCTTCTGTGCAAAGTCTTCAAGCTCTGAAATGCACTGCCTTCTACAAGCAAGCTGTAAATCCTCCCAGCCATTCCTCACACTCCTGCAGGGCTGCACATCCACTGGCCAAACAGCGGCCACATTAGCAACCTGACACCTTAAACAAATTCAACGCCTGCCCTTTGGTTGGCTGATGGCAAAGAAGCAAGTTAAACTGGAAAGGTCAAGTGGAAATCTTTGAAAAGAGTCAGCCATATTGCACACACAAAGTGAAGCGAGCAATGAGTTCTTGAGCTATGTGAAAACTGGGTCAAAAGGGCCTGAAACAGAAGCTGTTAGGCAAAGTGAGAAACCAAGGTTGTTATTTCAAAGGCGGTCCATGTGGCAGTATCACTCCGTGGCCGGGATGTGCTTTGCTTTTGGCTCTGCTCAAGACTGCAGGCAGTTTTGAACTGTAAGCAGAGTTTGCATAAAGCAGATGCAAGCTCCATGTGCAAAAACAAGAAGGTGTGTAGGGAAAAGCAGGGAGCAGAAGCCATGTGCAAAAACAAGAAGGTGTGCAGGGAAAAGCGCAACCAACAATCCTGATAAAGGGAAGAAATTACATCACATGCTTTCACAGATAGGCAAGGACAGCATTGGAAACCTTCCACACTCACTAACAGGACACATATTCAGAACTTTTAACCTTCCAAGGATTTCATGCCTATTGTCCTCTTAAGTCAACAACGTCTAAGCTTCCAGCCTGTCTGCACCATGACTAAACTTGCCTCAAAAGAAAAGCAATGAAACCAGAGGTGACTCCATCCTCCTCAAAGAAGGGTACTAGCAGGACAGTGCTTACAAGAATCCCTGTAACACCCTTTGGTAGGCATTTCAGAACCTATGAAGGTGGTGCTTTGTGATCCTGGGCAGCTTCTGGTCCTTCATTGCAATGTATTCAGAGCACACAACACTGAGTGTAGAAACAGGGAACCTTGAAAAAAGAGATAGGTGGCAGGTGTGAACACTACGAAGACAACCCATCCTTTCCCTGGTGGAATGCAATCAGAAAAAGCATTCCAACCCAGGACTGCAGGAACTGGTGTAAGACAATAGCAGAATCCTGCACTGAAAAATTTACCTGGAAATTTGCACAGAAATACTAAGGGCACAGTGGTTTTATAGAAGCCTTAGCCAGTTACCCCAAATTATCTGTCCTTACATTTTGGAAAAAAACAGCCAGCTTGTGAACAGAGACTGAAGTGACATCTACTGTAACAGCAGCTTCTTTTAAAGAAGATGAGCCAGGTCGAGTAGAGACCATAAGGGAAAGAATAACAAAGGTAATTCACATTCTCTCTTGCTTCCATAACAGCTGAGCCCTGCACACAGAAAGGCTTCTGGGGCCCCCTCCTCTGCTCCTTGTATGCACTGGAAATGCTGCTTTTATTGTATGCCACATCATTATGTTGCAGCTGGAGAAAGAAACAAAAAAGCCCTTTTTGTACTTCCCTATAAATGGTCAGGTCATGAAAGAAATAAATTGCAACAAATTATGAGGTCCTACTCAAACTGCAGCTCTCTGCAAGCACAGAGTATTCCCAGGTAAGCAGCCGCTTGCCCATTTATTTAATTTTTTTTTCCTTTTGTAATTAAATATACTTTAGACATCTAAACAGCCAATATGGAACAGCCTGGTTTTGAAAGCCAGCATGCTCTGTAACCATGGCAAGTTCTCACAGTCAGGCTGATGCTGCAAGGCATGAACTGCATATTTAAGTTACATAAGCAACTTTCACTAGAGAATATATAAAATGTCAAAATCTAGTACTATGCCTTATGATCCTCTGTTTCAGAGTTTAAAAGTTAAAAACTGCTGCAAAACCACCAAAGGTTTTCAGTCACAGAGATGCATGCTTTGAGCTTTAGATATTTGAGAAGCCTTTTAAGATGAAACTTGGTGATTTGAGAAGGTTTAAAGGTTTGATCATTTTATTTAATTTATTCAATTTTAGCATTCCTGGAGTTTGGAAAGTTAGGTGTCCATCTGGATTCCACAGTTTTAAGATTTTTTTTTTTAATTCTGAGGTAAAATAACTTTCTTTGATATTCACAAAAAGGCAGTTTACAAATATAATCATGTATGCTTTCCTTTGGTCACATGGACACATGATTGAACTGGCTGCCAGCAAAACAGGCTGCTAAATGCTGAGAAGGTTTGCAATCAGTCTGCAATGAAAAAAATCTATACCCCCTCCACCAAAATTTACATGGCATAGTACTACATAAAGAGATAACATAATCACTGAGCAGAAAGCAACCACATGAAATAAATGCAGCAAATATTTGCTTATCCAGCCACTAAATAAGGAAAATGCAACCTAGATTGAGTGAGACAAAAATGGAGAGTCCTTATTTTTCATATGATACAAACTATTATCATACTCTTCCTTAAAAAGCCATGTGAACAAGTTGAAGTTACAGTGTGGTGGAAGGCAAGCACAAGCACACTTGTGCTGTGCCACATCATGTCTGTTGTGTTTTAAAGGCAAGTTAGCTCATTTCTTCCAGCACTTGTGAAAGCAGGAGAAAAAATAGATGACAGTGGGGCAAGAAGAGAATTTGAAATATAGAAACAGAGCAAACCCCCACTCTCTTCTTCAAGTTTCAAAGGCATCCTCATTTGCATTTCCATAACTGAAAATTGAAAGTGCACGTTTACTTCTACCCTTTCAGATGTGATATTGTACAAATTCAAAATGGGCCCACAGTTTGAAGAGACACAACCTGGAGTCCAAGCCACCCCTGACGTACCAGCAGAACAAAATCTGTGCAGGGATACAGCAGCCAAGATCAGTGCATAGCAGCAGGTCAGCCCCTCAGCTTAGTTTGAGGTGCCTGTACTTCAGAGACTGTAAAAATAGACAGTGGCAGGTTTTTAAGAAAGCACCAGCATTCTGTAGTGCTGCAGGTTAATGACATTCTGTTGAAGCCATATGGATCAGTGTCATGCAGACACCAAGGAGGAAGGAGAAGGGGACAGGGTGATGAAGAAAACTGAGACAGGAGAGTGGGAAAGCTGAGGAAGAGGAGTAGCTGCATCTCCACTGGTCTCTGTGGCTATTGCATAGAGTCAGGAGCTCATCCTGAAAATGGCAATTTAATATGCCCACACTAGGCCCAGATAGAAACACTGTTCCAGTATCTGCTCTCCACAAGGATTCCCTATCTGGCACAAGGTAAAGAGCCAATCAAGCTCTGGCTGAGCATCCCATAATACAAAACTAAGCCCTCAGATACTCCTTTGGACACCAGACACCTTTTGTGCCTGATGCCAGACCCTGGGTAATGCAGCATCAGCGCCTTACAGCCCTTCCCCTTGGCACAGAACGGCCCTGGGTGCCGCCTGCGCTGGGAGGGTGCCGTGTGGGGAGGAGGCCTGCAGGGACAGCTTTGCAGCCACCTTGAACCGGGGACATGTCCATGCAGGGACACCAGAGTCAGACAGCACTTCACATCAGGTGAGGCACCCCTCTAAAAAGGCTTCAGGTTATGTGCAAAACTTGGTCATCATTTATGCAGGCATATATGAAGGAGCAGAAAGAGATGGTCTGTGTGCTGGTTTTGGCTTGGGTAGTGTCCACGTTCTTCACAGTGGCAGTATAGGGCTGGGTTTTGAATTTGTGATGAACATAGGGTTGAAAACACAGGAATATTTTTGTTATTGCTGAGCAGGGCTTAAACAGAGCCCAGGTCTTTGCTGCTCCTCACCCACGCCACCAGTGAGGAGGCTGAGGGAATGAGAAAGGCACAAGGAATTGTGAGGGAACACAGCAGGGACAGCTGACCTCAAATGATCCAAAGGATATCCCAGTCCTATACCTTATGGTGCCATTTTTAGCATATAAAACTGGGGAAAGAAGGAGAAAAGGAAGTTCAGTCATGGCATTTGTCTTCCCAGCTAATCCTTACACAGGATGGGGCCCTGCTTTCCTGGAGATGGCTCAACACCTGGCTGCCTATGGGAAGCAATTAATTAATTCCTTGATTTGCTTTGCTTCTTTTACTTTCCCTATTAAACTGTCTTTATCTCAAACCATGTGTCCCATCCCGTTGTAAAAGGGGATTTAGTGAGGATTCCTGTTGATAGATTTCTCAGATGAAAATAAAGCACAAACGCAGCAATATTATATCTGAGAACTGTTTGTTGATAAAGAAGGGTAAGTGTTCCGACCGAAGTGGGACAGAAAAGAGCAGGGAGGGCAAACGAGAGAGGCGCGAGGAGCAGCAGGCAGGACAGACAGGTCCCTGCCGCGGCTCGCCCGCTCAGCATCAGCCGGGCACACGGAGCGGGCAGCTGCGAGCGGCGGCCGAGCCCGCGCAGCTCCGGGAGCGGCCGGGCGCGGTTCCCGGGCGGGGCAGCACCGTGTGCCCGCGGCGGCTGCGGGCCGGGCCGGGCCGGGCCGGGCCGGGATGCGCGGCGCGGGATGACGGGATGTCTGTCCTGCTCGGGAAGTGGCACGGCATGTCTGTCCTGCTCGGGAAGCGGCGGAGCCCGGCGGGACAGCGCGGACAGCGAGGGAGGGGCGAGGGAGGAGGAGGGCCAGGCTGAGCCCCTGATCCCTCCAAGAAACCCAAAGCAACATGGCATTGGTCCTGTCGCAGTTCATTGCTTTGATGTGCTAAGGCCGTCCTTCCACAGCCCGATTTCCCATGCATTTTTTGCCAGGCACCCGGGCATCATCATCACCTCCAGCAAGTGGGGGTCACTCGCAGCCCGGCCGTGGAAGCTTTGTCTGGCCTGAGTGGCTGCCAGGCAAAGGCTCCCCGGGACAGGGCTCCCAACACGTGTGCAGTCCTTACAGTAATGTTTCACCTCAGGTATAACACGTGTTGAGGCATAAATAAAAATCAAATCGTTCCCTTTCAAGTATGTGAACTTATGATTTAGAACGTACCACATAGTGATACATAAATAGTAATTAATGAATGGCAACCCTGCAAGGATTTTAGTTTGGTGGTTGTGCGTAGCTAAAACTGAATTAATTGGCTTTACGTCCTGAACATGGAAGTTCAGCACATGATTTTGTATGTGAATAGTCACCTTGAAATCACTAGGAACACCTGTCAGTCATGGGAACCTTCATGTCTGACATGGATCTGAAGCCTACTGCAGATGTTCATACGGAACATGTTTTTTTTTTAATTGATTGCTTTTATTGACTTTGATGGGATGATTTGCCCCAAGTCAGGTGAGTAATTTGTATGGATTTTGGATTTAGTCTTCTAAAGAAAGGAAAAGGGGAAGAAATTGAAACAGAGATTGTGCTAGGAATTTCTCCTTCTTACAATAGACACTTTTACCTGCCACAAAATGTATTGTCCATCCACAGTTACATCTGAAAAATGACAACAGAGAACTCAGAGTGTGTTTTCCTGCATTTGAGAGCCTTTGTAGTAATGTGGAGTGACAGCAGGATGACTGCAGCTGATGAATAATGATGAGATTATCAACCTGCATAACCAGCAAATTATTTCACTTGCTTGGGTTTAATTTTTTTTTCTTTTTGTACTCTAATGCTGGCACTGAGCTTTTGATTCACGATAAAAACCACTATTTGGTCTTAAGTGTAGTTCATCATTTTAGTAACTTCGATTACTTTGCTACTTGTATCAGTGAAAGGATAGAGTCAAAATATCATCTATAGTTTTTGTAATGGAGAACTATGAAAATCACTCTGCCAAAAAATAATTTGAGTAAAAACATATGTCTTGATGACTGTAATCAGTAACACACATAGTGTGAACAAAGTAAATGCGGTCTTAATCTGCTGGCCATGGGCTCTTAACTGCTGCAACTATTTCAAAATGAGTGGAAGAAAATGCGTTTTCCTCTTCCTTAGAGTGACTGTTGTCCTTCTGTTCTTAAGTGTGATGTGTGCCACAGAGGAAGGAACTAAAGGAACTTACTGTCTGTTTTTTGGTCTCACCAAGTCCAGAAATCACTTTTAGAGCAATCCTGAATAGCCACACATCTGTACCCAGTTAAAAGATTATTATGACATTATTATTATTAGAAATCGCTCCAGCAACAACAACTTGCCAAATGAACCATTAAAAGCAAGCCAAACTCACTGAACCACAGTAAAATCAATTAACGGCTGCTTGGGGCAACATATGGTCTTTGAAGGCCTTTATCTTTTTAACCATTTGTCTCTTCCAGTGTTTGTGGCAGAGCTCTCCACCTCTCTTTCATTTGAATGCAAGGAGCCATTTCAAAAACTGTAACTTCCTCTTAGTGACAAGCTCATTTAGTGGTGTGTCACTGTTAAATTGGACCTCTACTGACATGTAGAAATTTGAATTAAAGGGAGAAAACACCTTTTACTATTAAGGAAAACAGTGTGTTCTTTCTGCTTTGGGAACTCCACTTGAGCCTTTTTGGCTGTTGCTCTACCTTGCGCCCCAAGTACCTCTTTTGTAGTTGTTTTTGAGGTTGAAGTTTCAGAGATGCTAAACCATTGATTTTTTTCAGATGACAAGAAAGGGAGGTGGAAACCCGGTTCCCGTAGCCGGATTTCCACAGTGAGAGGCAGCTGCATGGACCCGAGCAGCAGCCTGGCTGTGCCTGGAAGCATGAGCCAACACTGCCGTCTAGCCTCGGCCGAGGCTGTGCGCTCTGCTGCCTCCTGCCTGCCTCCGTCCGTCCGTCCGTCCATCCATCCTTGAGCTGACTAACACAGCTCTGCCTCCGCCGGCCAGTCACGGTCGTGTAGTACTCATTCTGTTGGGGAACACAGGATCATTTGAAGTGGTCACAGCACGAGATGAGGGATGAAAGACGGCAGCAAACAGTAGAGGAGATTTGAAGTGGCAATGCATCAAGAAAAGTCACCGTCTGTGTTTGCAGATAGGAAAATGAAACCCATCTGTCCAAACTCTTACAAGATATCTGGCAGCACAACAAGGCAGAAAAAACAATTCCAGGTCTGTTCAGTATTTCTAATGACAAAGCATTTGCAATGTCATTGAGCAGGGTCTCCTGACATCTCACCCCGATACGTCCTTTGGGCTCTGTGTTGAATCCCACTTTCCTATGTCTCTCTCTCTCCCTTTTCCTTCTGTGTCTCATACCACAAATACATCTTTTTTACTCTTTCCCCACAGAAGTTGTAGCTTTTGCTTCTTGGTGGGTGGTGACCTGTGAGCTACTTGACTGAAGTAGTTTGAAGGGCTGTGTTTAGGTTTTATATGCATATTTCGTCTGGACATCTTGGGATTTTAAAACTTTGTATGGCTTCCATTCACCATGAACTTGTGTTTGTTTACCAAAATCTGTGTCTATATAGCCTTCAGGTTGCAGATGGTAGTGCATAAATAATAAAGAGGATAACAAATATATAAGATATTTTTACAATATATAAAATATATATATATAATTATTTTTAAAGAGGTAGAATGTTCTATTAGGGCTCTAATAGAAGAAATTGCACAAATCCTCCATTTTCAAACAGCATGTATTGCAGGAATGAAGCAAATATATTTAAGCTTTTCTGGGTAGTGTAACTTGTGAGAAATTGATTATCATGATATGTTAAAGTGATTTAAAGCTATATTTAGCCCAGAGTGGCCTGACAAGTGATTTTGTTTCTTGTTTTTGCTCATTTTCAATAGTCTTCTTTAAATAATTCAGCTACAACAGTAATCATAGAATAATCAGGGCTGGAAAAGACCTTCAAGGTCATCAAACGCAACCTTTGATCAACCACACCCTGGCATTTAGACCATTACACATCCGATCATTTCTTGAACACTTCCAGGGATGGTGACTCCACCACTTCCCTGGGCAGCTTGTTCCAATGCCTGATCCTTTCAGTGAAGAAAATGCATCCTGATGTCCAACATGAACCTGCCCTGGCATAGCTTGAGGCTATGTCCTCTCCTCCTGTCAGTAGCAGCCTGAGAAAACAGGCTGATCCCCACTTTCAGGTAGCTGTAGAGAGTAATAAAGCCACCTCTGAGCCTCCTTTTCTGCCGGCTAAAAATCCCCGCCCCCTTCAGCCTCTCCTACAGAACTTACTCTATGCACCCTCTACCATCTCTGTTGCCCTTCTCTGGACACACCAGCACCTCAGTGTGTTTCTTTTAGTGAGGGGCCCAGAACTGGACACAGGAATTGAGGTGTGGATTCACCAAGTACAGGGGCATGGTCACTGCCCTGGTCCTGCTGGCCGCACTATTGCTGGTACAGGCCAGGACACCATTGGCCTTCTTAGCCCCCATGGACACATGGCTGGCTCATGTTCAGCTGCTGTCGACCAGCACTCCCAGGTCCTTCACCTCTGGGCTGATTTCCAGCCCCTCCCTCCCCAGCCTGCAGCTCTGCAGGGGTTGTTGTGACCCAAGTGCAGAACCTGGCACTTGGCCTTGTTTAACCTCACACAATTGGCCTCAGCCAATCAATCCAGCCTGTCCAGATCCCTCTGCAGAGCATTCCTGCCCTCCAGCAGATCAACTTGGTGTCATTTGCAAAGTGATGGAGGATGCACTTGATCCCCTCACCCAGATCATGAATAAAGATGTTAAACAGGACCAGCCCCAGCACAGGTCCCTGGGAAACACCCCTGGTGAGCACTGTTCACTACAGCACTGTTCACCACCATTTTCTGGGCCCGGCCATCCAGCCAGTTCCTAACCCAGTGAAGATGCAAGCTACTGGGTGCCAGCTTTTGCAGGAGTGTGCTGTGGGAGACAGTGTTAAAGGCCTTGCTGAAGTCCAGGCAAACACATCCACAGCCTTTCCCTCATGCTCTAGGTGGGTCACCTTGTCATAGAAGGAAATTAGGCTGATCAAGTAAGACTTGCCTTTCCTAAACCCAGGCTGGCTGGGCCTGATCCCCTGCTTGTCCTATACATGCCACGGGAGCACACTCAAGAAAATCCATTCCATAACTTTTACTGGCACCAGGTTTAGCTGTCCTTACATATTCTTATCAACCTTATAATTAACATGTATCTATGGGTACTGCTTCACGGTAATGAGATAAGATTGTATTTGAAGGAGAATCTTTTGTCTCCATTAAAGCAGCTGTTAGTGTGGCTGCATACCTGGGTGAATCAACTAATCATTTCATTAATCGAAAGTCCTCTTAGGTACGCTAATCAAAAGCATGCTGATCACAATTTTTTCAAACAACCCCCCTGAAACCTAAACAAACAAACCACTTCAAGGCTAATAAACCAGTCTTACTCTGATATATAAGCTATGCTTTATTAAAGAGGATTAAAAAGAAAAAGAAGATCTGAGGGAGATTTCATCAGCATTATGCATATATTCCTTTAGCCATCTCTGGTGATGTCATCTGAATGGTTAATGCTGCCTAAACATAGTTATTTGCTGCATCATTTTGAATGTGACAGGAAACACAAGCTTTCTGCTCTGAACTGCATCTTCTTGGGTGAGAAAATGGTGGATACTGAGTACTGAAACAAAGCCCTTCTTATTAAATCCCAGAAGCAGGCTGAGGGGGTTTCTATGTGCTTCTTGACTTCTATGAGCAAGCATACAAGCAGAAGCTGAACAGAGTTTTAAAAAGAAGGAGAGGTGGAATATATAACACTGTCAGTGAACAGCTTCATAGACAGTTTTTCCAGAGAGAGGTATTAAAAAATGAGATAACTGGCTTTAAAACTTCATAGATGTGGTTTAAACCCAGCAGGCAACTAATACTATGTAGCTGCTTGCTCACTCCCTCTCCAGCAAGATCAGGGAGAAAATCAGAAGAGTAGAAGTAAAAAACCTTATGGGCTGATCTTAATAGGTAAAGCAAAAGACACATATACAAGCAAAAAAACCAAAGAATTCCTTCACCACTTCTCAGAGGCAGGCAGGTGTTCAGCCATCTCCAAGAAAGTAGGGTTCCATCATGCATAACAGTAACTTCAGAAGACAAATACCCTCCCACTTGATTCCTTCTTCTTCATCCAGCTTTATATATTGAGCATGATACTACAGGGTGTGAAATTCCCCTTGAGTCCACTGAGGCCAGCTGAACTGACAGTGTCCGGTCTTCTCCCAACTCCTTCTGTACCCCCAGCCTCCTCCTGGTGGTGTAGGTGAGAAGCAATAAAGGCCTTGGCTCTGTGGAAACCCTGCTCAGCAGTAACAGAAAATGCTTTATATAATCATCACTGTTGTAAGTGCAAATCCAAAACACGGCCCCATACTAGCCACTGTGAAGAAAACTACCCCAGCCAAACTCATACAATTTATGTCATGCTGTAGTCCTACATGATTTAATAGAATCTCATTGACACTCCCTATTCCCTCTCCATCCTTTGATATAATACACAGATATAATTCCCTTAGTCTGTGGACACCCCCTGCAAAAGCCCACCAAATGCTAACATACGTCCACAGAATGTCAGCTGAATTAATTTCAGGGCCCATGAGCTGAGGCTCTGTCTATTCTGCTGGTCACTCAAAAGAGGATAGGAGAGGTGATGTGCTGTGGTACTGTGGCCTAGAGCCAGCTCAGGTGAAGTCACTGCTGCATTTGCAGTTTATTGTAAGACTTGTCCTCCATTGGTTCATGGGGCTCGTATTACAGTAATTCCTGTAAGCAAAACTCAAATAATGGGTTACAACAATTTAAAGGCATTTTGTGCCAGACTGAAGGGTTTAAGAGTGTAATGAACTCCTCACCTTGCTTCTAGCCTGGCTAGAAACAGGGGTTCCTGCAGGAGGACAGCCTGCCTGACCATGGCTTCATCATGGGCTGCGGGGGAATCTCTGCTTCATCACCTGGTCCACCTCCTGCCTCTCCTTCTTCTTCAGGGAAAGGGCTTCTCACACTCTTCCCCTGTACTGTGGACTCATCCAGAGGTCACAGTCCCTTTGGCTCAAGTTCATACAGGAATACCAACCTGTCCAGTGCAGCAGACAGCTCCAATGCCCTGGCCACCTGCCAGCCCAGGCATACCGTGGCTGTTATCAAAATGTTCCCAGGCACAGCTGAGTGAGATAAGAAGCACAGCACTACAGCAAACAGCCACCAACAAGCACTGGATTGCAATACAGTGTCAGGCAAGTGACCCCTGAGGGCAAGCACTGCAGCCTGCTAATTAATAATTTAACAGCCATAACAGCTGAGAGTTTCATCTAGCACATTCCAATCTAGTCTATCATAATCTGAGTTTTCTGAGCCCCTCATTGGGTCCAAAGAAGGACTGTTGTGGTTTAACCCCTGCCAGCAACTAAACACCCCATAACTACTTGCTCACACCTCTGTAGTGGGATGAGGAAGAGAACAGTAAAAGTGAAAAAAACTCATGGGTTGAGATAAAGACAGTTTAACAGGAAAAGTAAAAGTCACAAGAAGAAGCTATGCAAAATAAGGAATTCATTGCTTCCCATAGGGAGCCAGGTGTTCAGCCATCTCCAGGAGAGCAGGGCCCCATCCTGTGTAAGGATGACTTGGGAAGATAAATGCCATGACTGAACTTCCTCCCCTTTCTTCTTCTTCCCCCAGTTTTATAGGCTAAGCATGGCATCATATGATATGAGATAGGGATATCCCTTGGGTCATTTGGGGTCAGCTGTTGCAGCTGTGTCCCCTCACAATTCCTTGTACATCCTCAGCCTCCTCACTGGTGGTGTGGGTGAGGAGCAGCAAAGACCTTGGCTCAGCAGGAAAAAAAAACATTCCTATATCAGCCCTGTTTTCAGCACAAATTCAAATCACAGTCTGATAGCATCAAGAAAATTAGCCCTACCCCAGCCAAAACTGGCACCTTCCCACTAGACTAGAAGTAGGTATTTTTTAAATCTCTATGGGGCCTTTAATCCGACTTCTCTCCTATGGAGGAGGTAAAAGTGGCTTCTTGCTTCTGCCATCATGCTGACAAGACTTCAGGTCAGCATCAGGATGTGGAAGTGGAGATGCTTTTAGGACCCTTGACATTTACTCTAGCATTGAGCTGCAACAGCAGTATAGGAGAAAGGATACAGAGAATAGTCAAGACAGGCTAGAGAAGTAAAAACTCTCAATTGAGGCTCTCAGTTCTTTTAGTATACACAGAAACATCACACAGGTTTCTCAGCTAGTAAAAAGAGAAAGGGCTCCTTTGCCTTAGTTTGCTCTCACTGTGCAAGGTCCTTGTCCTCAGCAGGGACATGATCAAGTGTTTCATCTCTCTTGTGAGCAGTCATAGTCTCCGTCTTGGACTTCAGGGACATGAGTAAATGGACAGATCTTGGTCCTCCGGAGATTTTTAGAGAAGCATCCCAGAGCATGCACACTGAGCTGCAGGCTAAGATGAAGGGAGAGAAATTCAGCTGCTGTTGCTGCTGCTGCTTCCCCATAGTCCCGCACGGCTCCAGCCTGCAGTGCAGGCAAGCCAGCTTGGAGGGGATGCTGGGGAGTATTTTGCCATCTTGTGGCAGCTCTGAAGTAAAGCATCTCTACGTGATCACAAAGACTCACTGCCCAGAAGGAGCAAAGGCAAAAAAGAGATTTCCACTGAGCTGGCTGCAAAGTGACCCTTGGAAGGTTTGCAGCAGAGCAGGCTACAACCCAGATCTGCCCAGTACCTGCCCATGTGCAGCTGCAGGCGCACACCAGTGGTGGAACCTAAAATAAAGGTTGAGAAGATAACACTGAAGAGGACCCAGCCTGGGGCAGGCCAGTGGTCAGAGACTATTTCTAACTCCTGCTCTTGGTGTCATGCTGCTGGAGATTCCCAGCTAGTCAGGGAAAGGAGTGGATAACTGCAAGCTGGTGAAGGCTTCAACACCACAGTGAGGACAAGGGCACACTGAAGCTGAGTCCTTCTGGTGTGGACAGTGAACAACGATCCAGCCAGTCAGCTTTGGCTCAGAAAAAGTCAGCTGAGAGGCAGAGAGCCTGTCAGCACAGAAACCTCTGGAGGAGCACTGCTATAGATCTATGAAAATTTTCGTGTATTTACAGGTGATGTAGCTAAGATGGGAGATGCTGAGCAAACTCAGGAATTGAACAATTTGAACCTTCCACTGACCTCCTTTCCTACAGGAGCTGTTCCTGCTGTGCCTGAGGGAGGATTGTCCGAGGTGCCAGGGTACACCAGAAAGAGGGCTGGAGGCTGTCCCTTGTCAGGGACTGCAGATGCCACTGTCAACAGTGTGGGTACTGCCAGTGCTGTGACTGCTGCTCAGGGAGACATGATGCCTCTCCACACTCCTATTCCCACAAAGCTGCTGGCAGAGAAAATTCCTGCTGATGACTAAGGGACCCCAAAGGTCCTGATGGCAGAAGGAGGAGGGCCAGGCTCACAAAGAAAAGATGGTTCCCCGACTTCAAGAGGTATGTGGGATGAGGTGCTGCCGATCCTCGTGGGCAGAGTGGCCACATGAGCTCTGCTTTTCACAGCTGTGTAGAAAACTAGCACCTCAAACCAGGTCCATTTTACTTCTAGAATTGCTTTTCAGCTCAGAAATTATAAACCCCTGTGAAGAGCCTGGAATGCCTTTCAAGTACACCTTTATAATTCCATGACTCTGAGATGAACTGTCCAAGTGGGTCCCACCTTGCCTATGAGCTGACACATGCACACAGCATTTATCAAGTTGACAGAGTACAACTATTTGAGATACAAATCCCTCCTATCATGCCAGCAATGGGAGTGGGTAACGGCCCTGATGCCAGCAAAGGGTGCAGGTGCCAGTGTGGGGGCAGGATGGGTATGTGTGCCCCAGGTGCACCTCCTGGGGAACTGAGGTAAGTAAAACGAGTGAGTCTTGGCACCCACACACAAAGCAGGACTGCAGGTCACAGCCTACATGCCTGCTGCTGCCTGCTGTGGACACAAGAGAGATTGCATCTGCCCTGAACACCAGGGAAAATTACTGGGAGCAGTGATGTAACTCCTGAGCAAACTTCAAGGTGGGCAACCTGGTGAGGAGCAGGCTCTGGGTCCAGGCAGGTCATGAAGGATAGGCCTGTGCTGCTACCTGGGGAGATCTTTAGGAGTGGAGTACTTGTTGGGAAGCGCCAGAGCTTCCCAAATGCTGTGTGCATGTGTCAGCTCATTCACTCTTGAGCAAGAAGCAGGACCAGCTGGGGTGTGGGAATGAGTAAAATGGCTCAGGATATGGGGCAGGGTTATGACATGAACAGAAGGTCTGTGCTGGTACTCTGGCCATCTGTGAATTCACGCGTGCTTTTGCAAACTTTAGTCCCTACAGACTGTGGGTAAGAAAAGGGACAGGGCTGGCTGTGCTCGTGTTTTTACCCAAGTCCTGGTAGTACTACACGCAGGTACTGTGGCAGGCTGTGCCCCACCTGCGGCAGCCTGCACAGCTGGCCTTGTCCGTGTCCTTTGCACACTGCTATCTACTCCAGGTATGCACTTGTAAAAATCATTAAGGACAGTTATTTTTCTCTTTCCTAATAACGGCTTATTAGGAAATGCTTTATCTATCTCCTCTTTGTTATGTGCTACTTAGGTTTTACTTGCCCAACCAACCACACGACTTCTCCAGTCTTCCACGGAGTCCTCTGCACTCTGGGAGACAGTGCCAGCTTCTCGCTGGCGCCGCCGGCGGGCTCTGCCATTGCCTGGGGCCGCCCCTGGGGCAGGAAGCGGCTCTCCCGCGCCCCGAGAGAACGACACCCCGGCTGCGCCCCGCCACGCCAGCCGCCGCCTGCGGAACAAAGCGCGCTCCGCCTTGGCGCCGCCACCGCCGCGACGCCACTCGCTTTTACTCCCCAGGGGCCGCCGCCGCCCGGGCTACTCCCCGGGGCTGCTCAGTATCGCCAGCCCTGCCGCTGCCCCGCCCGCCCCGCGGGCACCCACCAGGCGGCGGAGCGCGCTGGAACCCGACCGCCACCCGCCCGCCGCTACCATCCCGGCTCCGGCCGCGGCCCCTCCCCGGCCTCCGCCCCGGAACGGCGTCACTGCGCGGGGCGCGGATGTGACGGCGACGGCCTCGGCCTCGCTCCCGGCCGATCCCGGCTCAGCTCCGCACCTGCGGGCGGCTGTTCCTGTGGCAACGCCGCCGCCGATGGCGGACCCGTCCCGGCGCCTGGCGGAGGGTGCCCGCCGCCGCCGCCCGCCAGGGGAGGAGCGGCGGGAGCCTCCCGGCACCGGGCGCTGCCGGACGCGCCACAGGCTGAAGGCGGCCGCGGCCCTGGCCCGCACGGGAAGCGAGGGCCCGGCGGCGGTGAGTGCGGGCTTGGGGGCGGGCGGAGCGCCGTCCCCTGCGGGGCGCTGGTTGGCGGCTGCCGAGGCGAGGGTGACGGGGGGCGGGCGGGTGCGGCGCCGCAGCGGGCGGAGCGGCGCCGGAACCGGGACCGGGGTTCGCTCACCCCCGGGAGTGCGCGGGCACTTCTTTGAGCCCGGGCTGCGCCCCTGGCACCCCAGCGCTGCTGCTGCCCCATCCCCCGGTGTCCTGCCCGCGGGAAAGGCCTGCTGCTAGACAGGCTGCAAAACCTGGGCTAATGGATTTTGGCGTAGGGTGGTGACTTATTTCCACCGGATTGTAATGCCTTAGGGTAACGCCAAAACTGAAAATAACTTTTAAATAGATTGATTTTTTGTTGACCATGTTTGACATCTCATGATTTCACCACACCCAGCTGCCAAGCACCAGGTAGCCGCTTGCCCACTCCCTGAGATCAGGGAGGAAATCAAAAGGGTGAAAGCTGAAAAACTTGTCAGTTGAGATAAAGACAGTTAAATAAGGATGCCAAAAACCATGCACACAACCAAAGCAAAACAAGGAATTAATTCACTGCTTCTGGTGGGCATGCAGATGTTCAGCCATCTCCAGGAAAGCAGGACCCTATCAAATGTGATGGTGATTTAAGCAGACAAACATCATTACTCCAAATGTCTCACCTTTCCTCTTTCTTTCCCCCGTGTTATATATTGAGGATGTCACATGATCTGGAAATCCCTCTAGTCAGTTTGGGTCACCTGTCCCAGCTGCATCTATTCCCAACCTCCCATGCCCCACCAACTTCCTCACCAGTGTGGAAGTACAAAAGTTCTGTGTAAGCCCTGCTCAGCAATAACAAAAATATCTTTGTGTTATCAACAGTGTTCAACACAAATTCAAAGCTCAGCCCCAGACCAGTCACTGTGAAGAAAATTTACTATCTTAGGCAAACAGCATAACAACCTGACTAGATAAAAGGCAGTGTGTACTTCAGCATGATATCTGGTTGTTTCTGCTTCACTCTTGAAAAAAAATACTTATTTTGGCAGGAACACAACCCTGGAGATTGTCTTGTCCAACAAGCTGTGTGTGGTCCAGCATGAATGCCCAACTAAGAGGGGCAGACTGTGCAGGAACAGAACAGGTCCAGCAGAACTTGGAAGGTGATAACATAGTTAAAGTCCAATTACTTATTTTGGCTGGTTTGTTTTAAAGTACAGAACTAACTGTTCTCATACTTCTCATATATAAATGCTAGGTTTATTAAGCTATATTTTAGGGGATACCATGTAAATCATAAATTTACTGACCACATCAAAGGAATTATTTAAGAGTGGGGAAGAGGACAGGCCTGCCTGTTACCTTCATCTGTGCCAGTGTGATGTGGGTGCTGTGTAAAACTTGCAGCACTGAAGAACTAGATCTCACTGAAGAGAAGTCAAACAAAGTAGTTAGGTGGTGCTGCCTCTTTGTTCAGCATTCTCTCAGAGCTGCTGCTGGGTTTTGCAGCTGTAAAAGCAATTGTTACGGGTTTCTGCATCTAGAATGTAAGATTTTTGCCTCTCTGTGACAGCAATGATCTTCTGTCTCTGTCTTTTCTAGAACATGACATCAGATAAGGAGTTTGCAGAAAACAGCAATTTTTCTCCGAAAGCCAGCACCAGTAAGCTGCCGACAGATGCATCTCCAGACTCCAAGTGCCCCATCTGCCTGGACAGATTTGACAACGTGGCATATCTGGATCGCTGCTTGCACAGGTTCTGCTTCCGCTGCGTCCAAGAGTGGTCCAAGAACAAAGCAGAATGCCCGCTCTGCAAGCAGCCCTTCTTTTCCATTTTCCATACGATTCRTGCTGAAGATGACTTCAAGGAGTACATCCTCAGCCCTTTAGAAACAAGCTCTTTTGCCAGCCCYGATGGCCGGAGGTTTCGTTACCGCACCACCTTAACGAGGGAACGCCGCACACGCGGTTCCCCTTCCCGAAGGATTCCGTCCCCTCCGGATAACGGGATGTTGTTTGAAGGGCTGTCGAGCGAGCCGGCGCGACACAGGCACAGGGAGATTCAGCAGATGCTCAGGAGACTGGCCTCAAGGAGGAAGGCCAGCGCGGAAGGCAGATCTCTGCGGCAGATTCAGGAGGAGGACATGATCACCTTCCGCAGGGCTCTGTACCGCACCGGCGTGCGCATCCGCAGCATCCAGGACGGCGGCCGATACCGAGAGATTTCGGCCGAGTTCTTCCGCCGCAACCCTGCTTGCCTTCACCGCCTGGTTCCTTGGCTGAAGCGAGAGCTTACGGTCCTGTTTGGCGCCCACGGGTCTCTGATCAATATTGTGCAGCACATCATCATGAGTAACGTAACCAGGTACGATCTGGAAAGCCAGGCCTTTGCTGACGATCTGAAGCCATTTCTGCTGAATCGGACGGAACACTTCCTGCACRAATTCATCAGTTTTGCTCGTTGTCCTTTTAACTTGGAAGCATACGATCAACACGCCAATTATGACTGTCYTGCACCGTCGTATGAGGAAGGAAGCCACTCAGACTCATCAATTATTACAATATCTCCAGATGTGGCRTACCCGCAAGGACCGGATAATTGTTTGTCTGCTCCTGGTCTTGGTCAGGCCCCGTGGGATGACGAAACTCCGGGGCCTTCCTATTCCATTTCAGAAGAGGTTCGTGCAACCATAGCTTCTCCTCTGGAGTCATCAGAAAGTTCTGACGAGGACTCTGCTTCAGGGAGCCGAAGAAGCAAGCTGCAGACTGAGTTACAGGCTAATGCTGACTCAAACGACAGTGGCTCTTCCTCAGACAATTGTGTCATTGTTGGGTATGTTAAGCCGCTAGCTGAGAGGACCCCAGAAGTGGTCGAGTTGTCCTCTGACTCTGAGGAGTCCCTCAAGGAAGAGAAAAGGGAAGAGGTCAAGAAACAGCGACCAGTCCAGTGTCACAGCTGGAGTGACAGTGACCCAAGCAGGAGCTTCTCACCACATCCCCCAGCATATAGGGAGGATGTAGGAAGTTGTAGAAGCTGTTCATCTCCTGCAGTTGAGAAGATAGAATCAAAAGAAGATGAGAAGAACAAGTGCAAAAGAAAAGATCTGCCTCCACAGGACTTGAGTTGGAGTCCCTCTCCAGGCAGTGACACAGTATGCTCCCCTTGGAATCACAGATTGTCTAAAAAGGGAAAGTGTAGAAGCCCACAGTCCTGTTCACGGGACAGTCGAGGCAGCCATGGCCATCGGTCCAGAAGGGAGCACCATAGCAAAAGCCAACTTAAAAAGAGACGATCAAGAAGCAGAGATAGTAGCAAACATAGGAGCAAAAGAAGCAGCAGAAGATCAAGGGCTCATGACACCAGAGCCTCTCTGAAAAGCCAGAGGGGCTCTCTAAGTGGTGAGAGCACTCCATCCAGAGAAGTGAGCAGATCACGTTCACGCAGCAAAGGCCACAGTAAAAGGAGATCAAGAAGTAGAGACAGCGATCGCTATTATGTAAGAGACAGTTACCAAAGTAGACACCAGTGGGGTTCTGCTTTCTGTAGTCGAAAGGTGTTTGGAGACAGCTATGAATCCTCCAGCAGAAGGAGGACCCGGTCCAACACTCTTTACTCGCGGCAATCTGCTAGTCCAGAATACAGGATACGATCATTTATTGAGAGGACAGATCTGCATAGCCAGAGGGGTCTCCATGAGAGACACTATTACTGTTACGAAAGATGCAGGTCAAGGAGTCGGTCAAGCAACAGATCAAGGACTCCTTCTGGAGGAAATGACAGAATGAAAAGTGAAAAGCCTGGTGGAAAAAGGAAGTACAAAACTCGCCACCTGGAGAATGCATTCATGGAAAGCACAAGTCTAGAGAGAGAAAATGAGTCCAAGAAAACTTCATCAAAATTTGGTGACTGCTGCAAAAATGAAGATAGCCTGTCAGACAATCATGCAAGCAGCGAGACAAAGTGTAAGAAAAGGAAGAAGAAAATGAGGAGTCCAAGTGTGGAGATAGTTTATGAAGGAAAAGCAACAGACACAACGAGGCATCTCAAAAAGAAAAAGAAAAAGCATAAGAAGAAACACCGGAAACATCACTTGAGTAACTCAGTACATTCTTCTCCGGTGGTGATTACAATTGATAGTGATAGTAGCAAGGAACCAGAAAGTACCGAATGGGACAGCAGTATTACATGGACAGGCACAACCCAAATAAATGAGAGGGAAAATGAGCCTCCGTCTTCTTTTCTGAGGAGGACAGGATGTGAGGAAACTGGAGAAGTAGACAAAAAGTATGGTATCCCTGACACAAGGGAAGACTTAGATGGTGGCATTAGAAATGCTGATGTCAAACTTCAGGAAACAGCAGCTGATCAGAGTGTTACCACAGTGAGTACCAGCAGTAACCCCTCTCACACAGAAACTGTAACCAGTTATGTTCAGGAAGCACCATCAACGCCTTCCAGTCAACTGCCTTCCCCCAGGACTTCCTTCTTAGAGTGTCCAGAGAGAGAGCCATTGATACTGAGACTGCCAAAGAGACTTGTCAACAGATCCTCGTGGTTTGATTTCCCAGAAGAAAAAATGTAGTAGGCTTTCCTTGGAACACTTGTTAAAACTGTGAATTTAACTACTTTCTTTTTCCCCTTGAAAACTAAAATGTCTGGTAGGGTTTCTGTCTGTTAAAAAGATGTCTAGGAAATGTATAAAACTTCTGAATGTGTATGCACTTTTAAGTCAAAGAAGATAGAATATTGCTAGTATGTAATTCTAAAAGTTTGTTAGAGGACTGTTCGGAAGTTTTAATTTCATAAAGCCATTCACAGAGTATTTCAAAGTTTTGTGTAAACCAAACAACAGAAAAGGAGCTCAAAACAAGAGCCTAGAAATGCATTTTATGGGGATTGTTCTTCTTAGACCAGAAAAATGTTTAGTTCATAAAAAGTGATTCAGTCTGAATTCCAGCATCATTTCGATTTCTGGCCTAAGCAGATCTCTGCTGAAAAGCAGTCAGTGTTTTCTACAGAAATTCTCAAACGACTTTGAGTAATTTTAAGGTAAGCTATGTCAAAATCTGAATAAAGCAATAAGGTTTTTTTTGTTGTTTGTTTAAATATATTTACATATGTACTGTGTGTTTTGCAAATGGAGGTTTTTCTTTTGGTTTTGAGTGTCTTATGTATCCAGACCATTGGATATGTTTGCAGTCAGGAGAACTTCAGGTTGGAAGGGTTGTTTGGAGATCAGCTGTTACAAGCCTTCACTGAAAGCAGGAACTTTGATCAGATTGCTGGGATTGGTTCAGTTCTGAGTTTTCCTAAAAGCTGGGTGGCCGCTTTGTCCTGCCCTTTCTAAAATAAGAATTTTCCCATGGGAAACAATTTTTTTTCAAATTTCTTATTTTTATTTCCCTTATTGGAGCCTGTGCATTCTGCCTTGGATTCTATAGCTGTGCAGTCTTCAAGAAGTCTTTTCCTCTTCTTTATATCCTGCTGCTGCATACTTGAAAAACATCTGTCTTGTCTAGCCTTGGCAATGAAAGGTCTTCCTCCTGACCTCCTTGAAATAACCAACATTCACCCAGCTCAGCACATCCTAGATGTCATGCTGCAGGTATGTGCAATACACAGGGCTCAGGCAGGGTTTTGTTTTCCAGGTTTGGCCCTTCTCTGTGTGCACAGCAGTAGCTCTGAGGGCTGAAGGAGGAGGGTACCTTCACTGTCTCTCCTGCATTACGTCCATGAGTTTTGTGGGTTTGACCTTGGCTGGTTGCTTGCCAGGTAGTCAAGCTGCTGCTCTGTCAGTTTCCTTTCTCCGCAGGATGGGGGAGAAAGTAAGATGGGAAAGCTGGGTTGAGGCAAGGACAAAGTACTGTCAGTAGCCAGATACAGTTGGGTACAATTAATATCTTCTATTGCTAATGAAAAATTGAGTAGGAGGAGAAGAAAAAAAGGCAAAACTGAAACTAATTTCCCCTCCTTTCTCAACTTCACTCTCATACATGCTCTTCTACTGTTGCTGATCGGGCATCTGACCCCGGCTAGCGGCCACAAGTGCTCCGCAGCTAACAGCCTGGTCGGGCTAGTCTCTTGCCTTCTGCAGCACTGGCTCCGTGGAGGCGGCTGGGGAAGCGGCTAGCTGCCAGGGACCTTCCCTGCGTCTCGGCAGGGAGAGGAGTCCCTGAGAGGGCTGAAGAGGAGAGGCGCGGGAYAGCAATTCCGAAGCGAGGCAAAGGAACACGAAGCAGGGCAGAAACTCGCAGGCAGGARCCGGGTTTATTGAGGGAAAGGGAGTGACAGGTTGGGTAGGGAGTGCGAGCAACTGCCCCCCGTCTACCCCTCGGGGGGGACAGATAAAGGGACCCCGAGGGGAGGGGGGAAATACAAAATGACCAATAATAACATAAGTACAAATAATAGACATTACATGACAGCAAATGGGAAAATGATAAGGTGTGGCCTTTCCCCCTTGCACCAATCACCCTCATCCCCTGATCGAGAATTCTAGAAACAGGGTGTGGSAAGAGGGTGATGGATAGGGGGGTTGCCAAGACAACGGAGGAGGGGAAAACTGATGAACAGAAGGATTATCATAAAAAGGGGCGGGAGTAACTGAAATAATGGGGTAAGTTCCAGTATGCCCACAGGGGGAGGAAAAAGGGAGGGGAAGGGGGGGGGGGGGGGGAACCCTGAACAAGACCATTATTTTTTAAACGAATAATAAAGTACAAAACTGAACCAAACCCTTACAAAAACCGTGCACACCACAACATCTCCTCCTTTTTTAAACAAAATGAAACGAAAAGAACACGGGGTGGGGGAATGTGCAACTATAACGGGTAAGAACAGTCTCTAAAGTGCATTAGATCTCTGCAGTTTCTGAGTCTTCGTAATTCTCTGACTCCGATTCGGCGATAACAGTTTCAGCAAGAGGTGATAGAGCCGGGCTCGGCAGTGGGGTTTGCAGCTGACGGACCATCTCTTCATAAGCTGGCGGAGGTAGTAGAGGGGAAAGAGGAGAGGCCAGGACTGCATTCACTTCAGGGTGATCAGTCAGTTTCTGTATTATGTTTTTCAAGCACTTCCAGAGGACTGCTGCGCTTAGGGATACAATAATAAATATGATCAAAACATATAACAAGTCTTTGACAATGGAAATGGCCCAGTTGGAAAGTCCGGACCCCGAAAAGAGCTGGTAAAGCCAGTCTTGTGGCTCTTCTTTGATTCTGGAGACATGGTCTTTCATTTCTTTGATTTTTGCCTGCGCATCCTGGGCACTGGACCGCAGGTCGAAACAGCAGAGGCTCCTGAACTCCCTGCAAGAGTGATGGTGCAGCAAGAGCAGGTAGTCCAGGGCCGCTCGATTCTGAAGGGTGGCCTGCCTGGTTATTTGCTCGTCTTGTAGGAGGTCACTCAGTGTGGCTGATGTCAAATTGGCTTGTTTGGCTGCTCAACACTCTAGTTCGCCTAATTCGCCCAGGGCCTTTGCGGCCGCAACCCAGGGCAACAACACTGACATTGCGATCCTTTCGGTCTTGGGCCAATGAGTAATTTCGGGATCGCAAGTCGAATCGAATGGTTTGGCTTGCCTTTTGCGCTGAATTTCACCCTCTGTAGAATTGTTGGTCTGCCAATTTAAAATTTCGGTGGTGTTGGGGGAAAACAAGGTCAGCCGCCCGAGGGTGCATGGGCCTCCGACAAGGCGAGCGGGGATGCCTTCCCAGGCTCGGTTGCCGCAAATTAAAAAGAATCCTTTGGGTAGGGCTCAAGGCCCACCATCCGACGTGGANCGAACGTCAAGTCGGGGGTCCGACGTAGTCCAAAGAAAGGCAGTCGGGCCCCACGTTGGGCGCCAACAGCTGTTGCTGATCGGGCGTCTGACCCCGGCTAGCGGCCACAAGTGCTCCGCAGCTAACAGCCTGGTCGGGCTAGTCTCTTGCCTTCTGCAGCACTGGCTCCGTGGAGGCGGCTRGGGAAGCGGCTAGCTGCCAGGGACCTTCCCTGCATCCCGGCAGGGAGAGGAGTCCCTGAGAGGGCTGAAGAGGAGAGGCGCGGGAYAGCAATTCCGAAGCGAGGCAAAGGAACACGAAGCAGGGCAGAAACTCGCAGGCAGGARCCGGGTTTATTGAGGGAAAGGGAGTGACAGGTTGGGTAGGGAGTGCGAGCAACTGCCCCCCGTCTACCCCTCGGGGGGGACAGATAAAGGGACCCCGAGGGGAGGGGGGAAATACAAAATGACCAATAATAACATAAGTACAAATAATAGACATTACATGACAGCAAATRGGAAAATGATAAGGTGTGGCCTTTCCCCCTTGCACCAATCACCCTCATCCCCTGATCGAGRATTCTAGAAACAGGSTGTGGSAAGAGGGTGATGGATAGGGGGGTTGCCAAGACAACGGAGGAGGGGAAAACTGATGAACAGAAGGATTATCATAAAAAGGGGCGGGAGTAACTGAAATAATGGGGTAAGTTCCAGTATGCCCACAGGGGGAGGAAAAAGGGAGGGGAAGGGGGGGGGGGGGAACCCTGAACAAGACCATTATTTTTTAAACGAATAATAAAGTACAAAACTGAACCAAACCCTTACAAAAACCGTGCACACCACAACATCTCCTCCTTTTTTAAACAAAATGAAACGAAAAGAACACGGGGTGGGGGAATGTGCAACTATAACGGGTAAGAACAGTCTCTAAAGTGCATTAGATCTCTGCAGTTTCTGAGTCTTCGTAATTCTCTGACTCCGATTCGGCGATAACAGTTTCAGCAAGAGGTGATAGAGCCGGGCTCGGCAGTGGGGTTTGCAGCTGACGGACCATCTCTTCATAAGCTGGCGGAGGTAGTAGAGGGGAAAGAGGAGAGGCCAGGACTGCATTCACTTCAGGGTGATCAGTCAGTTTCTGTATTATGTTTTTCAAGCACTTCCAGAGGACTGCTGCGCTTAGGGATACAATAATAAATATGATCAAAACATATAACAAGTCTTTGACAATGGAAATGGCCCAGTTGGAAAGTCCGGACCCCGAAAAGAGCTGGTAAAGCCAGTCTTGTGGCTCYTCTTTGATTCTGGAGACATGGTCTTTCATTTCTTTGATTTTTGCCTGCGCATCCTGGGCACTGGACCGCAGGTCGAAACAGCAGAGGCTCCTGAACTCCCTGCAAGAGTGATGGTGCAGCAAGAGCAGGTAGTCCAGGGCCGCTCGATTCTGAAGGGTGGCCTGCCTGGTTATTTGCTCGTCTTGTAGGAGGTCACTCAGTGTGGCTGATGTCAAATTGGCTTGTTTGGCTGCTCAACACTCTAGTTCGCCTAATTCGCCCAGGGCCTTTGCGGCCGCAACCCAGGGCAACAACACTGACATTGCGATCCTTTCGGTCTTGGGCCAATGAGTAATTTCGGGATCGCAAGTCGAATCGAATGGTTTGGCTTGCCTTTTGCGCTGAATTTCACCCTCTGTAGAATTGTTGGTCTGCCAATTTAAAATTTCGGTGGTGTTGGGGGAAAACAAGGTCAGCCGCCCGAGGGTGCATGGGCCTCCGACAAGGCGAGCGGGGATGCCTTCCCAGGCTCGGTTGCCGCAAATTAAAAAGAATCCTTTGGGTAGGGCTCRAGGCCCACCATCCGACGTGGAGAACTGCCGAAAAGTGGATAGAGCTCGGCACTACCTTTTAGCAGTGAATTCCTTTTTATCTTGTCTCATGTAGATTATATTTGGCCAATCTCCAGGGATTTGGGTGGGGGTGAACTGAAAGCAAAAAGAAGCTTTCGCGGCTCCGAGCAACGTAAATTCGAGGGGGTCATGATCTAACCAAGGTAGGAATTGGAAAGGAGGGTTTTTCCAAAGGCCTCCTGAMATRGYYGCTGGGTYCAAAAAGAAGGGAAGGGCTTCAGGGAGGAGAGGGATCCCCACCAGGCAGGTCCCAAGCGGGTCGTCTGCTGCTCCAGTGGCGAGGCATATGTTTTCGCGTCCCAGGGATTGCGCCAGCAGCTTCCAGATATTATGCGAAGGCTGCTGAATCGGCCACAGAGCCACGGCTATCACCAGGATGGTGATGACAACACCGGCCAGGGTCCGGGTGAAAGCGGGCATGGTGCGCGGGTCTAAAAGCAAAGCAAAACAAAGTACATTAAAATCCAGGGCTCTAAATTGAGGGGAGGTTTCGGAGGTGAGCGAGGAGAAGAAACTTGGAAGGAGAGTTGCTGGGTCAGAGTCAGGGAGGAAGGTCTCTGATTAGGAAGCCCCAGTAAGTAGTGGTGATCTGCCAGGCTTCCGCYGTCGCCGCCAGCTCGCCACTGCCACTTGTGGGACTGGATTGGGTGTCTTTTTTGCACGGGGGACATACGGGCGAACCCAGCGGGAAGGGACCCAC